>CM049859.1:7167059-7620011 GCA_027422415.1 Schizothorax lantsangensis
AATTCCTGCCGGACCTGAGACTCGAACTCGCAACCTTTGGATTATGAGTCCGACTCTCTAACCATTAGGCCACGACTTCCCATATTATATTCCCATATTCCCTTATTATACATTAATTTCAAAATGGACAAATACCAGTTAACTTGGGGAAAACATCTCTGAAAATAACTGAAGCAAAACAAGCAAATGTTTCTGTCTTAATTTTATTACTCAAAGAAAAAGAAAAAAAAACTACCAAGATGTCCATAGGGGTGTTTTATTCGTTGTGGCATGTGCAAGGCTGTGATAAGTGTCTGTTGCCATTTTAAAACAAGATTCAACATCATTGATAGCTGCCGATTTGTGATTGCATTACCTATGGAGTCGCTAGAAATGTTGAAAAATAGATTTGAAGAGGCAGCGTTTTATTTTCAATCGATACGTGTCATTTTTCATCGTTGTATTTACAAGCATGCTCGCTCTGGATGTGCATAAGGGAACTTCTCGTCTCTTTTTCATCACTAAAAATGTATCCACGTAATAACAACGTCAGGATAGCAAACGCTAAAGCATTTTTACAAGTCTTTATAAACGGGTAAAAACAGAAGGGGGAGTACTGTAATACTGTGTTTATAGCAACATCAAATGAACACTTCTTTTTTTTTTTGTACTTTTTAAGTTAAGGAGCAATAGAGAAAACATTGTCGCGGGGCAAAGTAAGACAGCAAAGACGTACAAAGAACGTTTGTTTCAAGATCACTTGAGCATCTGTTTGAAATGCTGATTAAAATACAATGGAAAACAACAAACCAGATAATAAAATAAACACCAGAATAATAAACACAGGGCAGGGAAACGACAACATGAGGAAAATATTTCTACACTTTCTAAAAAAATACAACAAATTAGAAAAAGGAAATGTTTATATAGAATCCCTTTCTTAAAAGTCAAAACAAAAAATGTAGACAATGTTTATTAAAGAAGCACATGTCTTATTTGGAGTCTGTCCATATAATATTTGTCTCTTTTGTCCCTTTCATGTAGAAGTGCTGTGGACAAAGTTCTCCACAGACTCGTCAAGACTGTTGTGCTGTTCAGAGTCACTGGTGCACAGAATCATGGGGGATCAGCAGATAACACTCAATAATAATAATAATAATAATAACAAACTGAAGATAGATTAGGGTGATGCTGTGTGCTTCACATAAAGAAGGGTAATTCATCAGGTAATGAGATTTTAATCCAGGAAAAAAAACACTTCTTTTAATCTCAAAAAAGTGTGGGATGTAGAAGTAGTCAAAACAAGAGAGAAAGACATTTTTTTACAAGTCTGTGCATGTGATGTTGAAAGGTCACCAACAAGCAGTGCTCCAGACACACACACACGTGTCTCATGAGGACCGCAAACGCACACATACACGTACATACACACTCAAGTCCTGTACACGGGTTCAGGTGCCTGGTCTTCAGCACCCGCACCACTTTTCCTTCGGGAAAAAGCCCCACAAACCCCTCCACGTGGCCCCGTCCGTCTGTGGGCTGAGCTGAGCTGTCTGTCGTGGGACTAAAGGTGCCAGAGGCTTCAGTACATGATGGGAGGTTTGGAGTAGGGTCTGTTTTCTGTAATGAAGAAGATAAAATGCATGAGAGTCAGTGAATTTTATATATAATTTTAATCATGTAATCCATAAAAAAAATTAACTGTAATCTGAGCCGTTTTAAAATGTAATATAATCAAGTACTGCATTTTTGGAATCTGATTACGTAATTCAGAACACACACACATATGTTCATTTGTATTAATTTTATACATATAAAATCATTTATTTATATAAAATATTTATCAGATTTTAGAGCTTTAACTATCCATTATATAATATGAAAACGAGGCATAATAGAATTTTGAGAACATTCCATTTTAGCACAACAGTGTTCAAATTAATATTCCACCACCCCCAAGAGAATCACAAGACTTCGTAATTCAAGAATCATAATTAAAAAAGGAACAAAAACAAAGACATTAATGTCTTCCAACATCAAAACTTAGCAAGTTTAGAGAATGAATCATGTTTGCGGTGGCTGTAAAGCACTAGATCAGAGAGAAACAGCTGGTGGTTGAGGGGCAGGAGTGCTGCAGATGCATGTTAATCAGAGAGCTCGCAGCGCACCTTCACACAGGAAGCAGTTCATTAGGACTCGAGTGCTTTTACATGTTCAACATGCTCGTTTCTGCAAGCACCAACAGATGAGCTAATATGTATGCAGGATGTAAACAAAACGGCACTCAAGGTACATGGACGGAGAGAGCGTAAGAGAGGGAGAGCAGGACATTAAACTGAGCGTGTTTATGTCCCTGCGCATAATCTATAGGTCACCCCAAATCTGTTCGCTTTGAAAGTGGACATAGAAAATCACATTCCAGATGCCCAGGGGTCATGTAAAAAAGATTGGTGTGGTGCCCACAAATTGGGCATTCTTGACTGTCTTCAACAATTTTGATATAAATTGTATAATTAGTAGGGCTGTCAATCGATTAATTTTTTTTAATCGCGATTAATCGCATGATTGTCCTGAGTTAACTCGCGATTAATCGCAATTAATCGCACATTTTTATTTGTTCTAAATGTACCTTAAATCAATCCTTTTCAAATTTGTAATACTCTAAATCAACATGGGCATGGACAAATATGGATGCTTTATGCAAATGTACACTATATTGCCAAAAGTATTGGGTCGCCCCCTTCTAATGAACAGGTTTGACTACTTTAGTAATTTCTATGAGTACAAATCTTAATGTTTAAGCATATTATGATATTCTAGGGAATTGTGTGCTTCTAATATTATAGCAACCGTTTGGACAGGAGCCTTTTCTATTCTAACATGACAATGTCTCTGTGTATAAGGCAAGGTTCAAAAAGGAAATGATTGATTGAGTCAGTGTGGAAGAACTTGACTGGTCTGCATAAAACCAAGTCCTAATCCCAGTTTAACACCTCTGGTGTGACTGTAAATGCAGACCTTGAGCCAAAAACTCATCACCAAACACCAATGACTTGTACATATGGGTTCAGTCATTTTAGACACTTCCAAAACTGTTGCAACAGAGATGGAAATACAATTTTTAAATACATGAATTATGTTCCCATCGTTGTTGCCACAGATTTAGAAGTGCATTTTTCTGTTCTAAAGAAGGGGGTGTCCCAATACTTTGGTCTATATAGTGTATATACAAGTCATTGGTGTTTGGTGATGAGTTTTTGGCTCAAGGTCTGCATTTACAGTCACACCAGAGGTGTTAAACTGGGATTAGGACTTGGTTTTATGCAGACCAGTCAAGTTCTTCCACACTAAAGTAGTCAAACCTGTTCATTTGAAGGGGGCGACCCAATACTTTTGGCAATATAGTTTATGTTTATTAGGGCCCAAGCCAGTAAGGCGCAGGGCCCTATTGATTTCCAAAGGATTATTATTATTTTTTTTTTTTTTTATTTTTTTTTTTTTTTATTCAACCATCCGGGCACTTTTGGGGGCCTTAACATGCTCAAAAACTCTTGAAAATTCGCACACACGTTGGAACCTGTTGGCGTCCGGACGCCACAGAGGCTGGGACCCGGGCGTGGCACAGGGGCTCTACGGCGCCCCCTAGAACACAGTTTGAAAACTTGATGTATAGCTCACACATACTTGCACGTATTCATATGAAACTCGGTACACATATAGATCTCATTGAGCCGAACAAATTTCACGCTGCATGTCATAAGCTCCGCCCAACAGGAAGTCGGCTATTCAGGGCTGTTTAAAAAAGCATGCTCTGGAATTTGATATACTCCTCTGAAGATTACCACCCGATTGCCACCAAACTCGGTGAACATGATCTCAAGACATTGGGGACGCAAAATTGCCAGGATATTTTTGATATCTCGAACGGTTTGCCCGTGGCGAGGCGATGAATTTATGGCGAAAAATGAGAGAAGGAAGCGTCTAATAACATCCACATACATTGTCTGATTTTGATCAAACTTCAGGGTTTTGTTCGTTGTATGATGCCGAGCGCATAGATGTGACTATTATGAGTCAAAGTTATAGCGCCACCAACTGGCAGCAGGAAGTGTGTCATTTTCAAAATGCTTTGAATTCAGCATCTTATTTTTAATCGATTTGCTTCAAACTTCATCAGAATAATGTCAAAACACGGCCGATGTAAAACTGTGAAGGGAATATTGATATCTAAAATACTGTTGCCATGGCAACGTTTCAAACTTGAAAATTTGTTTCTGGTGATTTTGAAGCAGATAACATGTTTAGAATGTCATCAAACTCAACACACATATGAGTATTAATGTTAGTTAGACACTGGAAAAAGCTCATAAACGGGCGTGGAAGAGGCGCTCTATAGCGCCACCTTTTGTCAAAAATGGGGGGGTTAGTTTTAGCTACAGACACCAAACTCGGTACATAAATTGTTCTAATCAAGCCGGACAACTTTCTAATTTACACTCATTAGCTATGACCAACAGGAAGCCGGCTATCTTTTTTTTAAATGTCATTTTCGGGGGGAAACAAGCTGTAAATAAATTCATACTCCTCCAAGCAGAAACAAGTAGTTCACACCAAACTTTGTCAACATGATGCCAATATACTGTAGATGCTAAATTGCTAACGGATTTAGGATATCTTGAACGGTGTATTAATGGCGATTTGTTAAAGTTACAGTAAAAAAGAGCAGTTATTTTCTTATATCTTTAAAGTGCAGCTTCCAAACACTTCAAAACTTTTTACATACATAGAACAAGTCATTCTGAAGAAGTATGATTAGTTTCATGACTTTACAAAAGGTCTATGAATAACAGAAAATTAATAAACTATCAAGACATTTGATCACACTGGCTCTGTGTATGTGGGGGATGGGTGAGTATGTGTGTTAAGTGTGAGTGTGAGGAGGTGGGTGAGAGAGACAGACAGAGAGAGAGAGACAGAGAGAGAGAGACTTTTAAACATCTCTTTAATCACTAGAAAAAAATCAATCAGTATTTATTTATTTAATTATACGTTTTATTTTATTTTATTTATTTATTTAATTATTCATTTTATTTTATTTTATTTTATTTTATTATTTTTTATTTTTTGCATTATAGCTTAAGAAATCTCCTAGGCCTTATCTTTTTCTGTCAGTCTTAGGGACAAAAAAATATAAAAATCCAAGAACCAGTTAATTTGTAGTGCACTGACAACATAGTTTTATATAATTAAGTTAATAATTTATTCACCACACATATAATATTTTTAATTTAATTTTTTTCCATTTCAAATTTGCACGTCAGACCTGGACACACATGATTGTCTGTATTGCATAGTGTTTTTGCTATTTTGTACATTGCCTATTTGTATATTTGTATATTGTTCTTTTGTTGTCTGTGTCCTGTCCCGTTGCTGTCATTCTGTTGCACTGTGGAGCTTTGTCACTATAACAAATTCCTCATATGTGTAAACATACCTGGCCAATAAAGCTCATTCTGATTCTGATAATCATGTTAATTACAACATAAACAAAATCTAAAGATACATACACGTGGTCTTACAACTTTCTAATTTACACTCATTAGCTACGACCAACAGGAAGTCGGCTACATTTATTTTAATGTGGGTATTTTGAAATATCAGGCTGTAAATAAATTCATACTCCTCCAAGCAGAAACAAGTAGTTCACACCAAACTTTGTCAACATGATGCCAAGATACTGAAGATGCTAAATTGCTAACGGATTTAGGATACCTTGAACGGTGTATTAATGGCGATTTACAGACAGACATCTGATGTGTTTGCACTATGGTGTGTGTGGGGTGGATGGGTGTTTCTCTGTCTGTATGTGTGTGTGTGTGTGTTGAGTGTGGAAGTGAGGAGCTGGGTGAGGGAGAGAGAGAGAGAGAGAGACAGACAGAGACATTTAAACATCTTTTTAACCACAAGAAATAAAGATCAATCAGTATTTATTTATTTATTTAATTTATTTATTGCATTACAGCTTAAGAATTCTCTAAGGCCTTATCCTATTCTGCCCGTTTTAGGGACAAAATAAATCCTAGAACCAGTTAATTTGTAAGGCACTGACAACATAATTTTATATAATTAGGTTAATAATAATATTAATTACAACATAAAAAATATATTTTTTAAATCTTACACGTGGACTTATACATTTTGTGCTGCAAATAATAATTTGAAACTCATTTGATACTGACCTATGACATCCTGTGAAATGACATCTGAACTTACATCATCTCATGGATGTAACAGTAAAACAGTTCAGCTCACAGATGCAGACTAAGATGAAATGCAGGCAAAACTATTTCACAAATGCTTATAGATCATTAAAATAATTATTAAAAAATGGTAATAGATCATAAAAAGTGTTGGCAAAAATTTACAATAAGGTCTCTTTGGTTAACATTATGTAATGCATTAACTAACATGAACTAACAATGAACAATCTATGTTTAGATCATTTATTAATATTTTTAATGTTAGTTAATACTAACATTAAAAAATATTAATTTTATGTTAATTCACATATATAAACTAATGATCAGATACAACTTTACATTTTAAATTTTAGATTTTTCTTATGTTGTAATTAACATAATTATTAACCTAATTATATAAAACTATGTTGTCAGTGCCCTACAAATTAACTGGTTCTTGGATTTTTTTTTTTTTGTCTCTAAGACTGACAGAAAAAGATAAGGCCTAGGAGATTTCTTAAGCTATAATGCAAAAAATAAAAAAAATAAAAAATTACATAAAATAAAATGAATAATTAAATAAATAAATACTGATTTATTTTCTTGAGCTTCCCCTCTTTGAAAGACCAGCAGCCGCCACTGATATATATATATATATATAAAACATTAGTTAATGCATTGACGAACATGAAGTAAAAAGGAACAATATATTTTAAAATAATTTATTAATCTTATTTAATGTTAGTTAATACTAACATTAAAAATATTATTTTTATGTTAATTCACAGTACATAAACTAATGTTAAGATACAACTTTATATTTTAATAATGTATTAATATTTTTTTTTACTTAACATTAATTAACATTAATACATTTTATATAATTATTGTTCATGTTAACTAGAATAGTTAAATAATATCGTTTTTAACATTAATTTATTCGAAACTAACCAACTAAGTATGAACAACCATTGTTTTACTATATTTCTTAAGAAAACAAATTCTAAAAAATAAAGTAAAAAAATCTTTATGTTAGTTCATGGTACAGTAACTGATGTACATTAACCAGACATTTTAATTAATAATGTAGTAGTCAATTTTGAACATATCATTAACCAAGATTCATAAGTGCTATAAAAATATTGTTCATGTTAACTTACATAATGTTAAAAACTAAAAACTTATTGAAAAGTGGTACAAAAGTTTTATGTTCTTTGTGTGTGTGCGAGTGAGTGAGTGTGAGAGAGGATAGAGAGAGACTAAAATTAATAAAAGCTATATAAATATTGTTCATATGAATTAATATAGTTAATGATAATATCTGAAACCTTATTGAAAGTGTTACCAAAGTTTTATATATTGTTGTGTGCATATATGTGTGTGTGTGTATGTGTCTTTCACAGTATTGACAGTTTGGATTAACCCTTTAGTTGCTGTATCCCTAAAAATCAGACTGCCAGAGGGTTACTGTAAATGCATGTGCCAGCTGTGCCCCTTTTTCGTGATGCCACCAGGATGGCGGTTGCACTGACGGCTTGGGCCCGCCATCGCTGCTTGCAGCTATATTTATTATTGAAATCATAGTCAACATAAAGCATGAAGAGTAGACATGTTTCAAAGGTCATAGATGTTTTTCAAAGAACTTGTTCATGTCTATTAGACACATGAAAAAAGAAATTCCAGGTTCCCATTACTTCTTTCTTTGCACTGAGCAATTTACTGACACAAACCTGTTTACATTTTTGCACATAGGACAGCTCTTCTTCTAAAATGCAAAATGTACATGTATTATTTATTATTAGGGCCCAAGCCAGTAAGGCGCAGGGCCCTATTGATTTCCAAAGGATTATTATTTTTATTTTTTTTTTTTTTTTATTTTTTTTTTTTTTTTTATTCAACCATCCGGGCACTTTTGGGGCCTTAACATGCTCAAAAACTCTTGAAAATTCGCACACACGTTGGAACCTGTTGGCGTCCGGACGCCACAGAGGCTGGGACCCGGGCGTGGCACAGGGGCTCTACGGCGCCCCCTAGAACACAGTTTGAAAACTTGATGTATAGCTCACACATACTTGCACGTATTCATATAAAACTCGGTACACATATAGATCTCATTGAGCCGAACAAATTTCACGCTGCATGTCATAGGCTCCGCCCAACAGGAAGTCGGCTATTCAGGGCTGTTTAAAAAAGCATGCTCTGGAATTTGATATACTCCTCTGAAGATTACCACCCGATTGCCACCAAACTCGGTGAACATGATCTCAAGACATTGGGGACGCAAAATTGCCAGGATATTTTTGATATCTCGAACGGTTTGCCCGTGGCGAGGCGATGAATTTATGGCGAAAAATGAGAGAAGGAAGCGTCTAATAACATCCACATACATTGTCTGATTTTGATCAAACTTCGGGGTTTTGTTCGTTGTATGATGCCGAGCGCATAGATGTGACTATTATGAGTCAAAGTTATAGCGCCACCAACTGGCAGCAGGAAGTGTGTCATTTTCAAAATGCTTTGAATTCAGCATCTTATTTTTAATCGATTTGCTTCAAACTTCATCAGAATAATGTCAAAACACGGCCGATGTAAAACTGTGAAGGGAATATTGATATCTAAAATACTGTTGCCATGGCAACGTTTCAAACTTGAAAATTTGTTTCTGGTGATTTTGAAGCAGATAACATGTTTAGAATGTCATGAAACTCAACACACATATGAGTATTAATGTTAGTTAGACACTGGAAAAAGCTCATAAACGGGCGTGGAAGAGGCGCTCTATAGCGCCACCTTTTGTCAAAAATGGGGGGGTTAGTTTTAGCTACAGACACCAAACTCGGTACATAAATTGTTCTAATCAAGCCGGACAACTTTCTAATTTACACTCATTAGCTATGACCAACAGGAAGCCGGCTATCTTTTTTTTAATGTCATTTTCGGGGGGAAACAAGCTGTAAATAAATTCATACTCCTCCAAGCAGAAACAAGTAGTTCACACCAAACTTTGTCAACATGATGCCAATATACTGTAGATGCTAAATTGCTAACGGATTTAGGATATCTTGAACGGTGTATTAATGGCGATTTGTTAAAGTTACAGTAAAAAGAGCAGTTATTTTCTTATATATTTAAAGTGCAGCTTCCAAACACTTCAAAACTTTTTACATACATAGAACAAGTCATTCTGAAGAAGTATGATTAGTTTCATGACTTTACAAAAGGTCTATGAATAACAGAAAATTAATAAACTATCAAGACATTTGATCACATTGGCTCTGTGTATGTGGGGGGATGGGTGAGTATGTGTGTTAAGTGTGAGTGTGAGGAGGTGGGTGAGAGAGACAGACAGAGAGAGAGACACAGAGAGAGAGAGACTTTTAAACATCTCTTTAATCACTAGAAAAAAATCAATCAGTATTTATTTATTTAATTATACGTTTTATTTTATTTTATTTTATTTATTTATTTAATTATTCATTTTATTTTATTTTATTTTATTATTTTTTATTTTTTGCATTATAGCTTAAGAAATCTCCTAGGCCTTATCTTTTTCTGTCAGTCTTAGGGACAAAAAAATATAAAAATCCAAGAACCAGTTAATTTGTAGTGCACTGACAACATAGTTTTATATAATTAAGTTAATAATTTATTCACCACACATATAATATTTTTTATTTAATTTTTTTTTCCATTTCAAATTTGCACGTCAGACCTGGACACACATGATTGTCTGTATTGCATAGTGTTTTTGCTATTTTGTACATTGCCTATTTGTATATTTGTATATTGTTCTTTTGTTGTCTGTGTCCTGTCCCGTTGCTGTCATTCTGTTGCACTGTGGAGCTTTGTCACTATAACAAATTCCTCATATGTGTAAACATACCTGGCCAATAAAGCTCATTCTGATTCTGATAATCATGTTAATTACAACATAAACAAAATCTAAAGATACATACACGTGGTCTTACAACTTTCTAATTTACACTCATTAGCTACGACCAACAGGAAGTCGGCTACATTTATTTTAATGTGGGTATTTTGAAATATCAGGCTGTAAATAAATTCATACTCCTCCAAGCAGAAACAAGTAGTTCACACCAAACTTTGTCAACATGATGCCAAGATACTGAAGATGCTAAATTGCTAACGGATTTAGGATACCTTGAACGGTGTATTAATGGCGATTTATTAAAGTTACAGTAAAAAAGAGAGCAGTCATTTTATATCTTTAAAGTGCAGCTTTCAAAACTCTTCAAAACTTTTTACATACATAGAGCAAGTCATTCTGAAGAAGTATGGTTAGTTTCATGACTTTACAAAAGGTCTATGAATAACCGAAAATAAAAAAATATATCAGACACTATGCTGTGTGTGGGGGTGGATGGGTGTTTCTCTGTCTGTGTGTGTGTGTGTGTGTGTTGAGTGTGGAAGTGAGGGGGTGGGTGAGGGAGAGAGAGAGAGAGAGAGACAGACAGACAGAGACATTTAAACATCTTTTTAACCACAAGAAATAAAGATCAATCAGTATTTATTTATTTATTTAATTTATTTATTGCATTACAGCTTAAGAATTCTCTAAGGCCTTATCCTATTCTGCCCGTTTTAGGGACAAAATAAATCCTAGAACCAGTTAATTTGTAAGGCACTGACAACATAATTTTATATAATTAGGTTAATAATAATATTAATTACAACATAAAAAATATATTTTTTAAATCTTACACGTGGACTTATACATTTTTGTGCTGCAAATAATAATTTGAAACTCATTTGATACTGACCTATGACATCCTGTGAAATGACATCTGAACTTACATCATCTCATGGATGTAACAGTAAAACAGTTCAGCTCACAGATGAAGACTAAGATGAAATGCAGGCAAAACTATTTCACAAATGCTTATAGATCATTAAAATAATTATTAAAAATGGTAATAGATCATAAAAAGTGTTGGCAAAAATTTACAATAAGGTCTCTTTTGGTTAACATTATGTAATGCATTAACTAACATGAACTAACAATGAACAATCTATGTTTAGATCATTTATTAATATTTTTAATGTTAGTTAATACTAACATTAAAAAATATTAATTTTATTATGTTAATTCACATATATAAACTAATGATCAGATACAACTTTAAATTTTAGATTTTTCTTATGTTGTAATTAACATAATTATTAACCTAATTATATAAAACTATGTTGTCAGTGCCCTACAAATTAACTGGTTCTTGGATTTTTTTTTTTTTTTGTCTCTAAGACTGACAGAAAAAGATAAGGCCTAGGAGATTTCTTAAGCTATAATGCAAAAAATAAAAAAAATAAAAAATTACATAAAATAAAATGAATAATTAAATAAATAAATACTGATTTATTTTCTTGAGCTTCCCCTCTTGAAAGACCAGCAGCCGCCACTGATATATATATATATATATATAAAACATTAGTTAATGCATTGACGAACATGAACTAAAAAGGAACAATATATTTTAAAATAATTTATTAATCTTATTTAATGTTAGTTAATACTAACATTAAAAATATTATTTTTATGTTAATTCACAGTACATAAACTAATGTTAAGATACAACTTTATATTTTAATAATGTATTAATATTTTTTTTTACTTAACATTAATTAACATTAATACATTTTATATAATTATTGTTCATGTTAACTAGAATAGTTAAATAATATCGTTTTTAACATTAATTTATTCGAAACTAACCAACTAAGTATGAACAACCATTGTTTTACTATATTTCTTAAGAAAACAAATTCTAAAAAATAAAGTAAAAAAATCTTTATGTTAGTTCATGGTACAGTAACTGATGTACATTAACCAGACATTTTAATTAATAATGTAGTAGTCAATTTTGAACATATCATTAACCAAGATTCATAAGTGCTATAAAAATATTGTTCATGTTAACTTACATAATGTTAAAAACTAAAAAACTTATTGAAAAGTGGTACAAAAGTTTTATGTTGTTCTTTGTGTGTGTGCGAGTGAGTGAGTGTGAGAGAGGATAGAGAGAGACTAAAATTAATAAAAGCTATATAAATATTGTTCATATGAATTAATATAGTTAATGTTAATATCTGAAACCTTATTGAAAGTGTTACCAAAGTTTTATATATTGTTGTGTGCATATGTGTGTGTGTGTGTATGTGTCTTTCACAGTATTGACAGTTTGGATTAACCCTTTAGTTGCTGTAAAAAACAGACTGTCAGAGGGTTACTGTAAATGCATGTGCCAGCTGTGCCCCTTTTTCGTGATGCCACCAGGATGGCGGTTGCACTGACGGCTTGGGCCCGCCATCGCTGCTTGCAGCTATATTTACATTTGTTTCCCTATCTTTGCCCACATACTGTATTTTGATGAAGCTAAATTCTCAATAAAACTGGTATATTTTACTGTTTCTGTTGTCAGACAACGGAATGAATATGAAATAGTGACTGAAACGCGACCCATTAAGACATAACCAGCTCTCCCGTCCAAGATGTTAATCTGTACAAAAAATCATGATAATCGCACTGTCGTCTGATGAAATCAAATACACATAAGATAAAGACAATAGCTGTGCTGTGATTTCGGCTATACTTGCATGTAAAATTAGAGAAGCAACATAATATCTGTGTTTAACTGAATTAAAGCGCTGCTCCTCTCTCTGCCGCGCGCTGAGCAGACGTAGAGAGAGAAAGAGAGAGAGGTGTGTGCGCGCGCTGAACAGAGCAGACGCAGAGAGAGAGAGGTGTGTGCGCGCGCTGGGAGAGCAAGACCTCGGCTCGCACTCGCGCGGCAGTCCCAGTGATTCTCAGAAACTAGGTTTGGGCGCTTTTTTGAAGGGAAAAAGGTCGCTAAAGGGGTCTGCAATGTTGCTAAGTTGGCAACACTGTGCATCTCCATTTCTCCAACCACGGGTTGAGCCACGGGTCAAACCGGAAATACGCGCTGCGTTAATCGCGCGTTAAAAAAATTAGTGCCGTTAAAATGAATTTGCATTAATGCGTTAACTTTGACAGCACTAATAATTAGTATAATAAAAATTATTTTATTTGATTTTTTTATTAATATGTTAAAAATGATCAAATTATAATAATTATTTAATTGCCAAAATTCTCTCACATTTTGTTAGTGCATGATCTTACCTCAATTATGAAAAAAAAGTAACATTCTTTGAACAGGGACACAGTAGAAATGATCATTTTCTATAACTTGATGGTAATTTCACACAAATTGTTGCATTTACTGTGATTGTCAGTGACATTGAAAAACATCTACTTATCCAACTTAAGAAAAATGATCAATAGCTTCATTAATAAATCCATAAATCCAAATCAACAATTTGATTCAAAACTAGGTATATGCCATACTGAGTGACAGCTTAATTTACATTGCTAATACATACACTTACATTTGTAAACCTATTCTGCGGTCTTTTTAAAATAATTAAATTAACTTGATTCATAAAATTTTTATTTTTGTTTTTGTTTATTACTATAAATAATAGAATCACAAATTAGGATTATTTTAAAAACGGTATTCAGACATGTTACAAATTTTGCCAAGATTGGTTGCAACCATAAAACAGCTAATATAACATTATTTTAACTTCAAGAGGTTTTCAGCAATTGACACACACAAAAAAAACTGTTCTTAACCTTCAGAAATGTTTGACTCAATTTCAGGCCTTATTTTTGTACTCTCTATTTGTGCAAAGTGAATTTCTAATAAAGTGTCTGTGAACCAAAGTGCATTCTCATTCAACCCTTTTTTGTTTATAAACACACATAGAGCATGAATATTAAATGAGCCATATAACATAATACATGTGACATTCATACTATACATGAACCATTTGAAATGTATGAATGCCACATTGAGGCCTGCTGGTGCTGAAAGGAGGGAGAGACACTAGAAGAGATAAATAGAAGGCGGGTATTTCACTTGCTCTGAAATATGAGTTACGAGTAATATCCTGAAGTGCAATTAATTGAGTCCTATGGCTGACAGCAGACTAAATCTGCCATGATGAAGCTGCACCCAGGAGACACCGGAGCAAATAGTTCATATACTTAATACAGAGACCTGACAGAGCAGGACACTATCTGTTTTGTTAAGCAGAAGGTGGGCCAAAATACCAGTATTCATTTCTCTTTTGTGAATATCAGTGTTTTCACCATGTCACATACTCCTAGCTAAAAAAATTAATAAATTTTTTTGATTTTATAACCTCATATTAATTGTATTTTCTTTTTTTAAATTCTTGTCACACACAGGGCAAGTTTAAAATTCAATTAGCAACATTTTGCTTCTTTTAGATTTTATAACCTTATATTAATTGTAAAAATATTTTTACATTACATAAATCTGGTCACACACAGGGCAATTTTAAAATTAAGTTTGCAACAATTATTTTATGTATTTTTCATTATTCATTCAATTAAAGGGGTCATATGATTCGAGTTCTTGTTTTCCTTTTCTTTAGTGTGTTATGTAGCTGTTTGTGCGTGTATAAGATCTGCAGAGTTACAAAGCTCAAAGTCTCCCACAAAAGGATTTATTCTATCTAAAAGAGAAGGCTGATTAAAAGGCCTCATTCAAACACGCCCCCACATGTCTACATCACGATGTGGAAATATTTGCGTAATGCCGCCCAAATGTTCACACAAAGAAAGAAGGCGTGGTTTCAGTAACCGCAGTAGTGTTGATGCAGTCATGTCAGGGAGACGCTGTGTGTTTCTATGTGAAAGCAAAAGCACTTTATTTGGCCTTCCGAAAGTAGATGCAATTAGGAATCATTGGTTAAGATTTGTTTACAACAGAAAAGCACAACCCAAATGTTCGAATTTGTGCAACGCATTTTGAACGACAGTTTCGTGAACCTAGTAGAGGACAAGACTGGCTGTGCACAAAGGCTATTTCTAAAAAAAAAAAGGGTCAATTCCAACTTTGCTATGACAATCTGGCACTTCTGAATCAGCGACTGTAAGTATGTTTTATTATTAGTATATTAGTATTTGCTATTGACTGTTCAAATGCGGAGTTATGCGCAGTGTAGAGTAACGTGTTTTGTGTGTGTGTGTGTGAGAGAGAGAGACAGGGTCACATCACAGTGGAGTCAGCTGTCTTAACCGCGGCTTGTGTACTGCAAACACATACGAGCTTCATCACTGTGTCTGTCACGTGACTGTTCCCCTCTCAGGCTTGAACTGATGGTAAAACTAACAACATTATTCGCTGTCTTTATATTTATCTTGAAAGCTGAACCTCGCGATTATGGAAAGGGGCTTTACATTTCCGACGTGTGCTTGTGGTGTTCGGCCAATCACAATGCACTGTGTCAGCTGGCCAATCAGAGCAGACTGCCCTTGTCGGAAGGAGGGACTTTGTAGAAAACGACGCGTTTGAGAGAGGCGGGGCATAGAGGACCTACAATAATGTACAGTATTTGAAAAATAATGTGTTTTTTGAACATTAAAGAATGTCAACATATCCTGTTACAACAAACACACAAAATAACGATCTTTAAAAAAGCATCATATGACCCCTTTAAAGATAAGATACAAAATTGAATTCTCTCCAATGTGCTATAAAATAAAAATAAAAACGGTAATTCACAGAATTTTATGCAAATTAATTAATAAATAAATGCACATTATAAGTAAAAAATAGATATTGCATATAAGGAGACTATCAATAAAATAATATTTGCTGTTGGCAATTTAAATTTTTGTATTCAAATTTTATTCATCAATTTTTATCAATTTGTAGCCCTAACAGAAAGCATTCAAGTTATATTCAAAGGCAACCATTTATACATCACATTCTCCTCCTTACATCGGTATTTCAGTAAATAACTGTTGCCAGCGAGGAGGTCAACCCTATGAATCTTTGGCTCTTTTGCCCCACATGTAGGATACTGTAAATAGATGGATGGGGAGGTGAGGGTGGTCCTCCTCTGGGACCTTCTCCACAACACACGGCTCCCCTCCATATAACCCCGGACTCATTTATTCTCGAAACGCAAAAAACACTTCCTCATCCTTGAGTATTCATGCTCATTATATCACAGCATGATACCAATTAATAGGTTGAAATCTTCTAGATATGGATGGTGTGCTGAAGTTACGGAATTCCATACGGAATCTGCACACTTTCAGCATTGATTGTTGGAACGTGTGTGGAATTCTCTGGAATGACGCCCATTGAGTGTGACTGAAACGTTTTGAGTTCGGTTTGCTCCATCTTAATTACATTTTCACCTCGCCTCCCTTCTTCACTCCCTCTCTCTCCCACCACTCCACACTTCTCTTAATCGGCTTGTAAAATGATGTCACCTTCTTTTGTGTTCAGCAGTTTTCTGTTAGCGCCACTTGTCTTGATTAATCAGAAAAGGCACGGGTCATCCTAATGGCCCAACACAGGGGTGGAACCTGAGAAAGCGCAAAAAGCTTTTAGCCCGACGAGTGGGATCTCGGCAAGGACAATCAAACCTAATGAAATCAGCTGTCACTGCTAAGCTTGCAAAACTGTGAAGTCCGACTTGGGAGAGAAGCACGGGCTAATTAGATTTTTGCCGGCTGTAATGGATAAATGTGGTGAGGCGCGGGAGCTCGAGGAGGGGTGGAGCGGACAACAGACTTCATACACAAACTCCCCAGGTGGGGCGGCTGCCAGACTTTGTAAGCTGATTGCACAGACACCTTTCCTCTTTCAGCTTGATGGAACTTCTAGATAAAGAAGTGTAGAGATAAAGTGATGATCTGTGCATCCGAGAGAGTGCGGGATCATTATGTGTTCCTTTCCTGGACAAAACCAGGCATTCCTTAACCAGCGAATTAGATACGCTCTTCCTTTAGTTTGTTACAATTTAGATGTTGTTTACACTGAAAAAAGACAAATGAAGAGTTCATTTGCAAAACAGATGACTCCATTTTTATTTATTTTCGGAAATCATGTTGTTTTATTGTGCCTTCCAAGTAATATCAATCAAACTGCAGTTGGGTTGTTTTGATTAAGTAATAATAACTCAAACAAATACAGGTAAATTACAAAATTAAAGTTCATTAAAAGCATTTTTTTTAACATATTTTTTACATGTTTTTTTTTTTTACATATAAGTTTGTTTTATATCAAAAGCAGATAATCTAACAGTCGTTTTTTGGCAAAAGCAGATAATTCCACATTTCATGTTTCAGAGTTAAAAACACTTGTTTAATCTTTGTAATCTTCTCAGCAGAGAATGTATACACCTGAAAAACGTTGTTTTTGTGATCATAGACTGTACGGTTGTGATTACACGCAGTTTTCCCTCACCATTGTAACGTGCTGCTTTTGCAAGGTTCCGTGAAAAATTTCAGCTTTTATTTTCCTTTACACCCTGGAGAAGATATCACGGGTTCATCAAGTTCGTTGAAATTATCCATCCTCGATCACTTATAGTACGCTTTGACGAAACTCCTCTCAGCTAACGCATCTTTTCAAAGAGACTGGCAGCCTTGTCACCTGACCTGAATACAGCGTGCTGATTCGCTAAAATGGACTTATCGGCTTCTGTTCACAAACAACAAGGGTGCTTGCTGGCTTCTGCAGTAAACGTGGACTCACGATGCCTTGAAAGTGGACAATATCACCTTTTTTGACAAAACGTGTTTAGGGTTCAGATCACGCTATATGTGGAGAATAATGCACAGCACTTCAAATATTGTATTGTTCAAATTTTCTCTTCATATTACAGTGTTAATAATTTTGTGGCCTCCATGAACAAAAGTGAACCATAAAACTTTGTGAATCAAATAGTTTAAAGCTCATTCACTAGGAGTCATTACTTCCTATAAGCCAATTATATTGAGTACTGAATATACAGCATCCATAATCGCAGTCTCAAATAATGTACTATTAACTGTACAGCCCTAAACTGAATTATCAACTGTAACTGTATTGAACTTGTTTTTCCCCTTTAGTGAGGTATTAGTGTAATGCAAAGCTGTTTTTTCCATTGTAGGGCGCTGATCACTACTCATGAAGTGAACAGTTAAAGTACTGTGTCAGAGCGATTACAGTCCCATTGCAGAGAGACTCATTTGCACCTCGTATTAGCCTCTGTATTGTAGGGGAAAGGTCTGATCTTCATGTTTCCTGGTTCTGCTCATTGCTCTAAAGGTCAGGGGCATTGTGACGGAGCTCTAACAGTAATCCCTGCTGTTATGCTCACATTAGTGACGCCTCAACTCAAGTCACAGACTACATTCCACAGGCCTCCAGAGTGCCACTAAAATGGTCGCAAATGAAACAAAAACATTTTTCAGCTTTTAAAAATTAACTGGGAGCTGTTATTTGTCATTTAAAGATACATAAAATTTAATTGTAATAAATATTATTCATTAAAAAAAAAATCACAATCATTGTTAAGCATAGTGAGGTCTGACTGTCTTGTACAGATCCCCTAAAGGGACATGATGAAAGAATCAATATTTCAATATGTTTGCATTCTCCAGCAAAAGTTTTGTGTTCCCCTGAGAAACTTTGCATTCATGGGCAATTTTTTTGCATTCCCCGATAAACATTTTTTTGTTCCCTTGAGAAACAAACGTGAGGCTTCTTGGGGAACACAAGAAGCATGGAAATATAATTTTTCCTCCCATCTCATCTTTATTTCCATCACCATGTCTCTTTAGGGCCTCCATAATGTTGAATCCATTGCAAGGGAAACTTTGGGAGTAATATGGATAACATGTTAGAACCATCAACACAATTTTTCCCCTCCAAAAAGCCAGAAATATTCTTACAAAACAAAGTGACCTTTATATGACACAGATCAGGATTACTAGTGACAGCATGGGAACTAAACTGCTTCTGATCGACCACCTTTATCAAGTGATTCTATAATTTGTGATGGCTAAAAAAGCTATTGGGCCCTAAAAGTTTTTATTTTTAGGAGCCAATGGCTCCCTAGTCAATTTTTAGGCCTGAATGAAATCCAGAATGATTTCAAGATAAGTGCTTCTCAACTAGTGGGTCGCAACCCAAAATTGGTTTCATGGTCTCGGGACTGTTTAGATTTGTTTCGGGATTACTTTTTTTACAATAAGCAAATGTGATTTGTATATGATCATCACTTAATGGTTGAAAACCAACTCAAAAGCACAATTTTTTTTCTCAAGTCACGAGTTACTTGATGTCTCACAAGATTTGACAACAGCATGCTCTATTCTGTCTCCAGATGTCGGCCTACAAAATAACAATTGATGTATTTCTCAGTCTGGTCTAAGGCTGTGTGTCTTTGATCTGCAGGTTTTGCAGATCTGACCTGGAGTTGAAAGTTACAGACTTTGAAACATGAGATGTGCAACAGATTTAGGGTGAAGTTGTGTCTGATTCAACCCGAGAAACCTACAATCACCCGCCGATGACCCCTTTACACTACGAATGAACCCTGGTGCCGCCCCAAAGAAGAAAAAAAACCTGGCGATATCTACTCTGCAAACGCTTCAGCAGTGCTCTGTTACAGCGCTGCTGTCAAAGCCAGAAGAAAAATGGACGTCTCTTTATTTGCAGACTGTGAAATTGGCTATATAGGGGAAAAAAACATTTCGCTCATTTTCAGCGGAGCACTTTGCAGCCCATTTCCACTGCATCTTCTGTAAACATATGTATTTATTCACCTTCCCCCAGCCCCACATTTCAATAAGATGTACGGCAGCGGGTCTTTAATTCGCCGTCAGACGTGTTGATAATAGGTCCCATTTATCAAACACAACTTTTGGCCAGATTTGGGAGGCTAGCTTGGAGGGAAGGGGGAAAGACAGATGGAACAGGGATAAGAATGAAACTGTATGAGTGTGTGCAGAAGAGCTGTAAAGCACAAATAGATCTTGGGGAACGGAAGCGTGAAAGGCACATGAAAACATCAGTTTGTAATCTCACTCCTGAAAGAGTTGGACATCTTCAAAGGGACCCAATGAGATGTAAGGCAAGTTCAGGGATTTACTCTGGTAGTTTTGCTGGGGTTCGGCCCCAGGAGAGATGGGGCCTCTGGACCATATGTACAGCACATGGCTGGTTGCATCTTCTCAACTGCAGCCATTTTTACCTTTCATTCAAATACTGACTGTTGATGGTATGATGTCAGGTCTTTATTTCGAGTTTTGTAGTTTGTGGTAGTTACACATGTAAATTCTTACCTTGTACAGCTGAGTTCTCCTGCTGGTTGCCATTATGTTCAGACTTCACCTCTGGTATCACTGCCTCTAAAATCAAATACGTCACACAATTAGTCCCCTCGGTGCTTTATCAGTAAAACATGCCATTGGTACCTCTGTCTCAAATAAATATATTTACAGATAACATTTATAATAAATATTGTCACATTTTACAACCTGAACAACATCGACCTCACTGAGGGTTTTCTGGGATCCTCTCAATGGAAATAAAATAAAATAAATAAAAAAAAGAGGTGGAGAAAGTTTCATTAAAACTACACATTCAAATCTTTGGGGTCAGTAAGTGTTTTTTTTAAAGAAATCTTTTATTCACCATTTAAACTTTTTTGCATTAAACTCTTGTGAAACTACTATTTCAAATAAATGCTGTTATTTTGAACTTCCTATTCATTAAAGCATCCTAAAAAAATAAACACATTAAGTGCATATTAAAAACAAAAATATTAAGTGCCACAATTGTATTCAATATTGATGATAATCAGAAATGTTTTGAGCAATGTCTTGAGCAGAATGATTATATTATATTAGAAGGATCATGTGACACTGAAGACTGAAAATTCATCTTTGCATCACAGGAATAAATTACATTTTAAAACAAGTTGAAATGGAAAGCAGTTATTTTAAATTTGAATAAACTTTGTACAATATTACTGTTTTTATGGTATGTTTAATCACATAAATGCAGCCTTGGTTAGTATCAGAGACTTCATTTAAAAAAAGAAAAAAAAAACGTACTGACCCAAACTTTTGAACAGTAACGATTATTATTACACATTAAAAAGGATTTTATTTATTTATTTATTAAATTCATGTTGTCTGCCTAGCTCACTTGAGTTGAACTGCACTTGGAAAATCTCCACAACAAAGGCTGTGTTGCACAGATAAACAAAAGAGGAAGTAGCTTTATCTGAGGAGAGATGTGACGTAACCGCAGACCTTCACAATATGGATCTTTTTCTAGCATTCCCCTCAGATGAAAGGCAAAAACAAAGTGCATTTCTCATAATGAATTCGCGTCTAATCAGCCTTGGCCTAATAATTGCTCCAGCACTCATGAAAATACTTGCAGATGTCTTGCAAATGTACCTGGGGTTTTTTCCCATTCAAATTCTGCTTCTGTTAAGATATTCACAATTAAACAAGTGTAATCAAAACAACAGCAAGCGATTAGGAAAACGGTTTGGCCTTGATAAGAGTGCATATTTAGAGCATTTATGATAAACATCAGACTCCATTTCCTCAGCTGAGATTATGATGCTAATGCATTGCTAATAGTTATGACCTAGACGGAAATACCAATATCAGCACTGACTAAAAAAATATGAGAATGAACAGAAGGTTGAACGAAATATTAATGGACAAACTGAGGGAAGTTCTGAACAAGCAGATCTTTAAAGATACTGTGAGAGAGTATCACAGGATAGACTGTAAAGAGAAACTGTGCATGTACATGTCCAAACAAGGCGCGATGTGACGAGTTTCCAATGTTACGTCAATGAAAGTAAAAATGCACCACAATGCAACACAATCTTAAACATAAAATGTTATATTTGGCTGCGAAAGTGTAAAATCCACTTCCCACATTTTCAGTGTTCTTGATGTATTTTCCAATTCATTTCTCCACACATATTATCCTCAATACTCATTGATTTGAGCCAGAAATTGGTATAAGAAAATATGAAAAAGAGAACGCCGGAAAACCATCTTTCCTGTTGGATAAATTCTCATCCCATAAAGCATTGTGAACTGATTCGAATCAACTGACAATATTAAACAACTGTACAATATTAAACCACTGAATGTAAGTCATTAATTAAATACAATACATTTGACGTTTACTTCAAAATATGCATATATATGTGTAAGTGTAGGGAAATTGACTCAATTGACATTTGCAATGCTTCATGGGAGTGGACGTCATTGCGAAGCATGGTGCTCATTTCCAGTGACTTCTCTAATTGGTGGAGCTCTCTTCAAGGTTATGTAGTATGGATTTCACCTGGAGTTCAACAATTAAACAAGTGGTTTTGGCTTCTATGGAAGCAAATATCATAAGCTGCTTTTCCACCATTGGGCCAAACGTTTCTCGTTCCTTAACCGTTCTGTACCGTGCCGATCCAGGTCAGTCGACATGAGTATGTTTCCTTTTCTACTGTGGAGCTGATAACGGAGCTTGTAATACAAATGCATCAATTGTTGCTTTGGTAATGCAAGTGTTTACATACAGTATGAGACATGAATAGTGACCGTGTTATGGAAGATGATCAGATATTTCTGTTTACTTCGCTTGTCCAGCTACAGAGAGAAACTAGTAGCCAGACAACAGACAATTGACCAATCCTGAGTGGCGATGTCCCTACACTCTTTATGTTAGCTAACCTTGCTGAGAATTTCAGGCCGAGAACCGTTCCTAACTGTGCCGAGCTCAAATGGAAACGCTACTAGCGATCTCATAATTATATGGAGCAGAATTTTGGACCAATGAGATTTCGTTGTGGGCTTGTCATTTATTGCTTATTGCATCACATCTGCTTGGTTGGCTTGTCCCAATACCACACTTGCGGTCTTGGCCACTTGTAGGTGCTTAAGACTGTTCCTGGTCTCATAAATGCCAAAGCTCAGTGCCTTTAACACACACTAAAATCTCTAACTTTGCATCAAAGTGTCATTTTCAGCTCAGTGTATCCCATCATTCATCATGTTTAGAACTCATGTTTTGAAATCACTAAAATGTAAGGCACATTTTATTGGTGCAGAGCTGTGTATTTTGTAAAATGTTAGCAACTGTTTTTTATCTTTTAATTAGAAGCACCACATGTGCTTTATTGTAAGTGCAAAGTATTGAAAATCAAAATGTGCAAGTAAACTTTATTAGGACTTAACACTATGATGTGTGTCCCATCTGGTGATCAAAAGTTCTGCACACTTGCAGTCTTCAAAACCACTTGAACACTTGGGCCAAATACAGGAAATGTGTCATGTAAGGAGACAAGTGTTCAAATGAAAAGTGTGGGTATCGGGACAGGCCCAGTGTTGTGTGTGTCAGAGCAGAGCCCCACCGTTGAGACTCATGCGGAGACTCTCAGGAGATGTGGCCTGTTTGAGTGCCTGTTCCACCTGCTCTCTCCTCTTGGACTCAAACTCCAGAGCATCCTGCAGTTTCCTCTTCGCCTTCTTTTCCTTCTTCAGACGCTTATGAATAGTGGCTGAGGGCGAGAAGAAAGAAGTTTGAACAAACATTCAAACGTAAAACACTTCTCTCGTTCAGCATGGTGTCTGAAAACACAAGGAGACGCCAGCGCAGACTCACGTTCACACATTAGAGACTTGAAAGTGCTCATTAGCACTAGCAAAACAAAA
This sequence comes from Schizothorax lantsangensis, assembly GCA_027422415.1. NCBI lineage: Eukaryota > Metazoa > Chordata > Actinopteri > Cypriniformes > Cyprinidae > Schizothorax > Schizothorax lantsangensis. Next base: position 7,190,871 of record CM049859.1, read on the forward strand.
ACATATGGTGCGCTACGTGCAACAGCTTTCAAAAAGGATATGTAAAATTGCTAGGTTTTTAGACGCTTGGATTAATAAACTTTACGGAAATGTGGTCAAGTGCATGCTAGGGCATCGCTACTACTATTACTCGTATTCAGGGTTCAGAGACTGCAAGAATAAGCAATCGTTATAGCACTACTAATAAAATAATAAATTCAACCTAACAATGTGCATTTATGGGCCAACACAACAGCTGTACACACCTAACGCCAACACATCGTGTTCACACAGCACAATGTTTTCACACAACACAATCCTCTGAATATGTGCAAACATAATCAACTCTGTGTATATGTGGATTCACAGCAATTAACTGCCTTTTGAAACACTCTGAGTCTGGCAGAAGACCTTAAAACAAGCTCCCGGCGTGTTCGCTCGCTTGCGGTGTTAAATGTATGTCCCTTCCTCCTCACACCTCTAATTACTTGCCTTTGATTGGCCAAATCATCCACCATATAACAGTGCGCATTAAAAGAACATGAAATGCTGTAACAGCCATGGCTAATAAATTATTGAGGTGTTTGTACATATTGTCAGAGTTGTTATCCAGCTGAATAATTGGCTTAATTTCTTGGCGCAAACGGCAGGAGTTGAATTGGCAGTAAATCCACTAGTGACACGGTTTGGTTGCGATGTAGGGAGGGAATTGGCGGCGCACACTCTGAGGTTTTTCTGAGTGTTCGTCATGCGTTAATGTGTTTACTAAAAAAAAACGAGGATCGTAAGGGTTCATACACATTATTACCAAAGAATTTCCATCATTTTTCCAGTAATTTGTGATCACTGGATAAGGGTTAATTTAAAATCATTAAAAAAGGTAACACTATATATCACCACACACACATCAACTCTGGACCTAAAATATAACTATTATAAAAGCAAGTTCAATTATGATCCACCGTAACGTCCTTTAGGTTTAATAGTGTGTGTACGTACCTCGGCTGTGCAGTTCAGAGGTGAGTTGTCTCTCCAGACTCTCTCTCATCTCTCTTTCTCTGTACAGCTCCATCTTTAACTCCTTGCGTTCCTGTTGCACCTGTTTCTCCTGCACACGGGCATTATCCACGGCCACCTTCAGCAGACCCTGAGCCGCCAACACAACACAAGACACACTCGATTTTAATACACAAATAAACATCCACAGTTACTGTATGCAACATGCGTATACTTTAAAGTACTGCTTCTTAACCAGGGGGCCAGGGGCCACTAGGGGGCCTCAGTAAACTTCCACTTAAAATTATGTAAATTAATGATTATATATTATTTATTACTACTACTACTACTACTATTACTATAATTAATATTTATATCAGAATTAATATATTAAAACAATCTAACTTCATTAAAATGCTTTAAAATTTAAAAATTATATTTAGTATTTTTTTCCCTCAATAGCTATTGTTTTTATTGAAGAACATGCAGTTCTTGAAATGGCTTGAATAATAAAATGAATTGTGGTTAATCAATTACATAGCAGCATATGGGTTTCTAACATGAGTATAAATGCATTGACTTTGAACTACTATTGAACTATTTCTAACAAATATACATAAAACACACACTGCATGTACCTGGATGTTAGTGAGCAATGTCTCCACGGAAGAGAGGCCATCTGCAAACAGGAAGGGAGCGGGGAAGCCTGGAGGAAGAGTCTGAGTGCCCAGAGGCAGCTTCTCGAACCCTGGTTTCTGCATGGGCAAAGCTAACTGAGCCTCATCTGATAAAACACAGAACAGAACGTATGTTGTGAAGAGTCTCGTCAGTGTTTTTAGAAAGATAACATGTTAATGCATGTGGCTATTTACATTTATATAAGCTCTTAAAGCATTTATTAATATATTTTTAAATAATGTAATATTATTCAATTTAGCACCAGAAAGTTGTTTTTTTTCTGCGTAAAATAGTGGTTGGCCAATATGGAGTTTTTTGATAGCTAAATAAATAAATAACAAATGCTATAATTTATAGAATTATTTAATTTGACATGATTACTAAAAATGAAAATGAATCAATATAAAAAAACAAAAACAAATGTATTGTTTGGACGCTTTAGATTTACCTCTTGATTCTATAATATAATCCTTTTATAGTTTTCAATAAAGAAATTGTTAGAAACTTGACTAAAAAGGTTGTAACCTACAGTAATCTATGTGCACTGGAGTTTATAAGAACAAGAAGAAAGGAAACTCTATAAAACATCTTCATATACCATTTACTTTCTTTGTCTATCACTTGTATAATAATTTATATACTGATATACAAACATTTTATCTAACTAATATATATATACAGTATATATATACACATTTATATATCAAAATATCAGTTGACCACTACAGCAAAATCTATTGAAATTAAATTAATAGATTTTTAAAAGTAAATTGTGTAATTTCCGTGTCATCAAGCAGAATTGAAAAGATAAAAACATGTTTCCCCCCCCATCTACCATAGGTCAAACAAACACAATAGCTCCACCCACAACCTCACCCTATTGGTTGAGCTGTTGCTGTGTCAGGCTGGTCAAGACACTCAAACACACAGAGCAAGTTTTAACAGTCCCACAATTAGAAAAATCAACCTACATATTGCTCACTTAGTGGAAAAATAGAATAAAGTATTTTCCAGAAAATGAAACTCTTCACCTTGAAGTGAGTTTCATATAGCCTACAAATTTGTTTCACAGAGGATGAACTGTCTGGCTATAATCAAAGCGAGGGTTTACCGTACACCCAGAAACAGTAAACGTGAATATTACTCAGAGGGGAGAAGATAAACCGAGCGAGCACTTCACCGTGTATTTCTGAAGAAACAGAAAGCTGCTGTGTCCAAACCTCCGTAAAGCAGTTAATCTCTTACTTCCACACACACACAATCCATATTTTACCCACAATCCCCATAGGCAACCCCTCCCACCCACAGTGCCAGGCCACAAGCTCTAGCCCCACTGCAGCAGCATTAACAGATAGAACTGGGGCTGAATAAGAAAGAGCGCGAGCGGTCATGATTCACCCCGGCTAATCTGGCCGGGGCCTCTCTCCACGCACGTTGACAGGGCCCGTCCAGGGCTCCCTACGCAAGACAAATAGGACGGCTGGGGTGGGAATTGTGATGACAGTGTATCACGGGTCACATCGATTTCCCCGCCGCGCGCTCTCCTGCGCCCCACCAGATAACCCTGCACTCCTTTCTGCCCATTGTTCATACCCCACCTGTCCCACCAGCCATAAATTTTCCCCCTTCTTTCCTCGCCACCGCAAAGGGCATTAAAGAAGAGAGGAGCCGAGAGAAAGAGGGGAAGAATTCGCCCTCCTCCTCCTCTCCTTACAGGTTGACAGTGTGTGATTAAGTTTTTGGTGCCGGCTGAAAGTGGCGAGCAGATGAAGGTCACGCAGATAGAGTGTGAAGAGGAAAACGCGCGAGAGCAAGAAGGATAGGGTGAGAAAAGGGGTGAGTGGAAGGGGACGCTGGAGAGAGAGGTGTGAGATGAACTGTGAGATAAAGCTGGAGGTGAAGACCACAGAAATGTTTAAAAACACACGAGGGGCTGTGCGTCTGTTTCCTACGTTTAACACGAACATTTTGATAGTATTTCTGTCTTACTGTGTACGGTTCATCACTGCACATTATTCCGAAGAAATATGTCTTCATAATCTTTCACTAAAACATAGCTTCTTCACCTCTAAAATGGCTTTCTTTTCAACGTTTGCTTCAATATTGTCTTTTTTTGTTCCTGAACAAATGTCATTTCTAACTAATATTTTTTTCCAGTGTTTTCAGTCTGAACAAGACGACTGCTGACCGATTTGCTGTAGTTGATTTAACTCATGAGAGTTTTATTCACAACAAGGAGAGAAAGGAAGTGCATGAATTATTAATGTGTAAAAATATCTGATATACTTGTACAATTAAATTGACGTAAAAACTTTATTGAAACCTGCTTTGCCCACTTTCTGTGTGTAATTTGTTGGATATATAGTACATCCTATATATACAATTGCATATATATATATATATATATATATACTATAAACATTAACATGATTTTCTGTAAAGCTGCTTTGAAACAATGTGTATTGTGAAAAACACTATACAAATACAATGCGACTCAATAGACAGTAGCATTTTTTTAACAAATCTGTTAAATGGATGATTCAGTGACTCATTTGTAATACACAGACATTTGTAAGTCAATCGTGACCACCTACTGGCATAACAGTGTAACTTGCAGAACGAATCAGGAAACAAATCTTGAATTGATTCAAAAGATTCAAGTCACCTAAAGGAATCATTTTGTTTTTGTGCAGAAATGTCACTTTACAGAAGTAAATCGGGCTTTCAACGCCGTTTCACGAACAGGTCAAATATTAGCATCAACCTCTTTGTAGTTCTTTTTGGTGAGCGGATGATTCAAATTCAGGTTTGGGGAACTAAAAACTACACTTCCCAGGTCAATGCGGCAGTAGAAAGGAGGTTAATGGCAGCAGGCTCTTGAAAGCCCTGCCCTCCTGCTGGCCCCTGCACACCTAATTGCAAGTCCCTTTTAAACGACAGATTTATCTTGCTGCGGCTGCTGATAGTGTTCACTTCAATTCATTTTATTCCATCCAGCAAAGAGGGTGGAAGAGCCCTCGGCCCATGACATTTACAAAGTGCCCCCGTTCTGTCTCCTCTCACTGTAATGTGCACGAGTAATGATACCGTGTGAGAGTGTGTGTGTGTGTGTGTTAGGCCAAGCACAATGGGATCTGTTTGTTTGTACATATTGTGTGTATGCTTGTTTGATAAAAATGTCTTTTTGGTCCTATAGGCTGAAGACAATACTGAATCATTTTTTGCAAATGTAAACATTTTTACAAGCTGCAAGTACTGTAACACAAAAAAACACCCCTGACCCACGGAACAAAACACATCCATCCACTCAACCCTACAAAACAGCCCCAGCCGAGAGTACAAAGTGAACAAACAGATAAATAAATAAACTAACAAAAAGAAGGGAAGTGCTTTTTTCTTTTAACTGACCACTGCAATCAATAATTCATTTATCAGACCTTTTATTTGCTGTCTACTAAAAATAAAGACAATATGAAGTTTCTAGAAAAAGCTTTCTTGCCGGTTGCAAACAAAGAAACTCGAGCACCACCGTGGCCACCAGAGAACAGCAAAAAGAAATAGAAAGGGAAAAAAGAAATGGGGCAAAGCTTTGTTTTGAGATTTAAAACAGTTGGAAAGCTTTTTTTCTAATTTTAATTATTAAAATATGAATATATCATTAAAATTAAATAAACAATACATTTCTAATTGGTTATTGGATACTGCAATTCTTTTAAAATGTAGATGCTTTGACTAGCCTCATCCAGGTAAAGTGTTCTCGAATGTATGAGAACCTCATCAAATTTGTAAATGCTTTCTCCTCATGTCTCTTCCTCTAACTTTTCTTCAAAAGATGCTTTTCTCTCAGCGAGTTGCTTGACATAATGTCAGCCTTCCCAGAGACGGTGGATTCTGCCCCCCGTTCCATATGGATGAACAGATGCCGGGGACAGGAACGAGAGAAAGAAGGCTATCTCCCTCAGCGCCTTTAACCCCAATGTGCTTTTCTTGCCCCCACATATTTGTTAGTTTTTATTTTGTACATGTGTCGGAGGGGACGTCTCTTGAATATTCAAAGGGATCCAATTAGGGGGTAATTTAGTGTGCGTCTACGGCACAGTGTTTTTGTCAGGTACGTGTACATGATCGCACCCACACTAATATAGGTTTGTTTACACAAAGATTTACATATGAAGATCAAGGCACACAACTAATCACCATAATTGCCAGAGTAAATGTTAAGAGATGGGCAACAGCTAATTATTTGAGGTTGTTTTGAACTGCGAGGTCCTTTTTTAGCACTATATTAATAATGTCATGAAAGAAGAAATTAATGACAAGTGTATATAATGCTACAGTCTGAGCAAAAAGTTGTAGATGCTGACTTTGTTTTGATTAAATCAGGTCAGGATGAGGGCTGTTTAGGTGTCTCAAGGTCATTTTCCACCAAGAAGATATTTAAAAAAATCAAAACAAGCCTTTTAGTATCATTTAAGATTGTGTAATGATGTTAATATAATGGCAATTAAGCATTTTCTCCTACATTTTTATTACTGTAAAATGTCTGGATGTTTTGAATCATTATTATTATTATTATTATTACTATTATTATTATTGTACATCCCATTACTCTAAGTTCTCATGTGATCAATGTAATTATGTAAGTGCAAATTTTAGAATAAAAAAATGTAATGATGCAATGCAATGATTTTTTACATGCTAATATGATGTATAAATACTGTAGGGTTTTATTTAAAACATTATTTACATTATTTTACATTTATTTGACCTTTTTGTTTTTAATTTGACACCATACATAAATAATAAAATGTAGTAATGTAAATAATAATAAAATGTATTGCACTATAGTAGTGCAATATTTGCACTACTATAATTAGCGTTTGAGTGAAATATTTAACAGTTATAAAAATAATGTTAGAATCCAAATGAGCTTAATGCTCCTAAAATATTCATTTTTGTATTAAATACGACATTGTTTTGGTGAGATTCACTTGTCTCATTTGTCAGCTTTTACTAAACATCACAATGTCGATCACATAAGGTTGAGAGAGCACACAACACTTGTTCTGAACAGTTTGCGCCTCTGGAAAAAATATTGGGAGGCAATGGTTAGAGGAGTTTGTATTCGTAATTAAGAGAAATCAGGAGAAATAACCAAAAGTAAAAACTGAGGGAAACAAGAGGAGATCAGACCTTCCCGCCGAAGCTGATGCCACACAGACTCTGATGGAGCGTTAGCCCGCTAGAGAAAAAAGCTTGAGAGAGACAGATCGCCCCTCTGCCAGTTAGACATTTATTCCCAACAAGATGGCAGTGTTTGACAGGAGGCGCCGGGGGAGCCCTAAAGCATGGGGATCCAAACGCCTGGGTGGTATTTATAGCTGTGAGACACAGTCCAATCAGAACCAACTCACAGAGGAGTAACACGACGGAAGAAACTCCTAGATGAACAACCCACAGATTCACAAACACACAGACGTATGTTACTGGACAGTCCTCAATCTACCAATCTACCATGCAATTTATATGAAAATAGAGGGTTTCATAAGGAACCTACTGTATTGTTTATAACAGTAAAGGTACGGTCACATTTACAGATGCTTGGCAAAATTGTGTGCGTCTGTTTCCAGTCATTCCAACAAGAATCCACGCAAATTGGGAGTTTCACATGTCTAAAGTTGGCCATGCAAATTCGAAATGTGTGAGCCATCCTTCATACATCTCTATGCTATTGACAATGGAAAAATAAAACTTTTTTGCTAAGTAGACCAGTAAGTAAGTAACCACCTAAATCACTAGCAACTGCATAAATACACACTAAAAACATTCACAACACTTTAGCTTTGTGGCAGCCTATGCAACATTCACATTTTCACATCTTCAAAAATGTACAAGTCTGGTTTGACGTGCTATAACAAATTCAACAAAGCACAAAAACTTCCTTCCACTAAACCACAAGCTATATTACCGGCACAGTAAATGGAAGTCAATGAAAGCGATACAGCGCACGAGTCACTCCCTATCACCTCTTAATTTCGTTCTTCAACTTCAAATAATTCTCAGGGGTTACACTTCCAAAACTCGGGGTCCACGGGGCCCCTGATTCACTAGAGCGCAGAATAACAAGCTACATTAAAACCAGGCCCCCAAAAGGAAATGCACAAAGCACTTAATGAGCTCAACCAAAGCAAAGGACCAATGTTCGTTAGTTAACCCCCACGATACATACGTATACACAAAAAAAGATGAAAGCAGGACAATAAAACCCTAGCAGTAATAGGTTGGAGGAGGAAGTGAATGAAGGGGGTATTAGTGTATATTACATTTTAACAGCCATATGCAGGCTGGACCGCAGAACACGTCTGGGCTGCTCGGGAAGATAGAGGATGCTGGGAATGTAAAATGAAAGAATAGTTGGCGCAGTGAGAGCTATAAAAGTGGCACTGCATTGATCTTTGCCCTGTTTGGCTTGAATATTCTGAAACTGGAAAAGTACAGTGTTTTTCAAGTATAGTAGGAAAGCCAACTAGCAAGAAACAATACAGCGAATTGGAGAACTAGAAAATTAAACTAAATCCATTTTTCAGTTTTTGGCCAGTTTTTCTCATTTTGATCAATAAGAGAAAGGAGATGGCGGTTAAGGAAATAATATGAACTCGACTCAAACTTATGTCTCCCAAGTAAGCACTATGGCTCAATGTGTCACAAATCACTAGGCCACGGTGGCAACAAAACCATCAGGATTTTAAGATCCACAGGCACCGATACGTTCAAACTTTCACCAAGTGTAAAACTCCTCTTTAAAGAACGACGTAGACTAAGAACAAACAGAACTAATTTGGGTGTGTTCTCACTTTAGTCTACAGGAGACTACAGGAAAGGGCAATTTAAACGAACAAATACACCTGCAAATAAACAGGAAAGTAAACAAACTAGAAAAGAGGCCAGGCTGCGTTTCCCTGACACTCCAGCCCTGCGCCTAATGAATATGTGTACATGAAATGAGCCTTAATGAGCGCTTCCTTCTCCCCCAATTAGCGTGTGAAGAGCAGTAGGTGGAATATTAAGAGAGGAATACTAGGTCAACACCGCAGCCCTTAACCTGCGCACAGGAAGAATGGACCTGCGAGATGAACGCATCTCAAGGGACCCGAGAAGAGAGAAGAGAGCCCGAGAAAGTTTCTCTCATGCAGTCCGAAGTTCTTTCATTTTCTTTATTTAGAAATGTGAACTCATTTGTAACTTTCTCTATTTTTACAGAAAGATTGGAATATGATTTGAAATACCACATGAAATGAAAAGGCCTTTAGCGTTTACGAAAATTAACCATGGTTTTGTTTTTGTAGTAAAAGTGTAATAACCATGTTTTTTTGGCATATTGATTACCATTTGTATAACCAGTTGTACTACAAATACTATGGTTAAACTATGGTTAGTGTAGCAAAACCATGGTTAATTTGTGGTTACCATGGTTTAACTATAGTAACCATAGTTTTTTGGTTTTATTTGTAGTAAAACCATGGTTATTTTTCGTAAGGGTTGCGTTAAGGCTAATATGTAAATGCTATATGTATATCTGTATAAAGGTTGATTCTGTCAACTTTTACAAGTATGCTAGCATATAAAGTAGCTTCTGGTGCTCAAATCTTGTTTTCAGGGCTGTATACAATTGTTTTTGTTCACAGTACAATGTTATCTACAATGAGAGTGTCATCTTCCTCTGATACCAACCTCCAACGACTAGCATTAGAATCTAGCTATGTTAGAAGAAGCTAATTTTACTTTGCAAGGCTGTACATACTTGTGTACTTTTTACATAAATACTGAACATACTTTTTAAAGGTCTTATTCAAATGTAGTACCTACTAAATTCTATGCAATTTCAGATGCAGCTACTTTTTTCAGGTAGCCTTTGGTTAGCAAGCTAACAGTTTAGCCTATAGCTTAGCATAATGCTAAGTGGTTAAAAAGCCAATTTGATTAGAAATCACAATAAACTAAAGGACAAATTTTGATGTATATGGTGTAGAGTTAGACCTGTGCATGTCTATATGTTCATGGCTTTGTTTTCTCTGTAAACTGGTAATTGGCATTATTTAATTCTGGCTCTTGTGTTGTTTTCTTTTATCGGTACGACTATCTCTGTCCGCTTAGGGGCAACTTTACTTCAGATGCGATAGTGACACCACACAGGAGAGCGCACAAGCCTGAGAGACAAAAACCTGTTCCAACTCTTCCCTCAGAACCAGAGCAGAACACAAGCACCTGTCCTCACCCTTCTCCTCCTCTCTGCCTTCATCTGTGTGTGTGCGTGCAAGAGAGAGGAGGAGATAGAGCGCTCATCATTTATCACTTGTGTTCTCGTCCAAAAATGTCGCTTTTGTGGGGTGACTTTCAACCGTGCTAACCTTGCCCCAAATTGCTAACTGTAACAGTTTACTTTTTCTTTCCAACATGTCATTGATTTTCCTCGCCTAATATCTGTTCCTCGTCATTAACACAAAGAAGAAACACTGTGTGCCGCGAGCAGACCCTCAAACCCTCCAGCCGGAGAGCTCTCGAGGGCCGCTGGGGCCCCGCAAAGGGTCTTGGTTTAATTAAACCATCACAAACGCGCTTAGAACAGCAATCAACCTAATGATCAAAAAGGGTCTTCAAAGCCCATGGATGGTCCCCTTTGCACATATCTGAAGGAGGAGCTTGCGAATAAACAAACAAAAATGAAGATTAAAAATACGAGGCTCGAAAAGCCAAGCGCTTGCCGTTTGAGGCCTGATCCCTGACTTGGAACGAGGTAAAGCGATCGTTTCGTTTGTTGTGACTTATTTACCAGCACGCTTATCTCAAAGGGCGAAACAATGGCGCACATTTCTATCAGAAATCATTACAGGCCATTTCAAATCATTTCCGCGCAGCTAATTTCATAATAGCGAAGGGAAACATTGATTGTAACCAGATGCTACATATCTACTCTGTGGAAAACTGGACAGAGCAATTACAGAGCGCAAAGCTCGGCCTACCCATGCTTCTTCTCGCACACGCAAACGTACACTAAGTGCTTCTATAGCCAAAGTGCTTCACATCAGCTCAAGCCAAATACATTAGCACACTATCATACAACACATATAGACCCTGGACTTGACTTTATGTGTACAATGAAGTGATTTCAGACACAAAAGCCAAAGAGAAACACACTGGTATTGTCAAGTCTGTTAAATCAGACATACAGATTATGGATGTATATTTCATCCAAATCAAGGTGTAAATGAAACATCCGGTAACACTTTAGTATAGGGACCAATCCTCACTATTAACTAGTTCCTTATTAGCAGGCCTATTATTAACATATTGGCTGTTTATTAGTACTTATGAAGCACATATCCTGCACGACCATATTCTACATCCCTAATCCAACCCAATATCTAAACTTAACAACTACCTTACTTACTAACTATTAATTATCAGCAAATCAGGAGTTTATTGAGGCAAAAGTCATAGTTAATGGTTTGTTAATAGCGAGAACTGGACCGAACTGAATAAAGTGTGACAAAAACATCCTAGTCAACATGAAGTCAAATTAACCTTTACTGGGACAATCTGAGTTTTAATGGCTCTTAATTGTCCTCCTAAACAAACATTAGTCTCTCAGTTCTGGAAAACACACATATATTCATGTAAAGTAGGTCACTTGGTTTCTGCTCGCAAAATAATTTGGGATTCAGTTAACAGTAATAATCGGCCATATCTAATGTCACTGATGTGTGGAAAAGCATTCCGTTTTACTATTTAACTATAAGAAATCTTTTGCATACTCGCTGCATGGCTTGGTCACACTTTTCTCAAAGGCATGCGAGAGTCAGTGGCCTGATTGTAAGATTAATGTTAGTGTGTGCTAAATGCTTCACACATGAACCAAAACCACACAGAATAATATCAGAATTTCCTTTTGCTCTTTAATGGAAGAAAGGAGAGACCCTGCCTGCAGTGAGAGCAGTTCCTGTTGGCATTCAACCAGCCCTGAGTTAAAGAGAGGAAGAGAGGTAAAGAGAACGAGTGATTTATGGAGAGCTAGAGAGGGGGTTCACTCGCTAAAGTCCCATTGAAACACAGTGCTCCTGGCCCCGGGCTTCACCATTCATCACCACGTACCACCACGTCACTTTGTTTATCATCACCGACACACACACACACACACACACACACACACACACACACAGAGGCCAAACAGTGTTTAAAATTCAATGGCCCTTTCGTGAGGATTCGGGAAAATGGGCCCCGAGTAATCTACATTTGTGAGTCTCTGATCTTTTTAACTTTAGGTTATTAACTTTAGATTTGAGGTTACAGATGAAATCCAGTCTTTTAAATAAAATCCATGTGATCGGGACTTTTGCGCGAAGGCAAAAAAAAATTCACATCATGTTAAAGTGTTCACAAACAGAAAGCTGATTGGTTTAAAAATGATTTGTTTGTGAGATGTGCCTCATGTATTGTTACTAGAGCTGGTACTGATTACATGTAATCTGGATTACATAATCAGATTCCAAAACTACGTACTTGTAATTAGATTCAATTTTAAAATACTCGTAATCAGACTACAGTTACTTTTTTTATGGATTATATGATTACATATTATTTACATATTATTTAAAAATAATTTGTTGATTCTCCCTAATTCCTCTTTTTCATCTAAAATAACCTTCCGCTCATGTACATTCAGTAAGTCTTCCAGTTCTGTGGACATGACACATATATGAGTCATTAGTCAAGTGGCTACACAGCATTTGACCACTGGATTTACAAAAATCATTCAGGTTTAAGAAGTGTTTCAACATGTATATCAACTACTGATGAACACTTGAATTTTTATTTGAATTATCACTCCGTCTGTGATTTTACCATGTATTACTTTAAAAGGTGTTTGTCTTTCAAACACATTAAAATGCACATTCACCAATATTTTTGTCATCTGATCCTTTTTCACCTATTATATTTTTTTGAAGTACCCCTGAGATTTTAAAATAAATATTTTAATAATGAAGTATCACATTTGCATGTTAATGGTTCTCTGACGTTGGTTATGGTCACATGACATGTAGGTAAACAAATATTTCATTTTTTCAGTAAGTGTTTTATTTTGATTCATTTTTTTAATTATTTGTTATAATTGAAAATGTTTATGATTTAATTAGTTATTAGATTTTCATTAAACTCCTAAACCCCCTGCAGTTCCTTCACAAACCCAGTTTGGGAAACCTTGATGTAATATAATATATGGTACAGATTACCCTATTTAAATCAATGTAAAAACGAGATAGGTCAAAAGTAATCTATGAGTAATCTAAAAGTAGTCTGATTATATTACCTAAAATGTGTAATGCAATGGATTATGTTACTAACTACAATTTTTGTCATGTCGTTTGGAATCAGTAACGGACTACAAATTGTAAGTAATCTACCCAGCTCTGATTGTTACACTGTTGACAGTAGACATAGGATCTCACTAAAATTTTGCTAATGTGACCGTACTTCTTCACTTTTACTTTGTTACCAAAATAAAGGGATATTACAGTAAACATTACATTTTAGGTATTAAACTGTACTTTATAAATCATTCCCTAACAATTTATTCTACAAATATAAATTAAACCTCTGCTTTTTGAAGACATATGTGTTATTATTTTTCTGAGTGACTAGACTTTCACCTGTCAGGCAATTAAAAATGTGAAAAATCCCATAGACCCAAGACATATGTAGGGGCCAGAATATCATAGAGACATAGGGGTGGCTTTTTTTGAATTAGGCCAATAGGCAACATCCTGGCAACCGGCCAGAACACCCAAGCATCGTGGTGGCGAGTTTTGCTCAGGCAAACATCACTCACAATTTCTGCAGAAAATATAGAAATGAGCTTTTCTGATATGAGAGTTTAACATCTTCTATCCGTTCTGGGTCAAATATGTGGTTCTAATACCTTAAACAGAAAAACATAGAGAAGGAGGATACAAAATGAAGTGGAAAGAATTACTGGTCAATGAATATACACACACTAACAAGAACAGAAGAGAATTCATAGCACCATGTAATACAATTTGACAGCAAATTGCAGAAGTAAACTAGAGCAGACATATTTGATATAATCATGGCCAATCTTTACTAAGTCAATCCTCTCAGGTGTTCAGAGCGGCCCGCTGCTGTGTGTGTGTGTGTATGTAGGTTAAACTGACGCTCAGATTGGATAAAGTAGCGCAGAAGTCTACTGATACGTGTTTGAAGATGTGTGACGGTGAGTTTGGACTATCCTGGAATGAGCGGGAGAGATTAAGAACATGAAAGATAAAAGACATGTAAGAGTCATTGTGTGAGAGTGTATGTGGTCAGTGACCTAAATATCCTGGGTCCTGCATTCTGTTCTCAACCCTGTATTAAATGCGGCATGCTGCACTTTTAAAAACAAGAGCGCTTTGCAGTGTTCACACATTTGTGTGTGTGTGTTTGGGGTGGATTCTTTTCCAGACGCATTAATAAAATATGGTCGGAGGCCAGGTGCACACTGAATCTCTTTAAGAGAGCCTCGGGGCATCTTTGCATCGTCTCCTCCCAGCAGCCCAGTGTGTGATGTGCGTTAGGGGCCGCCACCTGCTGTACCAACACACACAAGTTACGCTCCAGAAACGGTGCTCACACACACTACAACATTCGCCATTCTCACACACACAACTGCGTATCATTGCATCATAGAAAAAGAAAAATAATTTTCTTATAATGATGAATTACGCACTTAGCTGCTCTAACAGCTCTCTTACACTCATCTACTCACACAGGCCGTAAATATGAACTTCATACATGTTCAGTTAAGCTCCTAATTAAGTCATTAATTAAAAGAGAAGTGTTGTGACGCTGATATACTGCCAGTCTAAACCAACGGGGTGTAAATTTCACTAACGAGCATCAGTCCGCATTAAAATGTTATGCGTGATATCAATACACTCGGCAGCGTTAAACCAACATCATCTAGGAGTCAGCTGCGTTTACTACATTGTTCCTGAGACGATGTTTAAAATGTGCTCTACATCTCACATCTGAGTGGTATGTCTTCCACATGGGTTTCTGTATTGTTACTACAACAAAATAATAATTGTGGGATTATTTGTTTTTATGTGCACAGGAAACTTCTGAATTTAAGATACATAAGATAAAATACCTACTGTATGTATTCAGTTTCATTTTGACATGTTTATAAGGCCACCCAAAGTGACTTATGTACATATGGTTTCAGTTGTTTCTATATTTTTCTGTAAATATAGATCAAATTTAAGTAAAAAAACACATTATTGGTGAATCACGATTTGTTAGTAAAATGTCCATAGACATATTTCACGCATAAATTTGTGGATCGCTTTGTAAAGCATTTTCACTTTCAATGAGGACAGATATTATTTGACAATGGAAAGTTGCTTTACACCTGGTTAGGATACAGTGTTCATTTACTGCTGTATTGCAAAATTTCACAGGTGAACTCCAGTTATTTCAGTCAATCGGGAATTTCGCAAGATGAAAAATACCCACACAGAGGTTTTTCCTCACAAATGTGTTGCGTTGACTGACAAAGATGCGAGTAAAAGGTGCTTGATGCATTGCTACACTATTGACAATTAAGCTTTTTTTGCACACAACATTTTGTTAATGTGACTGCACTTATGAGGTGTAGACAGTGTTTTAGTGTGCTGTTGAGGAACTAACCTTTCTCTTTAAGCATTTTCTTCATATTGATGCCGGTGTCTCGTTCTGGCAGTTCTCCATCGGTTGGGTTCAAAACTGCACACATAAAGAGAAAGCATGCGTCCTCATAGTTGTCCCAGATGTAATTCTGATAGGGATGGAATTGCTTACCATTGGAACTATTTTGTCATTTGTAAAAACTAATATCTTTTTGTTATGCCTTTTTCATTCAAAAAGGTTTTCTTTTGTTGGTGGCTTAGTCTGTAGTCATTATTGACTTAATAGAAATCAATCAGTCTATGAGGGTATTAAGACATATTTAAACTAAATGTGTATAGTATTGTGTCTGCACTGACCCAGACGTTCAGGACTCTGTGTGTGTGGGTTTGGGGAGCTGGACACACTACTGCTGGGGTGGGAAGAGGGCTGTGATCCGGGACGAGGGGTTTCCTCCAGAGACGGAGCAGGAGACGGACTGTCCTGTGCACACTCCTGACACACACACACACACACAAAGATTCAGTTCACATATTCTTTACAAATGACTCAAACAGGTCTGTCATTACTGTCATGAACAAAACTAAAACCAAAACCATAAAAAAAAAACATTTTTGTTGCTTGAAAAAAAGTAAATGTTAACTGAAATATAAAAACTCGCTTGTTTTATTTCTCGTTTTGGTTTAAGATGAAGTACTAAAATAACTAACATACTAATCAACTAAAACCAATAAAAAAGTAATAGATATCATACAGACATATTTGAAAAATGACCAAAACACAACAAAACTACTAAAACTATAAACCTTTAGTGAAAACAGACAATGTAAAAATAAAATCTAATTCAAAATATTAACAAAAACTTTAATAGTATATCAGTGATACTAAAATAACACTGTTATGATAAAAAAACTGATTTAAGATTTCATCAACACTGCATTTTTCCACAAGAAAAATCTCTTTAATATTTCTTCTAGACAGCAATTTCTCATCACATTCTTCCCAAACTAAATTTTAATTCATTCTCTACAGTAATTTCCTCATTGCGTCTATTCATTTTTCCAAAAGAATTTTAGGAGAAACATGTGGGACAAAGTTGATTCTTAAATGAAGTCCATTAAATCTCCAGAGGTATCAACCAAACTCCTTTTTTTTTTCACAGTAAAAACACATTCTGTATGTTATGTAGTTGTACCCAGACAGAAGCTATTGCTATTTTAAGTGTGTTTGTGTGTGGCGGTGAATTTCTACGTAAAAGCGTGTGTGTGTGTGTACTGTACGCCTCGGGCCGTTTCTGCATCTCGGAGAAACACACAAGTGTCCTCCTCCAACTGTAAATTGACTCACACACTCTCCTCTCAGGGGGAACATGGCAGTAAGATAACAGATAGTGTTTGTCTTTAAAGTCTGCATCTAATATTCCCTAACACGCGCTCCGCAAGGACCCAACACAACATTTATTCTGTTATTCCTCCTCCGAGTATTTGGAATCAAACTCTCTCTTGTAGAAATTAAGATGGTTTGGTACACAGCTCTCTCTCAGGTGTTAAATGGCTCGTAGAGCGAGACCGGCTCGTATCTAACGTATCACCGGAGCGAGACACCAATCCGAGGGGATCTGCAGTTCTCTGACTGATGCGCTGTGCACGCGGTGAAAATGAGCTGACTCTAGCTGAGAGATCCGAGTGCACATTAGAGCCCTAATGAATGACTCTGTGTTTGGCCGCTGAAGTCTCAACTTTGTGGCTGCGTGTGTTACCTTGATGACGGACGATCCTGCTCTGGACAGGGGGCTGTGCATCTGAGCAGCTGCGGCCATGTTGGCGATGGTGTTCAGGTGGTTCATCTGGTTCATCGCCATGGCAACGGAGGCAGGCGGCAGACTGACGGGCAGCAGGGGGTGGGGCATCATCATAAACGGCAGGTCCAGCCCTGAAAGACCACAACAGAAACGGGGAGAGACTGTTTATATGGAACTTAGTTGGTAAACTGTGACTGCGATGCACTAATCACTTCAGTTTACCTCACTTTATGTTTAAAGGCAACATGAAATCAATTCATAGTTTTCACATGACGTCACATTCTTATTGCACTTGGAGGGCAAAACTAAGACAGTAATGTAAAAACACTGTTAACTTGCATGTTAAGCCTTTTCACATAGAAAACCAATATAAAGAAAATGCTTAATGTGGTTTAATGCACTAAGACTAGTATATAAGAAGACTAGTAAGTAAGAATATTGGAGGACCACATTCAGATTATTAATAAAACATACTATGTACAGCCAACCAGATGAACCCAGAACATGAAAGTTTCATTCATATTCTGGGCTCATCTGCTTGCCTGTATATAACATCAAGAAGGTGTATATTTAATTTGATCTTTTAATATCACTGTCTGAAGACATTAGGGCACAATAAATCCTGCAGCAGGTGCTGTATGACTTTCAGTTTGTTCACATATCTTTGTTTTTCTTCTTTTGAGAGGTGATCTAAATATTTGTGGCTTGAAACAGATGGAAAATTGACCGACCTGTGCTGAAGTTCTGTGGATGTTTTGCCCTCCAGGTCTCTGCGCCAGTCACGTGACCGAAAACTATGAATACAGATTATTTTTTCTGTTTTAAAGGTGATGTTAAAATACACGATGAAAACAATCACACCAGCCTGACACAGCAACACTGGCTCAACCAATGGCTTAAAGTTGGGGGCGGGACTATCAGGTTGATGATAGAGGGGGGCGTGTTCAGGAAACATTATTTTTACAATTCCACAATGCACCTTTAATAAATGTTTTGATTTATTAAAGATAGATTAGTCAGTGCAGACTTTTTATGCTGAACAAGAAAAAATATTATTTATTTATTTACTTATGTATTTATATAGCACTTTATACAAAACCGAATGTTTCAGTGTCACAATAATACTTTTTTCTGTTTTTCAAATAACTTCTCTTTTATAGTTATGTACCTAAGAATGTGTAGGTGAGAGAATACAATATTAAATATCATATTTTACAATCCAGTCAAATCCCAATGGATAAAATCAATGTTTTCATCTCAGTTTCACTCAAAATATGTC
Organism: Schizothorax lantsangensis; assembly: GCA_027422415.1. NCBI lineage: Eukaryota > Metazoa > Chordata > Actinopteri > Cypriniformes > Cyprinidae > Schizothorax > Schizothorax lantsangensis. Next base: position 7,209,323 of record CM049859.1, read on the forward strand.
ACATGACAGAAGTAAAATGTGTTTGAAATGCTGTTTTAAAAAAAACACACTTGCTAGTCATGAATACACTATACATTGACTCAGAGAACAGTCTAAATGTGCGGCTTGAATGGGAGTATGCACTGAACCCAAGAATGAATGACTAACACGACGTGTAGCTCAATCGGTCTGAGCGGAATCAATACACCTGGAGCTGGTGATCAAGTGAATGAGTGGATGTGATGAATGAATGACTCACGGTTAGCCAGGAGATGACTCTGCTGTAGGGAAGAGAGATGAGACCCTGACAGGCCGTGCTGAGCGGAGAGACCGGCGTGAGCCAGACCATGGGCTCCGGAGGAGGGGGGGGACTGGAGTTTCTCTTTATCCCAGGACGACTCGCTGCCGCCTGAGGACAGCAGAGAGAGAGAGAGGGAGATGGAGTGAGAGTCTGGATCCCTAAACAGAGCCAGAACTCCACATGTAATCACAGAGACAAGACTGGAGAATACATGGGTAGAAACCAAAACCAGGGCTTCTCTTGCTCTTTTGAAATAAAACTTGATTTATACTATGCAAATATATTACAACGTTCAGAATCACGAGACTATCATTTGATCAAAGATAATTTGATCAAAAATATTGTTTTATTTAACATTATTTAATCAAAAATACAGTAAAAACATAGTACTATTTTTTGTGTTTTTCTATTTAAAATAACTTTTTTTTTTGTTTGGTTTTTTATATATATTCAGCAATTATTACTCCAGTCTTCACTGTCACATGATTCTTCAAAAAATTATTCAAATATGCTAATATTTGGTGCTCAAACATTATTATATATTTTTTTTTAACTGTATAAATTGTTGAATATTTTGGTGGAAACAGTAATACTTTTTTCAGGATTCTTTGATGAATAGAAAATTTAAAATGACAGCATTTATTTGAAAAGGATATTTTTGTCAAGAATGTAAAAAATCTTTACTGTCAATTTGATCAATTTAATGCATCCTTTCAGAATAAAACTATGAATTTATTTTAAAGAAATAATCTAACACCCAAACTTTTGAACGGTAGTGTAAGCATAAATAAATATAAAAAATAATAAAAAAATAAAAATAAAGGCTATTTTTAAGACTATTCATATTTTCATGACATATTTTCTCATTACTTTTAATGTGTCTGAATGTTTGAATTTTTAGCTTGTTTAATTTGACAACATTAATTGTAATAAAAAATATATATTTTAATTTAATTAGCAGAAATTCAAGTTGGAACAACATTATATTAATTTGATATTTTAAATATGTGCAAAAAAATCATCTTAAGATGGCTAAAGAGGACACTTGTAGGGGGTGTTTTAAGTGATATTACACTGAGTGCGGGATAGAAAATGAAAGGGCGGTGGGGATTCAGATATGACGCAGTCCAGATTCAAACCCCGTGTTCCTGCCTGTCTGACCGCCTCCACACCTACAGATAAAACAAAATCCCATCTCTTCCCAGGCCGTTAAAGAGTTAACCCCTCTGCCAATCACTCCGAGCTCATCCCAAAACACATGACATCTGGGAATTAATCACTGGAATGAAATGCAGCAGAAAAGCTCGTTGTGAAGTGCCATAAAACAACTTAAGTTGAATTAGTTGAGAGAGGAGGGAGAAGGAATGAAAGCAGAGGAGAGGAAATCATTGTCTAATTCTGCCTAATAAGCAACGGAGGTCCTACGAGTGATCCAGCAGATGGTGTTTTTGCAACAGATTGCAGTGAGTGATTCTTTTAATAATAATACGAATTAAAATCTCTCTCTGTAGAACGTGGGGGCGCCGTTCATCAGGGAGCCGTTTGAATGAGCAGGAAAAAACAGCCTGATAAAGTAATGGCTGTGCCCAAACACCTGAGGCCGAGCGGAGAGCGAGTGTACATGTGTGTTTGTGTGTGAGATGAGCGGGCCGGACGGCTGATGAAACACAAAACGATGAGGGAACAATGACATTTGATATCAATACTCAATCCATAAGCAACACGCGCCCTGTGTAATGAAGTCGTAATAGGATGTAAACTGCTTTAGAATGAATTCTGAAGCCATTTGTGAGGCCCATCAGTGCGTAATGATGCATAGATATCACTGTAATCAGTTTTACTATCCCTTCAACATCAAACTCAGTGTTACAACAAAAAACAGTGTGATTCTTTCCAATATTGCTTTGTAATCTCCTCCTGAAATCGGATTCATGTTTAATAAATACTCCTTCTCATATGTTAATATTCAGATAACAGAATGAAGAGTAATATATTCAAAAAGAACAACAGATACCCAAAAAAGTGGGAGGTTTTCAGGTCTGGTCTGAAATGTCATGATGGGGAGCAGATCATGACAGAATTGTTATTTTTGAGTGAACTATCTCTCTTTAAGAGAGATGTAGATGAAGAGGGACAGAGAGCAAAAGTGTGTGCATTGCAGATTCCACATGACCTATATTTGCTCTTGTCTAATATAATTAATTTCTGAACATACAAGCCGAGCTCTGAGGTCCCACGGTGTAGGTGCTAAATAGCCAACGGGTGTTTCTGGACATTTTTAGCCCTGTGAACTTAAATAAACTCTCTTAAAACATACTTTTTATTCTCATTTGTCTACCAACCAAGAGCAGATATACATACATCACTGGAGAGTTTAGTAATTTTGTGTCAAAGTCATGAACATTTCCACGTAGTGCCATTTTCATCACATCTGAAATGTGTTTAATAACATTCTGTGGTGGAAATGACATTCTAAACGTTTTTGGAAAATGGCTCGTTTGTCTTGCTAAGGTTTCATAACTAGCATTTCCTTGTCAATTACTTGATTAATCTAAAATTGTTTTTAAACACTACCATTCAAAAGGTGGAGTTTTTTAAAATTATTTTTATTCAAACTTTTATTCAGAAAGGACACGTTCAATTGATGACAAAGACATTTGAAAAGATTTTCATTTCCTAAAAAACAAAGTATCACAGTTTCCATAAAATATTAAGCATCACGACTGTTTTCAGTAATGTAATGATGCTGAAAATCCAGCTTTTCATCAAAGGACTAAATTACATTTTAAAATATACTAAAATAGAAAACATTTTAAATTCTAAAATTATTTCACAATATTATGGCTTTGCGTTTTGTTTTTTCTTCAAATAAATGCAGCATTGGTGGGCAGAAGAGACTTCTTTCAAAAACATGAAAAATAATTACTTTTGGCTGGTAGTGTATTTTGGAAAGGTTTATATTGATCTTAGTTCAGATGAACACAGTTTACAATTTTTATAATGGATTTGGATTTTAATATTCCAGATTTAAAGTCTGTGTCTGAGAGGATAAAACAGAATCCAAAAAAAACATCAAATTGAACCTATGGGAAATGTGCCTTCAATTGAAGGAACTTCCGCATGCACATGTATGCATGAGTTTGTCTCACTGTGTTCCTCTATCATTAAACAGGCTTCGTAATAATCATAATGAGCACATCTCCACACTTCTAAAGCAGCATATCTCTGTTTTATCATGTATCCCATAACTCAATTCTGTGACCTCTGTAACAGGCTAACTGCAGTAGAAGACTTTGCAAGCGTGTGTGTGTGTGACAGAGCATGCAGTATATCAGAGCAAGTGTGGAGTTGAACTATCCACAGCTCTGGTGCTGATGGCCCATTTGGGTTCGATCCAAGAGCTCCTCCAGTGTTGGCTGCTAAAGTAATTAGCCTAAAAGTGATGCCAGCCAGTAGAGATAGAGGAAGAGCAAGCAAGCACGAGAGATGGAGAGTGTCTGTGTTTCGGCATCCCGTCCAGCCTTCAGTCATGCTTTGAGAATGTGTCCATCACCGCGATGCTCCTTAACCACACGCTGACAGAGCTGGTTAACTGCATCCCTGTTTAAAAAGTCTGCTGTAATTGCGACACGCATCTGTGGGCACGTGCGCTGTTCTCCGCTCCCCGATTTGAAACTCAAACTGATAAACACATATTGAGACTTGGGAATTTGTGTCAACTAATACGCCTATCAAGCATTTATATCTAAATCATTAACACCTCCGTGTTTTCTATGATCAACCTCACCCCGGATACAGTCTTCCGTCTGACTCATACTCACAGTCACACGCTCTCTGCCGTTATTTACAGTTCATTCCAGGTATCTGATCACTATGTGTGCTCCTGGGAACCTCGGGTGTTGTTAGCACCACACTTTGCCATGGGAACAGTTATTTTTATTTGCACATACATGCTGGGTTTGACGTCATGAGTAGCAAAGGCTCATGAATATTAATTAGGTGGTGCACAAATAATTCAAAATGACTCCTTACTGTTTTGATAAATAAATAGTCTATGTGGTGTGTTGATCCAGAAATCAGGTCTGTAGAAGAGCATTTGCTCATTTCTGAATCTATTTTCCACATGAAACAAGTTCCCATCATTCTCACTGACTAATTTAAGTGGTCAAATTAACTTGTGACAAACTGCATTTGATAATTTTATATCTACATCTGTTGCTGATGGAAGTAGGCACATGCAACAAAAGTGACCAACTGGTTATAGTGCAACATACTTTAAAAATGTAAAGCACAGCCCTTCATAAACAGAGTGCATCTGTTTGTATGTAAAATGTACACTTCAGAGTGCTAACAGCCTTATTTTAACCTATTTTTTTTAAAGAATCATCATGTTTAACAGCAGAATTCCTGATGAAAAACCATGATTCTGCAAATAATCTCCAAAAATCAGTTCACATCGAGCAAATCATGTCAAAAGAGCTCTGCAGGGAACGTCCACTCCCATGAAGCAGAGCGAAAGATGGAATCAAGATGATCTCCCTACACTCTTAAAATACTTGAAACTTGCATTAAACTTAAAAAAATATATGTTTATATTAGTGCTGTCAAACGATTAATCGCATCCAAAATAAAAGTTTTTGTTTACATAATATATGTATGTGTGCTGTGTATATTTTTAAAATATATCTACACACACACACATGCATTTATATATTTCAGAAAAATAGGTTGTCAATATAATAAATATATTTATTTATAATATAAATTATATGAATATAAATATAGACATGTAAATACATGTAAATATTTTCAAAATATATACTATATGTGTGTTTATGTATACATAATAAATATACACAGAACATTATGCAAACAAAAACTTTTATTTTGTATGCGATTAATCGCCATTAATCGTTTGACAGCACTAGTTTATATATTTATTAACTTTTATTATTATATTTATATTTATTGATGCACACATGTTGGTGCCGACACAATGAATATTTTTATTTTTAGAATATTTTTATAAATATTTTAGATTTAATTTGATTATGTAATTTGCATTGCTTTATGGGATTGTAGTTTTTCCCCTCATTAAAGCCAATTGTCAAATGTTTTTTTGGTTCAAATCAAAGTTTGTAATGTTGTAATTCACCTAGTAGCTGGGTGGTTTTGTTCATGGCTAATAAACCATTTTGAAGCCGTATGAGAAAAATGGATGGAAAAAAAATACTTCTAGAATGCCGCTGCACTTTATTACACAGAACTGTTAAATGCTGTCAAAATAAAAGCTTTGGACACTTATCCAAACAGAGAAACTTATTGGCTGGTGTCGATAATTAAAAAATGCCATTATCAGCTAATATGTAGGGCTTGGCAATATATATATATATATATCGATCGACCACTAGTCCTGACCCTTTATTTGTGGGAAAAGACGACACTAAGTTTCTTCTTCCTTTAAGCCACTGCAGTGGAGTGTTTTTTGGCCAGTCAGACTCACCATCTGGCACCTAAGCCTGCCTCCACCTACAGAGTCCCACCGTTCACTGCCTGGAGACTCAAGTACATGCGTGTGTGTGAATAATATAACACTGGGCAGCACATTAGCACTGAGGTCAAAAGTATGGTGTCTTAAAAGGCTCATGGCATTAGTAAGCACAAAATATGGCTCAGAAAACGACACAGATCAAAACAAGAGCAAGCAAGCTTTGATCAGAGAAATATACAAATATTCTTGTGTTTTTGGGTGGGTCATTACTTTTTTTGTGGCCTGTGAATCATCCTCTCGGCCGTGTTGTTTGGGCCCCTGATGGGTTTAGGGTCTTCAGGCCCCCGTTTGTGCGGTCGCATGTGTTGATGTTGGCCCTGTCAGTGTGTGGGACTGTAAACAGTGTGTGTGTGTTTATGCCTTTGGTCAGTGAAAAATCAGCAAGTGTGCGTGTGTGTTTACTCCACCCCAAACAACATCCCGGGCTAAACATCTCACACTCAAGAACAGACAGGATTCTGGTACTTGTGTCACAACATGGGCTAGACAAGTGTGACAATAAAATGCAAAATTATTAATTAGGTTTGTCAAATGGTACCCCTATTTGTTACTGATCGGACAAAATGGACATCCCGCCTAAAGCTCCATTAGTTGAGCCAATAGAGTGCTGCAGGGATGACGACTGAGCATCTTAGCACTTCCTGATCCATCATCCTTATGGTGTGTGCACACCAAAAATGAATTGAATTATTTGCGCGAGTAGATTACATACAAAGAAACGCAATGCGAATAATGCAAATTGGGCAATGCATTTTCCACGAACGCGCCTTATTGGCCTCAATCGCGTCTTCCACACAAGTTGAAAAATTTAAACTCCAGTGGAAAATTAGCATGACACATTGTTCTGCAAGCTAATCAGCGGAGAGCTTATTGACATGTCCAGATGTATCAAAAATGTTTTTGATTGTTTTTGTTTTTATTCACATGAGTGACGCGAAAAACATCCCAAATATTTTTTTTTTTTTTTTGAGTTTGGTTAAATGCCTGAAATAAGGTCTGTGATTAACACAAGCTCAACATATTTTCATGTGCTTTTTTTAAAAACTAGTTTTGAAAAAGGTGATAAGTGACTAAATGGGACTACAGAGGTTGTCAGGAACATTAAATGTTATCCCACCAACTCATCTACTCACGAGTCCACTTCTACAGCCTTATTGTGTTTAGAATCACGCTCATTTATGCTAATTTTCATAAACAACAAATCATAAACATTTCTTGTAGTTTAATTTAATGAAATGATTTGCTACTCATCAAAAGTAACTTACTTTTCCCCCATCAGTCAAATCCACAATTGCTTTTACTATCAGTTTATTCAGCAGTTCTTCAATCAAGCTCAAAAGACAGTTCTCTACAATTAGTTTGCATTTTTCAGAGGAAAATGCTCGGTACATTAAATTGGAAGTATAGAAAATATTTTAGCATTAAAAAATTAAAAAAAATAAACTGTCAGCTTTTAAACTGTTTGATATTTATTTATTCAAAGCCTTAATATGTAATGCATTATAAAAGTATTTTAATGCATTAATTATGCCTTGTAATGCACCTTATAATGCCCTGTATGATCTCATGAATAACTGTGACTATAGTTAAAATACATTATTATAATGCTTATAATGCTATATGATCTCATGAATAACTGTGACTATAGTTAAAATACATTATTATACTTCTATATCTACTATTTCTATTTATACTTCTATCTATTCATTGTTACACCTTCTGAAATGATAATGCATTAAAACATGACAAACAGTTTTTTACGAATCTTTATATTCTCCACAGATAAACCCATCTAAAGACGAAGTTGACCAATTTCTTGACAATATAACTCTTCCGAAATTAACAGACAATCAAGCGATGGCATTGGATTCTCCACTGACATCAGATGAACTTCAGGAAGCTTTGAACAGTATGCCCAATAAAAAGGCTCCAGGTCCAGATGGCTTTCCAGCAGAATTCTATAAAGAATTCTGGGCTATTCTGGCACCAACATTCTACAGAATGTTACAGGAAACCAAAGAAAATGGCAGACTTCCACCAAATATGAATTCTGCCAACATTAGTCTCTTACTAAAACCAGGCAAAGACCCTGTATTGCCTACTAGCTATCGTCCAATATCCCTTATTAATGTGGACACTAAAATAATCTGCAAAGCTATCTCAAAAAGAATAGAGAAGATAACCCCTCTCATAATTCATTACGACCAAACTGGTTTCATAAAAGGGAGGCATTCCTCAACAAATACACGTAGGTTATTTAACTTGATAGACTATTCATGCAATAGAAACCTTCAAATTACAATATTGTCTCTAGATGCAGAAAAAGCTTTTGATAGGGTTAACTGGAATTTTCTATTTGCAACTTTACACAAATTTGGTTTTGGAAACTATTTCATAAACTGGTTAAAAATATTATATAACTCTCCAACAGCATGTGTCAGGACAAATGCCCAAACGTCCTCTAGCTTCTGTCTTAAGAGGGGCACCAGGCAGGGATGCCCCCTCTCCCCCTCACTGTTTGCAATTTTTATTGAACCACTAGCAGCAGCAATTAGACAGGCAACAGTGATTAAAGGCATTAAATGCAAGAATGTAGAACATAAAGTTAGTCTTTACGCAGATGATGTGTTACTTTTTCTTCAACATTCACAAACCACTCTCTCTGAGGTAATTACATTAATAAACTCTTTCTCAAGAGTCTCAGATTATTCAATAAACTGGTTAAAATCAACAGTTCTTCCAATTAATTGTTCCTTCCAGAATTCCTCCACTCCACTGCAATCTGGAAATATTAAATATTTAGGTATTAATGTTTCTCCTAAGCTGGCAGATTTGATTAAATTAAACCACATCCCACTTTTAAAGAAGGTAGAAGATGATCTAACCAGATGGAGGTCTCTACCCATATCACTCATGGGAAGAGTCACCTCAATAAAAATGATGGTTTTGCCAAGAATTAATTATTTATTTGCAATGATCCCGAGCAAACCACCACCTGACTGGTTTAGAACTTTGGACTCCTCTATCTCTAAATTCCTTTGGAAAGGTAAACCCCCGCGTATTAGCTTAAAAACGCTGCAAAAGACCAAGGATAAAGGAGGACTAGATCTACCTAACTTTTACCACTATTTCTTAGCCAATAGGCTTCAACACATTTCAGGGTGGTTAAAACACACCCTCTTAGATGAGCCTTGGCTAGATGTAGAACAGGCATTATGCAATAATATAGAGATTTCGGATCTGCCATTCATTAGCTCGATCAGTAAACGACACGTATGCTTTAAAAGCATCAGTATCAGCTCTTCTCTGACAGCATGGTGGGAGTTTCTAAAAATGACGGAGTCTTCACTAATCCCATGCAAACGTACCCCTATCTGGAACAATCCTGACATATTGCTAAACAACAATATGATAAACTTCACAGATTGGAGTTGTAAAGGTATTAAATACCTGGAACATATATTCGAAGGGACAGACTTTATTCCCTTTGACAAATTAATTAAACAATATGGGATTAATAAGAACAGATTTTTAGAATATCAACAAATTAAATCTATTGTAAAAAGGAAATTTAAGTCTAATCATATCAATTTACAAATACCACCAAGTGTGGCAGATTTTCTTAATCTCAAAACCCCCAAATTAATGTCTAAAATATACAGGGTACTTTCCAATATAGATGAATCAGTATCACTTCCTATTGCAAAATGGGAAGCAGATCTATCAGTAAACTGGGACCATAATTTCTGGTCTCAGATATGTTTAAAAACCTTTGAACTGATTAGAAATCCTGGATTACAATTAATACAATACAAAATTCTGCATAGAGTGCACTACACAGGTCATCGGATGTTCAGGATGGGTTTTACAGCTTCTAACAACTGCTCACACTGTAAAGACAATACACCTGACAATTACATTCACGCTCTATGGTTCTGTCCACCTGTTCAGAGGTACTGGTACAGGATTTGTGAAGACTTATCAAAGTGTCTTAAATGCTCTATTCCAGCCTCTCCTTTAGTCTGCTTGTTGGGCGACCTAGATGGTGTCACTACAGAAGATAACACAATCCACATGGCTTTCACTGCACTATGCATTGCTAAGAAGACTGTCCTCATGAACTGGAAAAATAAAAATAATCTTAATATCAACCAATATAGAGATTATTTGTGGGATTATATTAGCCTTGAAACAGCTTCTGCTGACACATTAGATCAATCTCTCTGGGCTCCTTTGATCAGCTCCATCACCTAGTGTGGGTGGGGGTCCCGATTCTGTCCGGCTGTGGTTTTTGTTGTTGGCGTGGGGTGGCAATATGGGCCTGGGCATCTGGGGGTTCCCTGGGGATGGGTTTCTTGGGGGTTTGGCGCTGGGGCTGCGGCCTTGACCTGGATGGGGTATTGGTGACTCTTGGATGCTGTTTCTCTGGCGGCGGCATGCGGCGCTGCTGGGGATGCCTGTGCCGGCGGACGTAGGTTGCCAGCCTGGCGGCCGCACTGTTCCGGGGTTGGTCCGGGGGGGGTTTGGGGATCTGGGACGCTCTGCCTCCGGCTTGGGGTTACGGCTGGGCCTGGGGGGCTTGGGTCCTGGTTGGTGTGCCGCCTGGAGCATGGGTTGGTGCATGCGCTTGGGCCCGGCTCTGGTGTGGGGGTCTTCGATGCATCGGTGCCTCCGCGGGGGGGGGGTCCAATAGAGGCGGGGTATACGGGCTTTACCTGGGTGTCTTATTGTCTTATGTAGTGTGGGAAGTGACTGGATGATGGGGTGGGGTAGTTTTTCCTCTGCTGTGGGGTCTGGTGGGCCGCCCCGGGCTGCCATGGGCCCTGGTCTGGATGGGCCTGGGTCCCCCGCCCTGGGCAGATTTGGGGTAACAGGGGTGCCTATGGGGGTCAGCGGGGAGCTGGCTCCAGAGGGGGGGGTATTTTGCCCCCTCTGATGTTTTCCTCCCCATCCCTAAGGCTTCACTTCTCCCGCTCCATCACACCAACACATAGGTAGGGTTTTGAGGTGCGGGTGAGTCGCTGGGATGCGGGGGAGGTGGTACTCCTCTGTCTCCTCGTGGCCGCCTGCATCTCGATTACACATTACAGCTTAGACATTCTCATTACTTACTGTCACATGACACATACATATAGGGCCTTGGGGGTGGGCACACTGAATGGCATCCGGAGGGCGGTCTGTTCATTCAGCCTTCCCTCTGGTGCCAGTGCCCACTTCTCAATTTTAAGTTGCACATAGACATTGAGGGCTCTAGGGAGGGGACGAGCTGACACAAGCTTGTGGAGGGTGCCCCTCCCCTGTTTTAAAGCACCCCTGTTTTAAAGCACCTTAGAACAACACACACCAACACTACATTTGAGCGGGTGGGGTGAAGCATGGGGTCTCCCTTTTTTTTTTTTTTTTTTTTTCTCACACCCCTGTTCTCTGTTCTCTGTCTGGGGCCGGGGATGTGAGGATGAGCTGGCCGCCCGGTCGGGGTCTGGGCTGTTGATTTTCTCTGCTGCTGCGGGGACCGGGGTGGTCTTCCTGTCCCCACGCCGGAGCGAAGGGGGTTTAGCTCCGGGATCGGGCGCTGGCTACCCCTCTGGGGGTGGGGGTGCCTGGACCTAGGAGTATAGAGTGCATATGGGGAGTGTGAGTGTGGGTACCGTGTTCATTTTTGTGTGTCTACATGTGGGGCGAAGGTGTGAATATTTGTTTGCGTGCATGAGGGTGGGAACATATGCTTGTGTATATGTGTGCTTGTCGTCTACGTCTATGTGTCAGGTCGGGCCTTAGACTCCGCTTCACTCATCATCTTAGTCGACCCCCACCCCACCACCATGCCCTGCCGGTGGAGGATGCCGCCGGTGCGTTGGTGATTTCTCGCGCCGGGGCAGGATGCTCGGGCGAGCGCCGGCCCACTCTCGGCGGTCGATTGGCGGGGCCTGGCCTTACTGGCCTTGCTGGGCCCCGATTGTGGGGTGGGGGGCCTTTGGGTCTCCGAGCCCAGGGCCCGGTCCGCCCTGGTGTGGTCGGCTGCCGGTGGAGCCTGCGGGCTTGCCGCCACGGCACCCTGGGGCGCCTACACTGTGGCTGTCGGAGGTCCCGCCTTCGGGCTCTCCTCTGCCCTTTTTTTTGGGTGGAGGCCGCGGTTGTCCCTGCGGTGGTTCTCCTGGGGGTCCCGTGCCCTGGGGGGCCTCCGGATGTTTGGGGCCCGGGTCTTTTCCGTGCCTGCTTCATGCCTTGCGGGATGGGGCTGTTGTTCCCCACACACACTATTAAACATTTACATGGAGGAACCTTATGAACACAAGCGCGCTCACACACACAGGTGTACACTCAAGCATTCACATTGGTGTAAAAACAGGTGCTCACAGACACACATTGTCTTGATCTGCTGTTGCTTCAAAACTTATTTTGTAATATTAGTTATGTGTGCTGCTCAATAACATTTAACATTTAGAATTTATTGTGATTTATACAATGTTGGTTGTTGCTGCAGTCTCTTTGATGTTGGGTCTTCGGTTGTTTTCTCTTTTTGTCAGCAGGTATTGAAGCAAATTGTCTGTTTTTTTGTTTTTGCTTTTTCTCCCTCTCTCTCTCTATCCCCCATTCTCCTTTTTTTCTCTCTCTCTCTTCCCCTTCTTTGTTGACTTTCCCCACACCCTTTTTTTTTTTTTTTTTTTTCTTTTTTTTTTTTCCTTTCTTCTTTCTTCTTTCTCTCTCTTGTTTTCTCTGTCCCCTGGTCTTGTCTGTCACAGTGTGGTTAAGTAAAAGGGTATATAAAATTAAATTAATTAATTAATATAAAAAATAAATAAATAAATAAATAAATAAATTTAATAAAAAAAAAAAAAAAAGAAAAAAGGCTGTGAATGATGATAGTATAGCCATGCATATGTACTGTCATGTGTTATCTGTGCTACTGACAGGCCAAAAAAAAAAAAAAAAAAAAAAAAAAAAAAAAAAAAAAAAAAACATGACAAACAGACCTTCAAATATTATAATGCATTTTAACTTCAGTTACAATTATTTATAAAAAGATATAAAGCATTGCAATGTACATTATACTTTTATAATGAAAGTAAAGTGTTACCAAAGTTTTCATAAGATTGTTAAACTTGGAACTGATATGATTAAGGTCTACCTCATCTTGAGTAAAAGGTCATATTAGTGTTGAACATAACCTGTCTGTAACGTGTTGCATGTCAGTGAACACTGTCAAGAACCAACGGTAAATATACAGTACACAAAGGTAGTAGCTGGACGGGTCAGAGAGTGCGTTTCAAACAACAAACCCCTGAAGTTATACGTGTTCGCCATGTATAGCAACAAAACTCACTGTGTTGCTTTGGTTCTGCCGTCTATTTAAAACTAAACATACTGTGCGACACACACACATGCATTCATTAATATCGTTATGCCGGCAAACCTTACAGTCTCATACACACAAACACACACACACACAAACTGTCCGGGAGCGCATTAACAGCTTGTAGCGGGTACGGGCAGAGGACGGCACGCTGGCACTCTGTTTGTCATATTTCTTGTGGGCCTCGCCATCTGCCGGGGTGGCATTTTCATGGCTGTTTACCCTGACTCCCGCCAAGGAATCATCTGCCACCGCATAATGCAGCCCGCAAAAAAAGGGGGGATTAAGTTGGTAATGCAACTGAGACTATTGCTAATTTGGTGTAATTGGGAAGAAATGAAGATAAATGAGGGCGAGAGAAGGAGAGGCAATCAGTACGGCAGGCAGTACAGCTGTGCTTTTGGCCAAACTCAGCCCTCCCCCCTTCTGAGCGTCACCCCCCTGCCACGTCACCCAGTGCTCAACAAGGTGCCTGCAAATTCAAGCTAATGACAAATAGGCTGGGCTGACATCCACAGCACAGGTTATCTGCCTTTCCGTTCATCTCGCTGGTGTGGATTTCAGCTTATGGGTGTGCACAGATGACCTTCACATAAGAAGTCTTTAACTTTGCCTTAAAAGGTCTACAAATGTTGAAAAATAAAAATGAAATAAGAGTACAATGAAATTAAATACAAATATTTATTAAAATATTACAAATTTATTCATTTTTATTTTTGTATTTTTCTTTTTCCTTTAAATTTTTAAGTATATATAATTGTATTACTTTTTATATATTATATACTATAGTTTTTATTTTTTTATTTAAGTTTAAGTTACTTTAGTACATCAAGTTAAAAAAAGAAAGAAAGTTACCATTGTCAACTAGCCGATAAAATAAACTTTTTTTATTTTATTGCAGTTAACATTTATTTTGTTTCAGATAATGATAAATATTTATATTGTTTTAGTTTAGCCGTGGGCCAAACGAATGCAGTTATCAGGCTTTAATCTGGTATGTTGCTTGATTTATGTGGAATATTGCTAATTTGTTACCAATAAAAAATACCAATATAACAGCCAAAATATTCATATATAACTAATAGGGATACACATTATATCAGTGACCATATCGCTATGAGCCAATAATATAATTTTTATTTTCATTATTCATATTGGTTTGATTAGGCTGATAATGGAAGTGTCTGATATCACCTGAAGCTTATGAATACAAAGAGTGAATGTTAAGTTGTTGATACTTTTGAACAGGCAAAACAGGATAGATTTAAAACATAGCCTAAGGTATCATATTGGTTATCAGCCATAACATGAATATTGTATTTATCCGAATCAGGCAAAATTTGGGTACATCGCTAAAACTAAAAAAGAAATATATAAAAAAAAAATCAAGATTTAAAATTTAAATAACATTTTGATAACTGAAATGAAATGCTCTAATATAAATTAAATATTTCATGAAAAAAAAAAACTTTCAAAGGTTGCGTTTAATGCTGCACCTGGTTTTAACCCCATTAGAAATTTTATATGAAATATGTTGCAGTATGTCAGCTGACATATCTGTCATCTTTGAAGTCTGGAAGAATATCTTGTCTGTGTGTAACATACTGGTTCAGACACGGTTTACAGTGTTAAGAGGGACATCTGTGTCTATCTTACATCTTTTAAGGTTCGGAGGCTGATGGCGGTGTGCGTACATGCGTCTGTGAGTGGCACCGTGTTTTCAGTGCTTTGTGGGGCACCCGCTGAGCTCTCTATATCCAACTACACTGTGCCAGACACCCCGCTGACTGGCCTCCCCACAGTATCCACCCTGCTCCGCACAGATGTCCCCACACACACACCCTGACACACCTCACACACTACAGCCCCCTGAGGAGGACAACCTTCACGGCTATACATCAGTTTCAGCCGCCATGGAGATGCGACATCTGCGTGGATCCGCATTCAGTCCCACTGTATGTGAATGATCTGTGCTGTGCAACATGATGCAAGCAGGTAACAACACATACTGTAATATCTGCTCTGGAATAGAGGACACAGGACAGTAGGAGAGGGTGGGTGTGCCACTTTCAGATTGCCCTCTATGTAAGGAGGAATGAGGTAAAACTAATATACTAACTTAAATCTAAGGATGTCAGCTATCAACTCAATTTGAAGAAAGCAACTATAAGTTAAGGCCATAAAAAATTGTCCAGTGACACAACTTGCCCCACATTAGGGGCAATTTGAATCACTGGGGGAAATATTAACTATTTTTGTTTCAAATAAAAAAAAAATGAACAGATGGGGATAAAAAGAGTTTACTAATGCACAATTCCATTGCAAAGTCTTATTTTGTAGCTAGCGACAGTTTTATACATTTACAATTCACCAATATCTCTGATATATATTTTTAAACATGAAAAAATTTGCCACCTGTCATTTAAAAAACTTTGGTCAAAAGGTTTTTAGTTCACATTTTTTCCTCAAACCACACATATGGTAGCTGTATGTGATGGGTCTTTGCCTATTATATTGTCACATGACCAAAATAATGCAGAGTTTACTAGATTACAGAGCTGGCACATCTTACCCCACAAGTATATGACTACAGAGCATTCACTTTCAAGCCAACTACCTTGAATTCCATTACGACACATTTTCTATTTTAATCAAGCATGCTATGCTGCTTCTGGAAAGCACTTTGACAAGTCAACCTCAAAAATATGCTCCTGTTTCATGTTGCACCTAATGCAATACTGCATCTAACTGTTAACATCCATCCCAGGTCAGTTGGATAGATTCAGCACAGAGCAACAGTAAATCATATTAGGCAGAGCGACTCACTCGCAAACAGCTCTGTAGAAGATGTTGTGATGACTAAGAAGACACAAAAGCATGGATGTCTTTACAAGTTTATGAAAACACCTCCGCTCCAAACCCCATAGGAAAGCATGGAGCTTTGAGTTTGGGGTGCAAAAAAAAAACTATTTACACGGAATAACAAAGAAGTAATAATGAAGAAGAGTGATCAAGGGGGAAAAACATATAAATTTTAAGTCATTAATTCCCTCCCTGAACAATGAGAGAGCAATCCACAAGAGGCCCGACGTAAAAGTGTTTGAATTGAAAGTGAAAATGATTAAAGAGCTCTTATAATGAAGTGTTAATTGCTGTGAGAAGTAGGAAGAAGGTTGGAGGAGATGCACTGCTTTGACAGAGTGAACGCTACAGCAAAAGCCCATTTCTACACTGATAGGAAGCTAAACACCATATGAGAAAATAGTTTACTGGACTGGGCAGAGAGGCCAAGCTAAAAGGGCCTTATTCACTTATGAATGTACATAGAAAAGATGCTCATGCAAAAATGTTTTTTCAGACATACGGCTTCAGTTGGCTCTAAATTTTAGTATTAATTCAGAATAAATACACTAAGTGCAAACTTTTCTGACAAGGGTTTTACACACAAGACCCTTTCATTTTACTGATCAAGGAATAATTCAAGTGAACCAAGGACAGAGCCTTGGTGAACAGCAAGTAACAAGAAGTTGGAAAATGGAAACAAGGGTGCATCCTAAAAACCTAGGTTAGCTTCTGGATCTCCATGCATCAGTTTAGCCTTAACTCAGAGTAAATGCACTAAGTGCAAACTTTGTTCTGCTGAAAAAAAGGAAAAGTTAAAGTGGACCAAGGACGGAACCCTGCTAAACACCAAGAAACAAAAAGTTGGAAAATGGAAACAAGGATGAATCCTAAAAACCCAGGTGAGCTTCTGAATCTCAATGCTTCGGTAAATAAGTTACTATTCTTGCAGAGGCCTCTCAATAATGAACATCATATTTATACCTCCACCTACAGCTGAATATTCAACATCTCATCATCCTCTCTAACTGAGTCCTATATTGTGTTTCTCATGGGCCTTTTGTGCTGCATAAGATGGCACAGTCTTTCACTTACCCTTATCACAGACACACATTAATGGCCATCAGAGAACTCTGTTCTCTTTGAACGGTTTACGGCGACTAGCCTTTGATCATAAGTAGTGCTCGCTTCACAGAAAGCCTGAAAAGATTTCTCTTTGATATCGCCCCGCGTTTACATATCAATGAGCGATACCGAAGATGGGGGCCTAGGCGACTCTCTTGTGCCACGCTTTTGGGAAATGTGGCTTAGAGGATATGTATTGACCAGTAAATGCATACATTTGTCAGACATTTTCCTAGATGAGGTTGAGTAGCCACCTTCATCCAGAAGCAAGGACTCGTCAAGTGTTTATCCTCGATAGACCGTGGCTCATTTGACTGTTTTGGAGTGAAGAGCCCCACGTCTTTATGGGCTTTCATTAGACGTCATTTTGAGGCTCATTTGAAATCAATCCCCCTTCGGACCCTCACACCAGCTCCAGTGTCGGCCGGATGAAAAATGAGGCGGGGCATTGGGGCTTCGGGCGGCCCCCCGTCCGTCCTGCTTGGCCCAGTCCGTTAATACAGCATCATCTGGTCGAACGGACGGGCAATTCCCACATCTCATTACCGACAGGAACTGTGGGTCATTACACGGGATGGATTCCCATTAGCTGAACCGAGGGTTTGAGACTAAATACAGAAGCTTTGGACACAGGCACATACTCACAAGCACTTTGTTACATACTCCTCAGCCACTCTTAACTTGTTCACACACTTCTGGATGAGAGGAAGGTGAAAATTACTTGAGAGAATTTATCTACTTTGAGCACTTCAGGTAGACAGCAGGATTTTGAATGCATTTAAAAAGCATGCACTTAAAGGAATAGTTCACCCATAAATAAATAAAAAAACTGTCATTATTTACTTACCCTCAGGTGGTTTCAAAGCCGCACACTGTTATTTAAAAAAAAAAAAAATCCAAAATAGTAATGCAGCTTGTGTCTTAGTTGACAGTTCATAGTGACCAGGGGCTGTGTGAACTGTTCCTTTAAGTCTGTCCTTTACGGTAAATCCTTATAAATTGAGTCACCTCAATTAAAGCAATTTAGAAACATGTTTTCCCCAAATGAAATATATACAACATATCTCTCTTATCCCTGAAGAGGAGTTCATTCGATGAAACATTAATTCAGGATGACTGCACGGTCATCTGGAAATCAAGGTAACGGAGAGGCAGTCAGGAGTGGGTTGAACCTGCAGGAGTGCAAGGAAGATGCAGGGGCCGTTGAGTGAGGATAATGCAGGTCCTTCATATGGTCCGTTGCTATATGAGCCATCTGTTTATATGACAGACTGTGTCCTGATGGACAGAGTGGGTAATCAATGCAGCTCTACTCCACAGGTTTATGTATGAACGTACAGTGTTCAGCTGTTCAGCTTCATACAAGCTTGAGTGCGTGTATTTGCTTTTACAATTTTAAAATGGGGTATACCTGACATGTTTATTTATGTGAGTATGCCTCCTTGTTTAGTGTGAGCGTAAATATGTGTGTCTGTTCAAAAGTGCTCATCTCCGGCAATGGTCAGCAAGCAGCTCCTGTCCCTGTGGGGATGATGATTTATGGAACATTAATTTTGAATGGCTGGATCCTGGCAAATGTTTCAGTCAGAGGACACAGATTGGGGGAGATTTCTGATAAGTCAGCATGACAGGCGATAGAGACGAATATGATAACACCAGACAATCTATAATGTACAGATCACCTAAAAAGCTAATGTATGTATAATAATTTGTAAAATCCCATTTAACCTCAAAAACATATTTAAATACTTTTTGCTACACATAAATAATGTGTAACAAAACATGATAATATGATAATGTTAAACAGTATTGACACCTATCAGTTCCTGATTTAAAAATTCTGTCCACATGGGGCAATGTAGACCATTGACTTCTGAATGTCACCTCGCATACAAGATGTTGAACAAGATAGTAGTTGATTAATGACCTGCTCTGACCTGTCTGAACTTACTACTCAGGTAAAATATATCTACAAGTCAAACATGAATATATTGTGATTGATTATTTTGTGTATCAAGGGTCAAACTATAACACATAGTAGCCTTTGGAATATGCAAAAAATAAAGTTTCTCAAAGATTAATGACTTTTAGAGCAGATCAAGTAAGTGGAAGAGAAAAAAAAGAAAAAAAACCTAATTGAAAGACTGAAATAGGTTCTTCACCTAATTAATTACGTAAGTACCCATTATATTTAAAGCACTACATGTGTTTAGGCAGCAGAGTAGTAAGTAATTCTGTCTTCGTAGTCACTGCATATATTGTAACTATACAGGACACTAATTATCACAAATAAGCATAATTACATTAAATATGCATTGAAATGCACATTATTTATATTAATTGTAAATTGTTGTTGAAAATATATAAATAATAATAAATATATATTTATTAGTAAATAATATAAACTGGATTCTTCAAGGAGCAGTTGATGGCTAGTTAGTGCAAATACTCCAGATGCATTAAGCCACGGTGCTCATATGGAAGAAATGGGTTTGAGTCTGAGCAGCAACCTGTCAATTTCCTATCATTCTACACTATTCATCAATTTTGCTCTCTAATAAAATACAATTTTGTAAGATGCACGGCCACTGCAAGCCACTATCGAACCACAGACAATCCATAGTCAGTTCCTCAGAATCCCACAATATGCAAGTGTCTGTTTAAAAACGAACATGAAATCACATCTACAGCCAGGTATCATCAAGACATCCATTTCCACAAAATACTTTCTTTTTCTAACAAAACCCTGACCCTGAACCCAAGTTCAGAAGGTGAGCTCTGCTGGAGTGATACAGGAAAGCGATACTCCCCCACCTCAGCCACAAGATCAACACTGATCCCTCTTGCTCTCGACACGCTCAATATTTTACATAAAACAAAGGGCTAGCCGAGATCAGATGATGCCGTTTATGGGAGCTGAGAAGAGGGAGAAGTGTCTCCGGTTACAGCGGGATTATAGGTAGGAACGGGGAAAGTGTCTTATGGTGAATCTCACGAAAAAAACTGTCAAGAAATATCCTGGTCATATTACCAATTTCAAATATTACACTTGTTCGGGACTTGTCAAGAAGGCTAGTGAGTTTAGCTAGTGCTACATGAGAATCCGAAAGAGATGAGCGAGCGAGGCGGTCCTCAGTGGCAACACTAGGACAATCCAATCTGATTTAATAAGAGTGACAGTTGCTCTCTGATGACAGAAAAACTCTTGAAAGTGTGATGGCAAAATGAAAGGATAGGTGAGAGACAAAGAAAAGAAGAAATAAAAGTGCTGACCGCTTTGGTAGTTAGGGATTTGCAACATACACAACTCTGAGTCCCGCAATCTCTGCATGTGCGCTCTCTCTCTCTCTCTCCAGCACACACCTGGTTTTTGCTAACGCGGCAAATCACATGGCTGACAGATTCCCGAGCCCGTTTAAATAATGCATGGGATTTCTCTTTTAACTTGTCAGTCGCCCTACAAAAAATATATCAGTTCTTTTCTGATGTCATTTGTGACAGTGATTCACCCTGACAGTTCTCCATTAGACCAATGAGTCCCTTTTCGTTTGCTCATTCTTCTACCGCCGTTCCGACAAGAAACACATGTTACTCCTTTTCCTTTTTCATGCTCTCTCTCTCTCGCCCTCTTTTTTTCTTGTTAACAGGGGTTTTCAGAGCTTTATTTATATTTAAAGACACAATTTCACAGGAGCCCCCATTAACTCACTTCACCCTCCAGTCCTGCTGCAACCGTATTAGTGCAAACATTGTTCTCTGCCTAACGCTGAAACTGCACACCGGCTGAACAAACTCTGGCATGCTTTGTGCTACTGGATAAACTCAGGGGGGGGGGGGGCAGACTGTCTTTTTCCATGCCAAATACTTCATCAAATGTCTTTGGCCCCCGTCAAACACGTCGTTGCCGCATGTTGTTGTGTTTTTTGATTCCGTGCTCTTTTCTCGCGCTCTGGCAGCGAGGGTGGGGTTAACGTTTGAACGGACCGAGTGAGGGGGGAGATTGAAATCAAGCCTATCTCTGCTGACTGCCTGCTGCAGATAGCTCAGGCTTTTTGTGGCATGATCCACACAGTGGAGGAAAAGCGCAGATTAGCCGTTTCCCCTTTGAAGTTCTCCTTCAAAAAAAGCAAAAGGCTCACCACCAAGAGTGAGAGGGGAGGGGACCAAAAACACATCTTGCGGGAATGTAAAGAAACAAAAAAGGGACAGGAAAAAGTGCCATCGGGACTTTGAGCAAGCAGTGTCTTGGCGGCGCACGAGAGAGAGCGAGGCAAAAGAGAAAGAGGTTAAAGTTGTCGGACTGCTTCAGAGGGTGTTTGTTTAACTTCAGGGATTCAAGAAAACTAGATCAGATTCCAAGACCCCCCCTTCACCACCTCTCAACTCCAAACAATGCGCATCAAAGACCAATCCAATGTACTTTGGGTGGTACGGCTTGCTTTTGAGGACTTAAAAAGTCTGTTCCAAAACCCAAACGTCTCTTGGTTCCTCAAAGTTCCTCAGAACTCCATAGCTTTGGCTTGGAGTATCCAATTAAAAATAACAATAATCCGTTCGAACGCTGGTCATTCACAAAATTCTCTTTATTTGTTCATTAATGTTGACCTCATGTTGGAATTTTGCAGTAGCCCCTCACTGCAGAACAAAGATCCAGGGGGCGGGGTTGGATCCACATCCAGGGGGTGGAGATTGGTAGGTTTAGGGGTGGAGATGGGTAGGTTTAGGGGTGGGGATGGGTGGGTTTAGGGATCAGGGGGTGGAGACGGGTAGGTTTAGGTCTATGTAAGGTGGGAGGAGTTGGATCTAGATCCAACTCCTCCCCCTGGATCTTGTGTTCTGCAGTGAGGACCATCTCGAATTTTGCGGCTTTTATTTCATCTCTGTGAGCTCTATGGAGGTCACATTTATGGTAGGACTTTATAAAGTTGACCGAATGAACGTCCTGGCTCGTGGTCCTTTCCGATTCCACCTCCCTCTTTCTACTATTTAGTTTCCTGTCCATACTGTACTATTCAAATAAAGGAGAAAAATGCCCAAAATAAATTTTAAAAACAAAACATGCATTCAGATTGCAGCGAGAATCTCTTGAGTGATGACGAGAAGTTTAAAACTTACAGGCTTCCATATGTTGTTCCTCTGAAATTATTTCTGGGATTTTTTAAATATTCAGTGCATCCTGGGTACATCTGGGTAATTTCATGCATTCTTGGTACTTGCATTATTGAGTACTGAAAATGAACTTCAGCAGTTGATGATGATGATGTAGATCGGATAAGAATGCATATTGAGAAAATGGCTATTGTCAGCTAACTCTATTCTGTGGCCAATCATTTGCATGTTCTTTCTGGAAAATGGACCAAAAATATATCTATAAATATTTTGCCCAATCAAACATTCGTTTTCTGCTGACTCCACTTAACTGATCTTTTTTATCTCCAACATTTGCGTACGGTTGTCGCATTTCTAGTGGCAGTCACATGGAACTTTTGAATTATTTGCAAAGCAGCCATTACCTGTTACCCACTATGGTAAAATGAATGAATGTATGAATATATCCACACAAAGCCAATGACCGCCAAAATAAAGCATAGTAGGTTTTCTAGGGCTAATCAATGTAATAATTACACAATTCCATATCTACCCATTTTACAGAAATTATGTTTAAAGAATATCATTTTAGTGCAAAAATATTGGTAATTCTCACCTCATGCTCATTTTGATTAGAATATATATCAAATACAATATCGGGTTAGGTGGTCACATACACATCTAGCCGCAAAAGTTCAAATATTTCAAAGGACCACAAATATATTTTTTCCTTTTTTTATTTATAAATTTTTTTTCCCTGAAAATTTGTTGTTAAATATGTGACATTATGGAAGAAAACAGGTAGCAATTCACCCTGATTTGTAACCCAAAAAGCCATCCGAAAGAGTTGATCTAGGCTTATCAGATCTGACACCACACAAACAAATGCCTATAGTGCTGGGTCTGTGCTTACTGTGTTTCACGGCCCGGGACTGTTGTTCACTCAGCACGCTGACATCCGCAAACAGGAGTGAAATTTGACTCTGTGTGATTCTCAGTTTCCATTGATGCAGTTCTCTCCATCTCTATCTCTCTCATCATCAACATTAGCTCTATCGGCAGTCAGAGTACATTAGAGGATGTGTGATTGAGTGCGAGACAGACGTCTTCTCTCCACCCCTGGCACTGGCTCTTCATCCTCTCTCCTGCTCTCTATTCTCTCGCCATCATCTTTCTGTCACTACACACACTCTGTTTCTCTCCGCATGCATGGACCGAATTCAAAGGTGATTTGTATTCACAATCTCAAGTGCTGATCTACAGATGGAGCAGCTTTTTGGTGAAGCTTGTTATGAACTGACAGTTCAGTCATTCATTCCAATAGGATGAACCACATCTGAAGTTGCTTTTCCAGAGCAAATAACAGTATCATTAGATTTTTACATGACTAAAACTACATTAAAATTCTCCAAACAGCTGACACATATGCGTGTCATAAAGACATTTCGTCGGTCGCTTGCACTGAATAGTCTGAATGAAATCTCACTGGTCCAAAATCATATATTACATATCAGATGAGTTCTTCTGATTGGCTGTGATTTTTAGTGAGTACTGAACGATTACTTGAACTGGAAACTTGTCATGTCATATCTGGTTGGGAAACAGTCACCCTGTTAAAAACAGTTATTCTTTAACCAGCCCATATTAACCACTTGGCAACTAACTAAGTCCTAATATAATGAAACTAGACAGGACTGAATAAAAAAAATTATCCCCCAAATTAGTGATTATTATTTATTATAATGTTTTCTAAATTGTTTAATAAGTATTCTGCTAAAATGAGTACAAAAATAGTAAAAAAAATATATATATTGTGGATATGAAAACCATTTTATATGATAATATGTACACTTACACTACCGACCAAAGTTTTGGAATAATAATTAAACCGAGGCTGCATTTATTTGATCAAAAATAGAGTAAAAACAGTAATATTGTGAAATAGTATTACAATTTAAAATAACTGTTTTTTTTTATATAAATATTTTTAAATCTATTCAGTTTCACATGATCATTCAGAAATCATTCTAATATGCTGATTTGTTGTTGTCGTTTAATAATTTTGTGGAAATTGTTCAAAAGTTTGGGGTAAGAGAGAGAAAGAGAGAGAGAAATACTGTTCATTGCTGAACTTTCTATTCAAAGAAATTCTGGGAAAAAAAATTCACCAAAAATATTAAGCAGCAAAAACTGTTTTCTGAGCCAATGACCCATAATAATTGAGTACCAAATCAACATATTCGAATGATTTCTGAAGGATCATGTGGTACTCAAAACTATTAAGATATTAAAATGGAAAACAGTTATTTAAATTGATAATAATATTTCACAACATTAATGTATTTTTTATCAAATAAATGTAGACTTGGTGAGCAGAAGAGACTTTCAAAAACTAAAAAAAAATTCAAACTAGTAGTGACCGGTAGTGTATATGTCCATTTTATATCCGTTTTTTCCCCCCTTTTTTCCCCCCTTTATCTTTAAACACATTTGACTGCAATATTAAAACCTTTGCAAACTGATATGTGGAATGCATTGCTGGTATTAATGTCTCCCTCTACATATTCACACACACGCACTGTGTTTCTGTTCACGTATGGTATGTGTGTGTTGTTCGTGTATGTAAGTGTTATTGGTCTTGGCAATAACAACGGATGGCATTTGTGTCTGTGCTCACAGTTGTTGACTGTGATAATAAAGAATGACATTTTACTTTGTGTATGTGTGTGCATGTGTGTGTGTGTGTGTGTGCAGTGATGGTAACATCACAATCTAAATGCACAGTCAGGTGGGGAACATTAAAGACGTCATTAGCCTCAATAAAGCTCAGCAGAAAGGAGCGGGCTGCGTGGGCAAGAACCCATTACCTCAGGTCACGTGCCTGTGCCCGTGCGTGTGCGTGTGCGTGTGTGTGTGTGTGTTGAGGTGATTAGATTGTTGAACTCTTCCTAACAGTGCTCTTTATTTTCATATTGTGAATATCTATAGCCTGCGCTGTAAGTGATTCAAAGCCAGTGAGTCATAAACTGGTCAAAGCTAATGGCTGTGTAGCCCTGCACATCAGAGATGTGTTTTACTGTTGCAGTGGATCTGATGTGTTTGATTACAGGTGAGGAGCTCAGAAGTGATTCTACTGAACTGTGGCAGGTGCTATAACATAGCAAATCTACAAACAACAACAGTGAAAACTATAATAGATAGGCTTCAAAAAGTCAATCATGCATTAAAAGTATTTGATAAAACTCATATTAAAGGTTTGCTTGATTTACTGTATATTAATTTGCATGTGCATGGGGAAAGGGAATTGTAATGAATTTAACGACTCGGTTCTGAATTTTCTAAACGATCATTGTTCCTTACCGATTTCATCAGTACTTTTTTGAAAAATAAATATTATTTCCTTATAACATATTTTTTGAAAGCCCCATTGTCAAATTATCAATCATAAGTAATCAATAATAAATTTTGATAAATAATTGTTGTACAAATTTTGTTTTATATATTGTTTTTGATGTTTTTTTTCTGTTGTTACCACTGTACTTTTTTAAAACTTTGTATCCTTTTTAGTGTAAAGCGTTTTGAGAAGTATCTTTTAAAGGTGCTATATACAATAAAATGTATTATTTATTATTATTTTTATTTATTATTTTATACACAACGTTCAAGTTTGGGGATAGTAAGACTTAAAAAAAAAAAACTCTTATACTAACTTTTATTTCATTTATTCATTTATAAAAAAAATAGTAATATTGTGAAATATTATTACAAATTAAAATACCTGTTTTCTATTTTAGTGTATTTTAAAATGTAATTTCTTCCTGTGTTACATAATCTTCAGAAATCAGTGTAATATGCTGATTTGCTGCTTATCAATTTCAAGAACAGTTTTTTATAGCTTTTTTTTTTAGCAGACTTTGATAAAGAAATGTTCAAGAGGACAGCATTTATTTGACTTCTTTTGATCATTTTATTGTGCTCTTGGCTAAAAAGAAAAAAAAATCTTACTGACCCCAAGCTTTTTAACGGTAGTGTATATAATAAAAGGCTTTCATATGATTAAAAACCTTTTGCAAGAGGTTTAAAAAAACATATACTTTCAGTCATACTTTTTCAGTCAGAAGAAACAGAATGATTCAGTGCACTTTTAAAGTATCTTTGTATGTGTGTGACTGACCTGCACTGGAGTTCAGCTCCTCGTTCTCTGACTCGGTACCGTTCTGGCTTCCTGCTCCGTGAATGTTGTTCATGGCCATCAGTTTCATTTTCTGGAGTTTCATGGCTTCAGCCATGGCTGCTGCTGTCAGACCTGTGGACACACACACACACAGAGAGAGAGAGAGGGAGGGGTAAGTGTACTTGGTAACATACTTGGCCCCTTTTACACCTGGTATAACATCCGTCTCAGGAGATCTGATGTCAAGTAAACAGCCGTCAGAAATCACCTGGTATTAACATGAGTCTCATGCGATCAGGATTTTGTCAAAGGGAAGCTCACTTACTACCTCAGTGTGTTGATAAAGCACAAAAAGTCACCAATATTGAAAATCCATAGTTTTGCCCGTCCCTAATCAGTACTGGTCGTGACTGCTGCCCACCGGCAGAATGTGGCCCTCTGGAAGAGGAGGGAGGGATCTAATCCCAGAAGACCCTCTGCTCGTGAGTGTGTGTCCCACGAGGATTTCCCAGTGTTACTCACTGTCTCACACACACTTCCCCAACTCAACCCTCCTCTCATCAAGGGCTCCTCAGCCCTGGAAGCCATCATCACTCAGCCCAATTAGGCCCCTAATTAATTCAATTAAACAACGGAGGGACACATTAAGTAATTCATTAAGTGACGATGTGATGCCTTCTCGCACTCCGCTCTCGAAATTTCCCCACAAATCAGGTTGGGAGGAAGTGATGGCCCACGTCCTGTGTCTTTTTCCCCAGGTTCAGACAATGGATGTCACCTTGATCTAATTCATTAAAAATGTAGCCTCCAACGGAATACGTGAACTAGCGCAGAAAAGAAGGCCGAAGAAAATTCCTTCATCCTCACTTTCACAAGCTCTGCGTGGATTTGAAGCACAGGGCACTTCTGCTCCCAGAGGGCCGTGCGATCCCCCGTCGAGAGCTTATGGCTGAAAATTAACAACGACACGACTGCTTTTGCTTTCTGCGACAGACGGCAAGCCAAATAAACTAGCAAATTATTCATACTTAGAAAAATACAAGTTGTGGATATGCTGGACTGGAGTGGAGGAAGAGATAAATGAAAAAAAGACAAGCATCTGAGTCTTTTTTTCAGAGCTATAGTAAAATCAGTAAAAAAAACTATCAACAAAATGTCAGCAATTATTGCTCAATAACAAGTAACTGATAACAAATATAAACAATATAGTACTATAAATATATATAATACACACGTTTCACACGTTTCACACACATATTTATATATTATATATACTTATATATATATATATATATATTGTGTGTGTGTGTGCGTGCAAAAAAAATTGCATTTTAAAAAAAAAAAAACATTTAAAAGCTAACAGGATATTATTATAAGCAATATTTATATTTAAAGCAAATATAAATATTATTTAAAGCAATTATTATTAGCTTTATTAAAGTAATTATTAGCAATATTATTATAACATTCGTATTTAATATTATTACTGTTATTGTTATTATTATTATTATTATTGATAATTTACAATGTATAATATTATCAATTATTAAACTAATCAAATAATAATACATTATATATATACATATACACACACACACACACACACAAAGGGAATATATATATATATATATATATATATGAAATTCACATAATATTATTACAAATTATATTATTAACGGCAACTGAAAGCATAAGAAAATTAAACATAATGAATGTTCTAAATATCTTTAAAAATGGTACTACATGTAATGACTACAGACGGATAAAGAGAACACTGCTTTTATCGGTTAGAGGGAAGATTTCGTGGAAGGGTCCTTCTGAGTTTTGTTTCTGGAAAATGTAGGAGACGCATCAGATCATTTCCTGTGAGGTCCAAATAAACTGTGCAAACTAAACACGATCGTTTATACAGAATACAAAGTGTAGAAAAATAAAGGAAAAAAGCCCTCACAATTGGTGCATTGTCTCAGCACACACACACTATAAGCCCCCTCCAGCCTCCCGATACTATGTCAAGGAGAAGCCCCGAGATCAAACGGCGTACGTAACAGTAATTGATGTTTGAGGAAAGTCGCGACCCGCGGAAATGGGAGCCGGCGGATGAAAGGCGAGTGCCGTTTTGCAGGGGTGGACAAACAGATTGCTTATTGTTTGCCTTTCATATGGCCCTTCAGATCTACAAGTCTCTCTGCCTCAGACTCCCGCTTTGAACACTCAAGGTATCACCCCCCTGCCGCATGAATGGAGGACGCTCGGGCACGTCCTGAGAAGGGGAGAACACATCTATCCTCCTTTCCTCGCCCCATACTCCCTCGTTCTCAAGATCTGACAGGTCCATCTCGGTCGCTAATGGTTCACCTGCTTTGGAAGTGAGGAGGTGAGCCGACGGGCCGGACAGACGGGGGCTTCTGTAGTCTTGAGGGGGGTCAGGTACGGGCCAGTCTGGATTCCTCTGCTATGACGTGCCTGAATTGGCCCTTTTTCATACCTAGACAACAATGTCCCATTTAATTAAAGAGTGGTATGAGAAAAGGTAGATTCCGAAGCGAAGGAAAAATTGATCCAGAGGAGTTTCTTTTGATCTCAGAGTCAGTGAGCGTTACATCAATGGATTCTTTTCAGTGTTGAGAGGCTCTCTGTTTCACTGCGTTTAACTTTGTCTGTCTTTACCGCGGTAATGAAACATTAAAGACTCGGGTAAAAGACGTAGAGGCACTCGCACCTGAGATTGCGGCCTTGAATTCTGTTACAGGTCAGCAGGTCAATTATTATTATTATTATTAAAAAATATATAATTTAATCATTGCTGTAATTATAAACTAAAACATACTTAATGCATATTTTCATTGCAATGATTAGTTATTACTGAACAATAAAATAATTAAAAAAGTGAACAGTTTTGCATATCTGGTATCAGAAAATAAAAATATATATTGGATCAGTTTTTTTTTTTAAATACTGGTCGATCTCCAGCTGAATCAAGTCAGATATCTCTTTTTTTAATCTGCTTTTAAAGGTTTTGTGTATATCTCAGACTCTCAGCATCTGTTGAGTTGAGTTTCAGTGAAGAGAGTCGCCAGGCTTCCCAACAAATATTTATTACTTCCCCAACCAAACATGCTCACAACCCAATTCCACTTATACAACGATCCTCACATACGAAGGGCTTCTGTGATTGAATGTCCACGAACATACAAAAGGGAATAGATAAATAAAGCAGGAAGAGAGAGAAATAGAGACCAAACAACACACACAACATAGATTGCCTGTGAGAACAAGCCCAGAGAGATCATGTTTTCCACAAAGAGGGTCAGTCAAGCACTCCCTCCGTTTCATGCAACCGAACGCATTATTGCATTTTGCATTTCTCCTTTTCAGACGAAACGAGGGTAAAAAAAAGAGAAAGGAACGGGTTCTTTTCTTCGCTTTGATAGAGCGTCTCGGGAAAAAGTATCAGATTTGTGCACAAGACGGGGAAAAAACAGGCAGAGAATCTCCTTTGATTCACTGAAGAGTAAATATTACTGTCCGATTTCACGTCGAACAGTAAACTGAGAAAGGACAAAAAGGTAGAAGAAGGGAGGACAGAGGGAGATGGGGGCGGCATACTGTATTTAATTCACCTTTGGAATTTCCGAACGGCGGAACAAGGGATGAGATGAACGCCTGACAAAGGCATATGGCCGGCGGGCGAAACCGGACTCTGGTGCTTTTCAGCGCACGACGGTGAGAAAGAGAGAGAGAAATGGGGCGCGATGGAAGTTGTAAATAAAAGCCCAAATGAATGCTGAGATTTCCGCCTCATGACCCCACTGTTTGTGTGAAACCCACTGGAGGACTGATACAACTAAATCTAGGTTGTGTTAGTTTCCACCAACCAGAGTTTCCTCCCAAAGTGGGTCTGTTTTTGTTGGATCCGAAATGGCTCAAATGAACCTAAACTATTGATAAAATCAGTTTACAGTCCTTTCAAAGGAAACACTTTGATTTGGAGAAACAAATCTAGTTATGACAGAATGATGGTCTGGATATGAATGAAATAGGGTTTTGGAATCTTTTTCTTTTTAAATACAAGACTTTCTTGAGGTTCTATTCCATTAACGATTGACAAACGTAACAATTTTTCCGCCAATGTGAATGGATGACGTAAAACACTAGCATTTTTGTTAGATACGAATGGCTCAAATAAACCTAAACTACTGCTAAGTCAGTTTCGAGTCAATTCAAAGGAAACGATCTGTGTTTCACTGCCTGGAGTCCATTTGTTTCTTTGAATTGCAGGGATCCATTTGGAAACACTGATTTAGAGAAACCAATTGAGTCTTATATGATGGTCTTTATACAAAAGATCCAGAAGGTGAATCTAAAAAACGTTTGGAATCGATTTTTAAAAAATGACTTCTTTATGTTCCATTCCGTTAAAGATTTGTGACAATCCAAATTTGTTCCGCCAGAATATGCATCTAAAAACGGGTTTGTGAATCTATTTGTAAAAATACCAGATAGTGACTTTCTTGTCATTCTATTTTATGAACAATTCATAAACATCAGTATTTTTCTGCCAATGTGAAAGCAACGCATGTCTCAAATGAACCTAAATGACTTAAACGTCATTTCAATGGAAATACTCTGATTTGGAGAAAGATGGTCTGGATACAAAAGTGCCAGAAGGTGCATCTAAAACAAAAAATATTGATTTTTAAAAATACCAGACATAAATGACTTTCTCGAGGTTCTGTTTCTATTTGTGTAGTCTAATTTGCAAACAAATGACTCCTGAGGTGATTCTTTAAATGAACAAAGCCAGTGATTTATTGGTTTGAACTGGTCTCTTTGATTCAGAATCATTCAGTGTCATTCTTCACACTGTGTCTTAACAAGGCATGACACGAAAGGCAACAAACAAGTTATTTGAAGCTTTACAACGTGTGCAAGTTCTTATTTATTGACCAGTGAACATGACTGCCTGGGGTCGAGGGGTCTCCCTGATCCTGAGTCAGCTCATGTGGGCCGAAACACTCTGTCTGTGAGTGAACCCAATATGAGCAAGACTCTGTAATTACTTTTAATGAAGGCAGATGCTGATGTGGAGTTCTGCCATTATTGGAGCAGAGAAAAGATGATACACACACACACACACAGCGTGGGAATGAGGGCATTGACGGCCGTACCCAGAGGACGGGCAGAGGAGTGGGGCGGACAAAAGAAAGGAAGAACAGAAAGAACGATTGAATGTAACACCATGGAACAGACAGATGACGCGTCATGATGGCTTGAGGCTGTCTACAATGAACACAAAATGTTCACTAACAGATAAATCAGCTGTAAATGCTGTCAAACTTCAGCTACGGTAAAATGGGAGAACAACTTTAAAACATCACTTTTTTTCTAATGAAATCAATTGGTTTGAAAAAAAACAGAGACCAGGAAGATTACTAGGCCCTTATTATAAATAAAAGCTGTAAATTCATGCACATTATATTTATATATGTATATACACACTTTTGGGGTCAGTTTTTTTTTTTAAATTAATACTTTTATTCAGAAAGTAACAGTAAAGACATTTATAATGTTACAAAAGTTTTTTATTTCCAATAAATGCTGTTCTTTTTTACATCAATCCTGAAAAAAGTATCATAGTTTAGCAACAAATCTGTTTTCTTGAGCAGCATATTGCAATGATTTCTGAAGGATCATGTGACGCTGAAAACTGGGGTAATGATGCTAAAAATTCAGCTTTGCATCACAGGAATAAATTATGTTTTCTAACACAATAAAATAGAAAACAGTTATTTTAAATTGTTATAATATTTCATAATATTACTGTTTTGACTGAATTTTCATTAAATAAATACAGCCTTGGTGAATGTAAGAACACTTTTTCCAAAGACTTTAATTCTTACTGACACAAATGGTATGCATACATATATATTTTTTAACTTGACAATTTTAATATACATTTTCTTTAATATCAATTTTTATTAAGGTTCAAAAACTAGCACTTTTTCATACTTCATACAAATGGTTGTGGGTAATATTAAGCATAAAAACTATCAAAAATCTATCAAAACCATCCAGGATCTCTGGATTTGCTATGATTTGAGATACACTTCTAATCTAGTATGCAAATCGGGACGCGGCTTCTGATGTGACATGAAATACAGGAGAGAGATGTCTAATTTAGTCTTTGTGGGTATCTGCAAAACTCCACAGACATTATGGAGACTTAATATGACGATGTGTTTTACATGTTAATTTGACCTCTGGATGCTCAGAGGGATACCATCCAAGACGCAGAGTCTTTTTTTCTCTCTTCGGCATAAAAATGCCGAGAAAACAGACAAATTGGGCAATAACATTATCCCTCAGCACTCCTCATTTCCTCTACATTACGATAAAAAACATTAATATAATCCCTCCTCGTAATTTCTGAGGCAATTAAAGGTAAAAGCGGACCAATTTACCACCCGCTATATACCAACCCAGTTTAATGTCTAATAGCAGTGCCTTTAATTGTAGTATTGTGTTTTTTTGGCATTAATAGGTGCTGAGGTCCTAGTGGCCACTAGACACAGGTGTTAATTATCCAGTGCAGCAGTGGCAGCTTGCAGTTTTATATTGCATCAAGGTAAAATTACAGCGCATTATTCTCCTATCAAACAGAAATAAGCCGTTAATTAACTCCCTGCTGTAGTAATCGCTTCTTTATTTATTTATTTGTTTTTATTATTTGTGCAAGGCCCACATCTAGTTTCCAGCGGTGTCTCACATTTGCATACTTGTATGTGCTAAAGGTTACGGACCTAAAAGTTACTCACTCAATGTACTAGAGGTGATGTTTTATGCTGATCTGAAGTCAGTGCAGTGCTATATAGTAAAAAAAAAAACATTTTCAAAAATATTTTTCAGGGTCAAGTTTTTTTTTTTTTTTTAGATATTTTATTTTATAAATTTGATATCATAAACTGAGTTATTTTTTCCCAGTTATACCATTTGATAAATTGAACTAATCTTATCATGTCACAAACAGCTCAAATGAACTGATAATTAGCCCTCTCTGACACTCAACCACACTCTACTGTATGTGATATCACTTGCTGTTTTGTTTTCTTATGACAAGGAAATTAGTTATACCACACTGACACTTGAGCTGACAAACAAAACAGTTCTTTCATGTTTTTTTTTTAATGACTGATTATTTTCTTTTTTTATTAAATAATAATATATGCCAAACTGCAAAATAAGTTTTAGTAGTAGTTGTAGTAGTAATTACTTAATAATAACCTGTTGACGGTTGAGTTGACACACAAAAGCTAATACTCAATTTTTTATTTTCTTTTTAAAATAAACCCAAAAATGTTGTTTAATATTTTTTAATTATAATAATTTAATGAGATGTTTTTCTTTATTATAACTGCAGGCATTTTGATGACAAAAAAAATCATAATCAATACATTTGGGGGGAAAAAAGTTTTGTTTTTGTTTTGTTTTGCAAGTGTTCAGAAATCATATGAGAACAGTCCAAAATTTGGGTTGTTATATGCTAAAACGTTCTCAATTCAAACTTGCACAAAAATAGATTGACAGAAAAGGGCTTTAGTTATTTGTATTCTGAAGTGTATTTATGGTTAGGAGTATTATTGTTAATTATTATCATACTTTTTTGAGTTGACAGAGAAGCTAATTTAAGTTGACATACAAAAGCTATTAAAAATATGAAATATATTTTAAAATAGTATATATTTTCCTTTCCTTTAAATAGTTTATATATTTTTATAATGATTATTTTAATGAGATTTATTATGAACATATTTATAGATTTATTTTAGGGCTGCAAAACGATTAATCGTGATTAATCACATTCAAAATAAAAGTTTAAGTTTACATACTATATGAGTGTGTACTGTGTATATTTATTATGTATATATAAACGCACACACATAACCGGCTGTTGGAGTTCTGTTGGACTCTAATATCGCATTCTTATCAGCCATTTAGATTTGAAGACCACAAAGAACTGTTGTATAAATGTATATGTTTTAAAAATATGTGTTGTATATATTTTTACTTGTATATAATTTATATTATATATATAAATATAAATATTTTATATATAAATCAAACATATTTTTCCTTAATATATACATGTGTGTGTATTTATATATACATAATAAATATACACAGCACAGCACACACATATTTATTATGTAAACATAAACTTTTATTTTGAATGTGATTAATCGCAATTAATCGTTTTGAAGCCCTAATTTATTTTCTTTATTATGAGCACGGAGCTACAGGCATTCTTGATGACAAAAATATTTTAAAAAAATCTTAAAGTGTTGCCTTAAAGTGTTGCGTTGTTTATTAAAATGCATCTGGCCAAAAAAAACACACAAAGCAAACTGGCACAAACACGCACCAGCACTTGGTAAAACACATGTGTACAAGCATTAGTCTGGATTTAAAAAAGCAGATGTATAAACTACAACTTACAGAATACATTCACCTTTAACTTCATCTGAGGCCTTTCTATTTGGTAAGAGATACGAAATCTTTCCATTGGGTTGTGTTTTATGGACTCTAGAGAAGAAACACATGTGAATGTGGAGTGTGTGTGGAGTGTGTAGAGTGGGCAGTGCCGACTGCAGCAGGATTGTGAAGCACTGAGGATGAGATCTGTGATTGGCTCGTGGGCGTCATGATCTGTACGTGTCATCAACAGTCGCCCTGGAGGAGCGCGGGGTGGTGGGTGGCAGAGGCAGCGTAGATTAATAACCCTGTGTCCTGCAGTCAGACTGCCTATGGAGAGAAATGTGTGTGTGCACAATGTCCAGGATGCTAAAACATCTCACAACCCAATGCAGCGTGTGGATTTATCTGTATGCACACATCTTTGCCCACCCCTTTATGTTTTTCAATCAATGCTGTACATTAATTTCTGCCCGTAACGTTCGCATACGCACACATACATGCGATCACACACTCATATACACACAAGCTGCAATCAGCAGTGATTTCGAGGCATCCCTTTAACCCCAGGAACTCGTTAATGTTTCATGGAAAGAGCCACTAGAGTCTTCACTGGCCGACTCAGAATCTCACGACTTAGCAGAAATAAATGGGCCAAGTGTTCAAAGAGTAACAAGGCACTGCTCACTGGGCAGAAAGTGAGTGGAGAGCACTTTTCCTACCTCCTCTTTCTCTCTCGCGCTGTGTCTTTGGCTCACATACTCCTCTATTTAAGTCTTTACTCTTTTCTAACTATCATCCATCCCCTCCATCCAAAACAGCCCAAAGCATTCTGAGAATATTAACTGTCTGGAATGTCCATGAACATAAATTCTTACTCTCACATCATTCCAAACCTGTATGCCTTTCTTTCCTCCGTGGAACATAAAAGGAGATAGTTTGCAGAGTGTCCAAGCTGCTCTTTTCCATCTAATGAAAGTAAAAGGGAATTTGGACTGCTCCCAAAATGGCACGAAAGCATCATAAAAGTAGGCCATGTGAGTCTGTGTACTTTATTGCAAGTCTTCTGAAGTCAAATGATTGCTTTGTGTGAGGAACAGTCCAAAATTTGGGTTATTATTTGCTAAATGTCTTCCCTGCATCACAGTTCTCAATTCATTATTAAAAATTAGTGCACAGAAATTTTTGGACCAAAAATGGCATTAATTATTTTGATTCTTATGTACATTTGTGGTATTATCGTTAATTATTATTTTTTTTTTTTTTATTAAAATAAAGCTAAAATAAAAAATAAAATATAAATATTAGATGAAAAACAAATGAACAAATTAGAAATGTTGCATTGGTAATTAACTAAAGTTAAATAAACATTAAAATTATTAAATGGAAATAAATAAAAACTAAAATTTAACTAAAAAATAAATTAAACCTAAACAGACAGTAATATTTAATATATGTATATATATATATATATATATATATAAAAAATTCAACTAAAATTCATCTTGAAAATTAACTAATTAAAACATTTTTCATGTTTTATGATTTCGTTATACAGAGAACGAGCAGCTTGGACATTATGCAAAATATTCTCTTTCATGGAAGTAATAAAGTCATATGGGCTTGGAACAGATAATGGCAGAATTTGCATTTTTTTAATGAATTATCCGTTTAACTAGCATGAAATATAATAATAATAAAAATAATAACAAAAACAACAACAACCAAGTTTTAATAAGTTAAAAGTAATGTAAAATGTTAATTATGACATTCAAATGTATAAAAGCTGTAATTTGTGACAGATAACATGTGATCAGTGTCCTGTGTCTGCAGGTTTTTATTGATCTCATATTAACCATGGTTATGTGATCTGTGCAGAGCATTTGATAAGAATACGATAAAACTCACAGAACAAAAAATAATATCAAGGTCCACCTTTCACAACTGACTGCCCAGACTGTTTCTGAGAAACAGCACTTCACCTCATATTAATATTAATAATGACGATCAAAGTTCACATCAACCTTCCTGCTCCCGTTCAAACAATCCGGTTTAGTGCAGTCTGGAGGTGTGGTAATGTAAACTATAGTTAGGTTTATAAGTTCATAAAACCTGATAAATTCATTTATTACTTTCATACTCTGAAGGTTAGAGTACTTCTTCATGCATGCACTGCACAAATAGAGCGCTGGATAGTGTAAAACCTTGTTTAAATGTGCAGAAGGAAGGGATTGTGTTGATTAGTGTGAAACTGAGCTGCTGTAAACCCTCGGGCATCGTACCTGAAAACATCCTCACAAACATCTTCAGATCCGACGCAATTTTAGCGTGTCCTTCTCCTCCCCGATACGAGTGTGTGTGTGTGCACGCTCTTCTAACTGCTGTTGATCTAGATTAGCTAAGACGCAGCTGCAGGCATCAAACAAAGCGATAGAGAGAGAAAACAAAATAGGTGTTGCTGCATTTGCAGAACCAATTGCATTTTACTGGAAATATGAGGTGGAATTTCATTAAGGTTTTATTAAATGACTGCGCAGCTATAATAGTTAACTACAGTTTTACATTTTCTTTTTAGCACATTTCTGTAAGGTTGATAGGGTGTTTATTAAACTCATAATCAGTTCACTTTGAAAAGTAATAGCAAACCTCTCCTCCACATGCCACATGATTTGAGTTTGGAAGTAAGCAGTCTAAAGCCCTGTTTACACCAAGAACAATAAATATAAAGATAACTATAAAGATAACGATATTAGCGTCCACACCAGTGAACGATATCGTATGTTTATTCTAAGCACACGCTCGTCTGCCGCTTTAAATTCTCGAGCTCGTGATAGTAGGATCGATTCTGATTGGGTATCAATGATTTTATCGTTCATCAGCTGGAAAAAATCATTCTGTAAGTGATTCCAAAGATATCATTTCTCTGTGCCTTTATCGTTATAGCTGTGGTGTGGACTCTGCTATTCTTTAATATTGAGAACGATTTTTAGAACTATATCGTTATCTTTATAGTTATCGTCCTTGGTGTGAACGGGCCTTAAATTTAGTAAGTTAGAGAAAACAATGTGCATCAGTTTAGAATTTTACCCTCATGCTTTATGCTAAAAACAAAAACATGCTACGTTAAATGTAAAAAGGCTTTAAATGCTGACTTTATACGTTCTAACTTTTAGGCTAATTTAGTGCAGAATAAGCAAATAAATACACAACACCTATGTCTTTACAACAGTGAAGTGCTTATTCGCTTAACATCCCAAATTTTGTGTTAGCGCTAATGGCTTAGCCTCGTTAACATGGTTAATTGCAGAGGCGCAGAGGTATGACCTCCCTCACATTTCAAAGGAAGACTGAAGCTGGGCCATTAAAGACAGACCACCCAATTCTCTCTTCAGACCCCCGAGCGTTTATTTTCCCGCAAGACAGCAAACCCAGAGAGTCCAGACTCGAACAAACAACGCTTTAGCTTGAGTAGCATGTGTTGTGTGTTCGACAAAACCCTTAACCTCTTTTTAACTGTTGCCCTGTGGTGAAGTAGAGTCAATCACTTCTCCCTCTCTCTTCTCTCTCTCTGTGGTCAAGGCATTTGATGGCCTAATCAAGAAAACTACACATTTTATATAAATATGTATTAGTAAAGGGAATTACTTCCAAGATTATTGTTGAGCTCTGAATGTTGTTTTGATGTGTTTGCCGTTTTGTTGAGCATCTATTGTAGTTCATGGAAATGCATGAGAAGCTGTAGTGATTATAATCAATAACTTCCTACAATACAAGTGTGAGGTTTAGATTAAAAAACAATGATATATAGCAAACTTCTGTTTCCTGGATTTCTCTGTTTTTTGGAAGAAAATTTTGTGTATTATGTATACACACACACACACACACAAACAGACAATTCATATATTAATATATAGCCTAGATAGATAGACAGATAGATAGATAGATAGATAGATAGATAGATAGATAGATAGATAGATAGATAGATAGATAGATAGATGCTTATATAATTATAAAACTAATATCGATTTTATGTATATATTTTACAATTATATTCTTAGATATTTTTAGAAATGACCAATTTTAGAACTGGGGGGACATCTAGTATAGCCTCAAATACTAAATACACTAAAATACTAATATTTTTTACTTTTTTCCCCAAATGTATACTTTGCTTATATATTTATATAAATAATATCCATTTTATGTAGATATTTAACAAATACAAAAAAATACAGAACCTTTAATGCTAGTATAGTATGTGTCAACTGCTAAATTTCACAAATAATTAACAAACAGACTGAAATAGTATTTTCTTGTAAAATATAATCCAATAATGTTTTATTTACAACTTTGAAAAATAATTTACATTGTGCATTACTTAAGTGATTAAATTGATTTAAATTTAGATTAAATTACTACTACACTGTAAAAAGTGATTAGCTGACTTTACTTAAAAAAATTGAGGAAACCCGTTGCCTTAAAATTATTAAGTAAATAATAATAAAAAAAAAAAAGTTAAGTGAAGCTTTAACTTTCTAATGTGCATACCTCTGATGCATATATTGTATAAAAAAT
Source organism: Schizothorax lantsangensis (assembly GCA_027422415.1). Classification (NCBI taxonomy): domain Eukaryota; kingdom Metazoa; phylum Chordata; class Actinopteri; order Cypriniformes; family Cyprinidae; genus Schizothorax; species Schizothorax lantsangensis. The sequence continues at coordinate 7,248,783 of CM049859.1, forward strand.
GTGTAAAGATGTAACACATAAAAATTCTAAATGAAGTCTATTAAACCATAAAATAACCTTTCTTTCTCTCTCTCTCTAAGACTGAGTAGTTTCTGCTTGACTCAAGTACAGATAAGGAAACGACAGAGCAACTGTAACCATCTTCAAGAAGCGTGACGTAGAGAAAGAGAAAGTGGGGGGCTTCGAGCCTGTCTAAATGAGTTTAATATGATTGATGAGATCTCTTCCCGCTCTTTCTCTCTCCATCTGAGAAAGCTCACTTCCATCATGAGCTGGTACTGGAGCAGCCCTCCCACTGAAGGCAAGGTGCATCCAAGAGCCGAAACAATAGTGACAGGCGGGCCGGCCGGGGGTTTGCTCGTAGGATTAGCTCCAATAGCCATAATAAATGAAACAAGAGGACCCAAATGAAAACAGTTGGGCGCTGACTGGCGGAGGGGCTGATGGGAAGTGGCAGCTCTGCCGGCCCCCAGGCGCCGAATTAGTTTTGCCACTCGATAATTTGACTGATCCACTCCAGTGGCCGGAGAAAGCCAGAGTAAAAGAGAAGTAGAGAGACAGAAAGAGGGATAAGTAGGAAAGTGAAAGTAAAAGGCTCATGCTAGTTCACAGGACCTGTTGAGCTGCCTTTACTCTCTTTCTCAAATACACAGAACATTTAACATCTTTTGTATTATTCTATGACATGAACCTGTACAATGGCTGGATGACTATATACGGGTTCATATATATACACAGTGGTGGCCAAAATTATTAGAACACTAGTATTTTCACCAGATAAAAAATGGTTTTAACTCAGTTATATGAAAAGCCTCAACAATCATTTAATTGATTTAATCGAGACTTGTCATAGCACTTGCATATTATTGCTCTTTTTTTGTTTTTGATTGCTTCTACTGTCATCATTTGTAAGTCGCTTTGGATAAAAGCATCTGCTAAATGACTAAATGTAAATGTAGTTATATTTTTGCTGTAGTGTGTCAGTAGGAAAAATCAGTTTACATGTGTGTGTGTGGGGGGGTTTGTGTGTCTGTGTGTATGTTATAATATGTTATTATATGCCATGGTATTTTATTATATTTTAAAATAACAGGTACTAGAGAAACTGTGAAAACATCAGAGAAAATATCATCATCATCATTATTATTACTAATTAATTAATGAATTAATAATCAACCTATTTATATCATATACCTATATAATAATTTTAGTGCTGTCAAACGATTAATCGCGATTAATCGCATCCAAAATAAACGTTTTTGTTTACATAATATGTGTGTGTACTGTGCATATTTATTATGTATAATAAATACATAATATACACACACATACAGTATATATTTTGAAAATATTTACATGTATACAGTATATTTATATTTATATTATTTATATTACAGATAAATATATTTAATATATAAACATAACATATTTTTCTTAAATATATACATGTATGTGTGTTTATTTATATAGACATAATAAATATACACAGTACACACATATATTCTGTAAACTTTTATTTTGGATGCGATTAATCGCGATTAATCATTTGACAGCACTAAATCATTTATTAATAATTAAATATACAAATAAATAAGTGGTCCCGCACATTTAAACCAGTAAATAAAATGATAATACTTAGCATTAGTTTTATTTTATTTGTTGTTTTATTTTATTTTATTTATAACTAATATTGATATTTTATTTATCAATCATTTTGGTTTTAGTTACCAATAAAAGCACAGGTTCTTGGTACAGACTGTAGTTCAGTAAAGGGATTATGGGTGTTCATTTTGAGGGTGACCAAAGGGCAGCAGAGCAGAGCCTGTCTGTCAACAAACGGTTTACAGTGTCTTGATCACAACTCAAGACATTCTCTTCTTTACCAGTTCATCTAAAGACATGTCTTATGTACCGTGAGATGTTTGTGTATAAGCTACACAACAAAATCAAGAAAGGATGAGCTCCCATGTCTCACCAACAAAGCAAGTTCAAGAGAAAACGGTGAGCATCTGTCTCTCCGCGTCTCCCTCGGCATGCTGGTGCCGCACTTGAAGGCTAACCTTTGTGTAACCTTTCTGAACGTTGAAAGCGTATTTCGCCACTGACTTATTAATATGGACAAGGTCACCCTTTTATTCATTTTAATACCAGATTAACGAAGTCAGATCTTGAACTTTGATGTTAAGTTAAAAAAAAATGTGCAGATGAGGGCAAACTCGAGGACAGCGTGTAAAAAATTAGCGTGACTTTATCGATGTGCTATTGACGTTCTCTCTTTTTTTTCTTTCTTTTTTTTTAATTCAAGGGGAAGAAGTGTCAGTGTGGCCAATACCTGCTAACTAGCAGCGTAAGCACTAAAATAGGCATTTACATACTGCACTGTCAAAATTAATAAAGCTCGCTGTGGGATGCTGAGACTCTTTGTTTTTTTTTGGGGGGGGGGGGGTTCTTGGCCCTTTTTTGTTTGAGTGTGTGTGTTTATATTGAAATTCTGTATTAGGTGTCCAGTGTGTGTGTGTGTGTGTGTGTGTGTGTGTGTGTGTGTGATGCCCTTCACATGGAGAACAGTAACTATTTTTGGTAAGCACAAGCTCATTTAGCTGCAGGTGCCCTGATGGGTAATTAACATGGACAGATTATTCAGACAACCTCTTGATGCTTAATTCTCTGCTTACTGCTTATTAACACTTTATTAGCACTTGAAGAAAAAAAAATAATAATAACTTTGACATATACATGTATACACACATACACTTGAAAGAAGTCTCTTATGCCCACCAAGTATCAAAAACTGTAATATTGTGAAATATTTGTACAATTTTTATGTGTAAAAAATTACTATTTTCAACTTTTTGAAAACATATTGCTATGATGGCACAACTGAGCTTTCAGTATCATTACTCAAGTCTTCAGTATCACATGATCCTTCAGAATTCTAATATACTAAATTATTGCACAATTATTATAAATTATTGTGCTTAATTATTAATAATGTTTTTTTTATCATTATCTATGTTGAAAACAGTTTCTGCTTTATAAAATTTTGTGGAAAATATGACATTCTTCTCATGATTCTTTAATGAGCAGAACATTCAAAGAACAGCATTTATTTGAAATAGAAATATTTTTTGTAACTTTAAAAATGGCTTTTCACATCACTTTTGATCAATGAATAAAACTATTAATTTAGAAAAATATAGCGTATAATAATTATAGTGTATCACAGTTTCCACACAAATATTAAACAGCAAAAATAGTTTTCAACATTGATAATAATCAGAAATGTTTCTGGAGCAGTAAATCAGTATATTAGAATGATTTCTGAAGGATCACGTGACACTGAAGACTGAAGTAATGACGCTGAAAATTCAGCTTTTTATCACATGGATGAATTCAATTTTATATAATTTATATTCAAATAGAAAACATTTCTTTAAATTGTAATAATATTAAAATTTTTGTAATAATATTAGTATGAATTTGTAATAATATGTTACTGCTTTTACTGCATTCTTTAAATAAATGCAGCCTTGGTGAGCATAAGACACTTTTTTTGAAAATTATAAATTAATAAAACAAAATAATTTAAAAAATGTATACACATACAGTATATTTGAAATGATAAATCTCTGGTACTCTGGCATCTTAAAATAATCAGTAGTTACTACAGTTATCAAGGCTTTATAAGTTGTCAGATGACACCAGAAGGATTCTACTTGTGTATTATATTTCATACTGAGGCATTTGACTGAAATGTGTCACTCCAAGGCTTCATAAAGACGACATAATTTATTTGGGATTAACAAATGTGTATCATTCCCCAGAACTAATCCCACTTTTGTAATCTCTGACACACACAGATTGACTTGTGCTAACATAAGAGGTTTTGACATACTGATCTTAAGGTGGGTCTTAATGTGTCGCCGGCGGCGCTAGTACACTCGAACAACACACATACACTTAGACGTTCGTCCTGAACGTGAGTCATTGGCTCCAAACTGTCAATCAAGTCCCCTTTGCTAATTAAGAGGCTAATTATAGAGTTAACGCTGCCGAGCGGTGCAGTGATAAGGAGGCCAGCGGCTGACAAACAGACAGATGAGTATCATATCGCTTGAGTTCTGTAGGTGGACGTCTCAATAGCTATTAATTCTTCAATAAAGATGTCCGTGTATGTGAAACTTTGAAGAGGGAGACGTTCGTTGATGTGTTTAATAGCTAATCCGCCCTTGAACCTCAGTTTGCGCCAAAATAGTTCCTGTAGTTTTTGATACTACAGTAATACGTTTATATGGGATCTTCTTCCAAATTTAATTTGGTTCTATTATTTGAACATAGTGTTCGACTTACACCAAGTATAAATACCAACGTAAAATACTTAGTAGCATTTTTGCACATGGTTATGAATCCATGGACATTACGGATAAACGGTTACAATAATTACACAATGGTTCTTGTAACAAAACTTTCATAATGGAGGATTTTACTTATGATTTTACAGCAAATATAACAATTCAACTATTATTCCTGTAGTAAAACCTAGTTAATTTCCATTAAAATGTTTTAGTTGTGGTCATCATGACTTTACCACAGTTAAACTCTTGTTCCTCTAGTTAATTTTAGTTAAGGACTGTGGTTTTAGTGCAAATACATAAGTTACACTATGATTTTTGAGGTAAACCCATGATTGATTTTCATAACAATTAATGCTGTCAAACGATTAATCGTGATTAATCGCACACAACATAAAAGTTTTGTTTACATAATATATATGTGTATGTTTATTATGTATATATAAATACAAACACATGCATGTATATATTTAAGAAAAATATGTTATGTTTATATATTAAATATATTTATATATAATATAAAATATATGAATAAATAAATGTATAAACGTAAATATTTTCAAAATATATACTGTATGTGTGTGTATTTATATATACATGATAAATACACAGTACACATTCATATATAATGTAAACAAAAACTTTTATTTTGGAGTGTTTCGTTTGACAGCACTAATAACAATCTGTGGTTACTTTAAAAATACTACAAATTCAACACTTTACTACAAATTCTAAATTTTTGTGAGTGGTTTATTGTAGTCGTACTGTTGTAATTTCTATTTCAGCAGTTTACCATGGTAATTTTTGTCAGAGACAAAAGACAAAAGACAAAGACAACTAAAAATAGTTTGAGTGCAAATGTAACAATTTTTTTTTTACTAGTGCTTATTTTCTCACCTCTGGTTGATACCAGGTAATACATTTCAGCCTCCTTCATCTTTGGAAGACGTGTGTAGTGATAAGTGAGGAAAAACTGTTTAAAGAGCAACATCTCATTCTTTCCCGTCCATTCACTTCAGTAGATCAATGCAGGAAGTGCGGGAGAAGTAGTGGAAAGCCATCGGAGAGCGGCCAGCCTCGTCTTTATCAGAAGAGCAGTGGAAATAAACACTTGAAGATCTTCTCCTGTGCTCTAACTCTCTCCGTCCCCGAGCCTGTGCGTGCTCTTGTAATTATGATGTCTTTGTGCTTTTGTTTTTTCTCTGCCTGCAATAATGAAGAGCTATTGAGACGTCTCCTGCTAGTGTGTTTGAAGACAGGCAGATCACTCTGTGATCCAAAAAAATAGCATAGCCTTCATTAAATAGGGATTGAAGGCCACCCACCTATGCACCTGGGGGCAGATGAAGATCTGTGTGTGTGAGTGTGTGTGTGTGTGTGTGTGTGTGTGTGTGTGTGTGTGTGTGTGTGTGTGTGTGTGTGTGTGTGAGAGTGTGTGTGAGTGTGTGTGTGAGTGTGAGTGTGTGTGTGTGTGTGTGTTACAAGGAATGAGTTACAAGGAGCGAAAGCGTGAATGTGTTGCAAATGAACACTACTAATTTTCGATTAATGTTCCACACTTATAGTTCAACTACAGTCACAATTTAGAACTTGATTTGTATATAAAAATTTGTATATATTTATTAAACATCACTTTTAATAAAAAAAATCATTGCATAAAAATAATTCATGACAAATATTCATACTTTTAACAGAAAAAGATTCTAATAATTTTACAATAAAAATGTTCATTAGGCTAGCTATTTAAATTACCTCACTATATACAGTAAAAATATATTAAATTGAATTGGCTATAAATGTAATTTTACTGTAAAATACAGTAAAATGTATTGAAATTGAAGTACAACAGTGTGCATTACCTTATAGTCCACTGTGAAAATCTATATTAAACAGGAATATTAATACAAGCAATATTAATGTAAAATGCTACTAATGTAATTTTACAGTAAAAAAAAAAGTTAAAATGATGAATGTTTTTTTTCTAAGTAACAAATACAAGTCAACAGAGTGAAAACCAAGTCCTGGCGTGATGCATCACATTTGATTATAATTTATTTGAATTATTTTGTTGTTTTGTTGCTTCTTATTTTTGTTATCAATTATGTGTCGGATTTATGCTCAATTTTGTGTCGTTTAGTAAAGTCTGTATGTTTTTTGTCATTGTTCATAAAAAGACAAAATTTGATGATGTTTAATTTGATATTTAATTTGACATAATTTGATATTCTACTGTACTACCTGCATTATTATGCTAGTTACCAGTGTATTTGAATCCAGAAAAAATATGTTCGCTTTATTTATACAGTTATGAACTGTAAAACATACAGGCGCCAACATGTCTCCCATAAGGCTTGAAACATTATTACTGAATTACAGTAAATTTCTGGTAAATTGAACTTTTGCATCTCTGCATATTAAGCTGTGACATACAGTATAATCAAGAGAGTCTGCACTTTCACTTACAGTTAACAACTCTATGTAAAAAATACATCAACAACTTCTACACCTGTCAAACTTTACATTTCGGTCACAAATGTAACCCGTGGGATTAAAAGGGTTAAAAAATTCTGCCAAGACTGTACAGATGTCACCTTTATCAGAGATCAAAAAAGATGTCAAAAAGTCAGGGATGTGCTAATGACGCTGAGACTGTGAGATGTTTTCTCTCTCTCTCTCTCTCTCTCTCTGACACCAAAAAAACTATTTGCAAATTACGAGCTTAATTTGTGTTCAACTGTGGATTTATTTTTCAGCTGACTTGTCAATTGACTGCCATATGTTAAATCAATTCAATTCAATTTCAAGATGTGCGTGTTAACACATGACTCCTTATGACATTTTACAAACCCAACAAAAGTGCAAAATGAAGTTTGGTGTTGCTATACGCACTCGTTCATGTGAATCACAGGTTTAGACAAACGTAACCGCTCACTGGTTCTTGCTGATATCTATATTCCTGGCAGCACAAAGCTTTCGTCTCACACAGTTTGAAAGGCTTAGCGTTCATTAGGATGCAGGAGACGGGCTGCACTGGCCCATATGTCACTAAACAGATCTCCATGTTTTATTTATCCTAGCTCTTTTTCTACACACACAGTTAACCCCTCCAGTCGGACTGCAACGCAAGTGACCAGCTCTAAATCAGACAAGGGAACAGGTCACAGTGTAAAACCGAATTGGTTTATGTAGAATATTTTGAGTGGCAGTGCCAAAGAGCAGTTTGTACACTCTCAGAAAAAAAGGTACAAAAGCTGTCACTGGGGTGTGACCTGTCCAAAAGGTACACTTTTATACCTTTTAGGTACTAATATGTACATTTTAGGTACTAATATGTACCTTACGCGTACCAATATGAACCAGCTTTTTCAGCTTCAAACCAATTCTGGATTGATAAAATCAAGTTCTGTCCTTTTTTTCTTATACCATCTTTAAACATAATAACATATCACATTACGGAAGTAAAATGGTTTGCCAACTGCAAATTCACATTGACCTTAAGTCTGACCAGGTGACTGCTTTTTTGAGGTAACACACTATTTTCATTAAAAAATCTCCTTGACTAGCCAAAAAATACTAACAGAAGCAACACAACAACGAGACTCTAGGTGCTTGAAAAAGAAGATGTCTTGTGCGTGCGAGAGTGCTTACAGGTGCATGACGGAGCCAGCGGCAGTCTTAAATACTCCTGCACTGAGTGCGCTGTGTTTCTGCACATGTGTGTGAGTGAGTTTAGGGAGGGGGGCAACAGAAGGGGGGATAAACAGATGGAGAAACTGCTCCCCAAAGGGACATGTCATTCATCAATGTCACCAGCTAGGCCTGCAATTGTTTTCACCCACAGAGAAAGAGAGAGAGAGAGAGAGTGTGTGTGTGTGTGTGTGTGTGTGTATGTGTGTGTGTTTGTAGACAGGTTTGTGTAAGAGTCGCTTTCTACAAGTGTGTATGTATGAGATGGAAGGCCAGGGACGTGTGTGTGGGAATGTGTGAGTTTGAGAGAGTGTTCAAGTGTCCTTTCGCTGACATTTCGTATCAGTGCCGCCCATCAGTTATCTGTTATCAGCGGTGGGCCCAGACTCGAACCCCGAACAGGCAGTGAGTTGGGAAGTCTGTGAAAGTCAAATTACCCTGCATACGGTCAACTACAAAAAGATTATTTGAATATATATTTTTTTTTTACATTTTCTGGAATGAAAAGTAGTTTTGGTTACCAGGTTGTTGCTAGGGTGTGGCTTATTGGATCAAAAAAGAGCACAAGGAATATTTGGTCACAGTTTTTTTTAAGGTCTAGTTCTCGCTATTAATAAACCAGTAACTGTGACTTTTGCCTCAATAAACTCCTAATTTGCTGCCTATTAATAGTTAGTAAGTTGTTAAGTTTAGGTATAGGATTAGGGATGTAGAATATAGGTCATGCAGAATACGTGCTTTATAAGAACTAATAAACAGCCAATATTTTAATAATAGGCATGATAATAAGCAATAGTGAGAACTGGTCCCTATACTAAAGTCGTACCAAATATTTCGGTTCAATACAGGTTAAGCTCAGTTGACAGCACATTGTTGATTATCAAAAAATATTTTGGTTACACTTTATTTTAAGGTGTCCTTGTTCTAGTGTAGTTAAACATTTAAGTACTGAGTTGTACTAATTAACTACTTTGTCTTAGGGTTACTTGCATTCATAATTTATTGTTATTATAATAGTAAGTACATGTAATGCATAACAAGGACACCTTAAAATAAAGTGTTACCATCATTTTCAACTTGAATGAGGCCAGTAAACATTAAAATACTGTTTCAATAAAATAGCCACAAGACATTAACAGTATACATGTTTACATGATTTTAGTATGATAGAACCTTAGACAGGTTAGTAAGTAGTCTCTTAAACTGATATTCTGGCCTCTAGATATGGCTTGGGTTGTTCCTTCAAAGGGTCCCTCCTAGAAAGATTGTGATGTTTTTTATTGTCCACGGGTGAAAATCATAAGTTTTCAAAAGTAATCGCATACCTCTTCTCAATAAGCCGCACAGTTTCAGGTATCATGCCCAAAGCACAAACAACACAAGTTATTCTAATGTCCTGTGCATAAGAGTTGTATATCAGCTCTCGTTCTCTCTCTCCACCGCTCAAGTGCCACAGGCTTATAATGTTTCTGTCAACAGCAATCCAGGAAACCAAATGCAAAAACAAACCCCACAACAACACCTGGTTTACCAGCACCCCCCTACTGCATTCAGACGTGAAACACAGCGGAGGGCTTCGAGAGAAGAGAAAAACACTTCATTTCTCCAGAGACGCGTTTCTCTGGCTGTTTTTCTCTTTCTGAGGGTGAGGGTGAGCATTGATATCCTCCGCTGAGCGCCGTATCAGCCGAGCCGCCACTTTGTTCTGCCTAATTATGGCGTTAGCAGGAAATAACAGCACAAATCGCTGCTAATAATTAAATGACAAGTCTGATCAGAATCTGCTGATGTGTTAGTAATGCTGCTAGAATGTGACAATAGTTTCAATGCCTCAAATATATTACTAAAAACTAATGTGATGAACCGATGTATGGCCACACATTTAAATATATATATATATATATATATATATATATATAAATAAAATATATAATAAAAAGTTCACTCTTTATTTTAAGGTCCAATTCAATATTAACAAAGCATTAACTATTAATTTTGTCTCAATAAACTCCTAATTTGCTGCTTATTAATAGTTAATAGTAAGTGATGTAATTGTTAAGTTTAGGTATTGGGTAGGATTAGAGATGTAGAATATGGTCGTGCAGAAAATGTGCTTTATAAGTACTGATAAACAGCCAATATGTTAATAATAGGCATTCTAATAAGCAACTAGTTAATAGTGAGAAATGGTCCCTATACTAAAGTGTTACCAATAAAAATAGTTATTTCATTTTATTACATCATGAATTCATTATAAATACACACTTGTATAATTACTGACTATAATAAGGACAACTGTAATTAGAATTCATACTAGATTAATATTACAACCAATACTAATTACCTAATTACATTCATTTTTACCTCATTAAAATGTCACAAATCCAGTCATTTGCTGTGAAAGATCACAAATTTAGTCATCTTTGATAATTGTGGCCCATTTACAAGTTAATATTTTCAGGTGTTATATTACAATGAATACTGTATCTCCGTGGAAGGGTGGTACATCTATGTAAAAGGTTTTTAGATGATTTACAGGAATTGTTTTTACACATTTAAGCAGCTTGACTTCACTTTACTGTGTGTTGTCTGTTCTTACTGGCATAAACGCAAGTAACTGAAGAAATGCAAGTGGAAAGAAGTGATTGTTCACTATAAACATTCAGAATAAGTTCAGCACCTCAAGTTTCACAATATGTTGATACTGCTGTCATGGAGAATAGACTTTTAGCACTGCATGGATTCATGCATGGAATTACAGCAGAAAGACCCGAGGGGTTTGGGACACATCCGGATGGAGTCCAAAATAAACACTTTACTTCATTTCACATGTTTAAAAGGGTAAATGATACCATTAACTACCGTCTGGAAGAATACATATTTAAAAGTTACACTATTTAATTTTTAAAAGTAGTCTATTATGCAACAAGGCTGCATTTATTTGATCAAAAATACAGTCAAACCTGTAATATAATTACTATTTAAAAGAACTGTTCTGGATTAATGTTTTAAAATATAATTTATTCCTATGATGCAAAACTGAATTTTCAGCATCATTACTCCAGTCTTCGGTGTCATGATCCTTCAGAAATCATTCTAATATAATGATTTGCTGCTCAAGAAACATTTGTTATTATGACCAATGCTGAAACTATTTCACTATTTCATTTTATATATACTATTTCATTTTTTAACAAATACTTTTATTCAGCAAGTGAAGACACGTGGAAAAAAACGTTCTAAAACTTCAACAACAAAAAAATCCTGAAAAATCTATCATAGTTTCCAGAAGAATAACAAGTAGCACAACATAGATAACAATAATATCAATCATGTGACACTGAAGGCGGGAGAAATGGCTAGTGAAAATTCAGCTTTGCATCACAAGAATAAATTGCATTTGAATAATATATATAAAATGAAAATGGTTATTTTAAATTGTAGTAATATTTCACAATATTAGTGTTTTTATTGTTTTTTTGATCAAATAAATGCAGCTTTACCCAGTTGGACCAGCTCATAACCAGCTTATAACCAGCTCAAGACCAACTAAGGATCCGCTTAAACCAGCTCAAACCAGCTGCCATGCTTCAAAACTAGCTGGCATATGCTGTTTTTTTTCAACAAGGTAGTGAGCATAAGACTTTCAAATATAAAAAATAAATAAATAAAAAATTGAACGATTCCAAACTTACGAGCAGTATTGTATAGTCTTCATGAAATATGATTTCTAAAAATGTGACGGTAAATCCACCTCTGCTAAAGACCAACTTAAATTAAATAAACTTTAAAATTAAATAAATAATAACCTGTATAACAAAAATAAATAAAAATAAGTCGTTTGCAAAGATTTTTTTTTTAGTCTTTTTTTCATGTTACGTAAGAATGGTTTTACAAACAATTCACACAGAAATTCATGTTCAAGTTTCATGAATGAGGCCCGTAATGTCAATGTCCCTATTAACTCGCGTTGCTCTCAAACGCATCACATCCTACAAAGTCAGACGTTTGTTGGCGTTGGGGACGGCGAGATGAGCAGAGGGATTGAGAGAAATGTGGACGCACATTTTAAAGAGCTCCTCCCCCCCCGGAGCGGCCGGCAGAAATAACAACAGAGTCATCTAAAATCAATCAGCGGGGCCAGCTAACGGACTGCTCCGGCTACTCCGCGCTGCGCAGATCGATACACACGCTGGCCATTGTGAGAGCTAAATTGCCACTACCATCAGCAATTTAGAGAACTGAAGCTAAAAGGCAAGAAGAGGAGAGAAGAGCAGACATGACGTTAACGTATCCGAGCACGACGCTAAACGACACATGCGGTTTAGTCGCAAATAAAAATACGCAAACAAACACGCAGGTGATGCCCAGTGGTTTGGGATTTGGTCTAAAAGCGATAAAACAATTCCTCTGAAACAGATCGAATTCCAAAGGAAGGAAAGATGAAAGAGGGATGACGAGAGAGAAAGAGAGAAAGCAAATGAGTGCACAGGAAAAAAGCAAAGAGGCAACAGAAATCCAATAGTTTAACCTCTGTTTGAGACGCAGTGGTGGCCAGTGAAGGACAGAGGGGGGAAATCAATATGAGCTGATTTGCAGAAGGTGGAAGAGTGGGAGGAGGAGAGAAAAGGAGAGCGAGAGAGATGAGGAAAAAGACAGACAGCACAGATAAAAAAATACAGATTCCACAGAAGAAAGAAAAATCAAGCATAAATGAGACAAAATGTTCATATATGTGGTTTTACACACTGGCGTCCGTCGTTCATTGACAGGTGAGGCTGCTATTTTTAGGTCTTGCAGGTGGGTGAGCGAGAGAGGGGGGTCTTACCTGTCGGGGAGAGCAGACCGGGAGAGAGCAGCCCGTGAACGCTGTGAGGAAGCAGACGAGAGCTGTCCTGCATCGCCATGCCGAGAGAACGCTTGGGAGGACGACCGGGCCGAGAACTGCACAGAAAAAAACAGACAACAGGGGTTTAATATGACATCAGATACATTTGCATCTAAATGTTTGCTTGATCATGTACAGTAGGTCACAGGGACACATGATTGAGAGATGTATTTTGATTGGTGAACACCAAATATAGACTACTTATGGGTCAATGACATGATTTAAAAATAAAAAATTAAAAAGCAATTCTTGAATACACATGATGACATGATTATGATACATTGCCCACAATACATAGCCTTTTTTTTATCTTTTTTAATTATTACATTTTTGATAAAGCCTTGTTAGAAGAAAGAAATTCTTGACAAGAAAAATAGATAAATGGTATAATTATCCTTTGAAAAAAATGCTTATAAAATTCTTTAATATATAATATATATATATATCTAATTTGTGGTACAACCAACATAAAAAAATCACTTTTTTATGAGAAGGAAAGGTTAGATCTGTTTGTAAAATGCCATGTCATGTGACTCCCTAAAAACTTAATAACATTTATTATTAATAGAAATTCATGATATTTGTATGAAAAAACTTTTACTCTAAAAACCCTAATAAAAATTTTACCCTAAAAATTTGTTATTACTTTTCATTTGATTCGTTTCTAGAGTCACCTTCAATTTTAGAGTCATTAAATTGAACCTTTCTTTAAATTTAGAGTTTTTTTAGAACTTGTAAGTCGATTAAAATGTTCAATCTAATTAATTGCATGGTGCAGCGATTAATTAATCTAATTAATTGCATGGTGCAGCGATTAATTAATCTAATTAATTGCATGGTGCAGCGATTAATTAATCTAATTAATTGCAAACTAAATGTAGCTGTGAAAATACCCACAAGAGATTATTAAAGCTATTATTGTGTTAAATGAGAAAGTATCAAGTAGACATTACAAATAGTAGCTTTAGAAAGAAATATTTAGTTTGATTCGACATAAAATTGATAAACTATGGAACATAAAAGAAGATAATTAGAGAAACATCTCAGTATTTTTTTCACTGGTAATCAAAACAGCTTTGTTACCAACAGTCTTCAAAATACCTTCTTTTATATACAGCGCAAAAGAAAGTAAGTCATTCACGTTTGAAACGACACGAGTAAATGATGACAAACATTTTTTTTTTATTTTGGTGAACTATCCCTTTAATGTTTCTGTGTTTATTTATGTATGTTTTAATAAATGAAATGAAACTAATACTGCCAGCAGGTGCTGGTAAATGTCTTTGAGTCATTCATTCATTCGATTCGTTCAAACGGCTGATTCATTCAGGAATCAAGTAAATGGCTCTTTCTATGAATGGGCCTTTGAATCATTGGTTCACACGATTCGTTCAAAACGAGGATTCATTCAGAAACTAAACACTGTTGTGTTGCTCACAGACGTACAACAATTCTGCTGTGGCTTTATAGGTTATATTTTCGTTGGCAAAATTGAGCAAAAACACAATATTTTGTATAAAATATAGCACAAAACTTATTTACTGAACAGTTGTATAAAATCACATTTGCACTCGTGCTATTTGGACATAAACAGCACTCCTGTGATATAGCTCTCACTGCTCATGTGATATAGTATGATATAAATATGAGACAAAAACTCATACAGGTGCTTTTTTTGCGCCAATATCTTGAATTTTAGAGCATAACTGCATTTATGAAGTTGTTGCCTTGCATCATATTTGTCAACAGTCAACTGTATGAAATGTAAGATGACGTACAGGTCTGGGGGCGGGGCCAGTGCGTTAACTGCGTTAAAATATTTTCATCGCGTTATTTTTTCATAACTAATTAATTAAGTTAACGAGTTAAACTAACAGCCCAGTTTTGTTTGTTTGTTTTTTTGTAACTGTATGAAGCCAACATGAATACAAAGGTTACATTTCTAAGAAACTGGCTTTTTTTATCTTTACCATCAGTGTTACAGTAAATGCTGCAAATGTGATTTTCTGGAAATTTCAGCCTCTTCTGACAGACCAATGAAAAGGAAAATTGTTTCAGAGCATAAGCAAGTTACTATTTTACACACACATCAAACAAACATACATACGGTTACACATCATCCCCTGTCATGATAGATACGTGAACAAGCGCGGCTTTCCACTAACGTACAACACGCTAGACAAATTATTCAACACAAAACACAAACACACACTTATCTCCCACACTTCATTGTGAGACGGGCTATCAAAGAGACAGGTACATGACAGTTCGAACCTTGCGCAAGGGTGCTGGCAGAGCAAAATAAGCCAGAAAAGCAAAATGCTAATTCTACTGCTGCATATCATTGGATCATGTCCAAGTACATCAAGCAGCAAGTGTTTTCACCGTTCTATTAATACTGCAGCGCTAACAAACACAAACCAGAGCAGAATCCCCACTAACCTGATCATAGTAAAGCCAAGAGGAAGAACGTCACAGCAAGCCACTTGTTCTTAATAGTATTACACTGGAGTTTCAGAGAGTAGTATTATTACATAGAAGTTTCACAAGTCATTCATGGCAACTGAAGTCAACACAAAACAGCATTTGCAACCAGTTTTACATCCATTATGTGATGTATTTTGCCCAACCTGAATGCAAGTTTGCTACTGATTATCACCAGCACCAACTTACATTAATGTTACATTAATGTTAGCATGAACTTAAAATTGGTTACTTTTGATGTCATTTGTTCATAACATTAAAAAAATAAGTTTTGTTCATTGCAAATTTGTGGAAATGTTTATTTTATTTTATATCACACCAACAACACTATCCAGCAGTATAACATATTTGAGGTTTTCAAAAAGGAAAATGTCAGAGAAAAATAGTGTTACTTTGGGGGAGTTGCTTGGGGGAGTGCTATGGAAGGCTGTTTCTGTCACAGAATTAAAAAATTCTGACTTGCGAGATATAAACACAGGATTGTATTTTTTCTGACTTTACATCTCACAATTCAAAATTTTTTAAACCATGGAATAAAAAAAAAAATGGTAAAAAAAAAAAAAAAATCAGAATTTTTTACAATACTTACTTCTCAGAATTGCAAGAAAAAAGTCATTTTATATCATGCAATTCTATTATATCTCGCAATTCTGACTTTTTTATCTGAATTTTGAGTTCATATATCACAATTCTGACTTTTTTATCTGAATTTTGAGTTCATATATCACAATTCTGACTTTTTTATCTGAATTTTGAGTTCATATATCACAATTCTGACTTTTTTTCTGAAAATGGCGAGGAAAAGTCTGAATTGTGAGATTAAAAAGTCCCAATAACCTTTTACATTTTTTATTCTGTGGTGAAAGCAGGCTTCCATGCTATACAGATCAATTCAAATTAATAATAATTATTTATTTAAATTTAATAGTAAAAGTAATTTTCCACTTATTTTAATAATCTTTAATGCAATGATAACATGAATGCTAATGGTTTATTTTTAAACAATATGTCAATATGTTATCATTATATCACATAATTATTTACTTCATTTTTATTTATTTTTTTATAATAAAACTTAATTATATATATTTGAGTTACTTGGTATTAAATTTCAGCCCCTGGCCTAAACTGCACTTCCATCACTCTCAGGTCCATCTTCATTCTCTAAGACCTTAGTAGTGCACTTATGTGTATTTTTAAGTACTTACATTTCAGACCTGAAGCAATACTGCAGTCAAACAATGCCAATAAACAGAAAATCTACTAGAAGCCAAATGGATCAATGGTAAACTTCAAAAGACCCTTCAGCCTCCAGTTTCATCCATAAGGCACCATACTGTCCTTCCTCCCTTTCCTGCCCCAAGATATCCCAGTTTGACTTGCTGATCTGTTGACAAGCTTGTCATGGTCCGTGGCAAATGGGAATCACTTTGGACCGTCACATTACTAATCCAATTAAAAACTATGAACAGTGGAGCGTGGTGGAAAAGAGAGGCAATCAACATGAATCACTTTAGCCATAGTACTGCCTGTAAGTGGAGAGCAGTCGATGGAGTTAACTGTAC
This sequence comes from Schizothorax lantsangensis, assembly GCA_027422415.1. NCBI lineage: Eukaryota > Metazoa > Chordata > Actinopteri > Cypriniformes > Cyprinidae > Schizothorax > Schizothorax lantsangensis. The sequence continues at coordinate 7,265,759 of CM049859.1, forward strand.
TGTAAAAAAAAACGTCAGCACAGTTTGCCAGGCCACAATTCCTCTCTAGTGCGGATCAAATTAATGGAGTCTTTGATTCTGGGAGAGTTCGACAAACTACTTTTAGCCTTGTTTTGTTTGACTTTTTACTCTGAGAAAATGTTTGATTGAAAAACTCATTGTTTATGACTTTTTATGAACTGATTTAATTGACAGAGAAAGTGGAGGGGGATCAAGACATGACACAGGGCGGATTCGAACCGGTGTCTCCCACATGAACACCATGTAGTGCTAACCACTAGGCCACAGGTGGGAAAGAAACGTATAACTTATTGTTACTAAAAAAATCCACAAAGACCTTTGTGTGCAAAGGCTTGAGTCTGTTTCAAAGTTGGTTTTTACATCATTCTGACAAAAGCCACGTTGGAAAACAATCAATTACCTCAGTGTTCCGATAACACAACTCCATTTCCTTTGAGGAAAACAAATTAGAAAACAGCCTGGTGGGGCAGCAAATGATTCTGTGGGGTCACTGTGGTGCAGGAAGAAAAATCAGCAAAATGTCAAAAGATCCCGCCTTTGAAGACGGTCAGCTACTAATTTGAAATCACACATCAGTGACTGTTAAAAAAAACTTAAGCAGACGTTTCCGGTCGTGCTTAGAGTGAGGTGGAAAACCGTTTCCTGTAAAGCTCTACATCAGTGTACGTGTGTGTTGAAGAACAAGAAGAATTCTTTCTTTCCTCATTTGGAGCATCTGACTCACTTGCTCCTTTCGAGCATTCCTAATCGAGGCGTGCCCGAAGTACAAGATAGAAAAAAAGCCAACATGCTGGAGTCGTTAGAAGTCTGCAGTCAGGCGATTGTGCGTGAACAGGCACTTGACTCCCGCGGGACTCTTAAAGCTATTTTCTTATTTAGCTCCACTTTGACTGGGTATTGTTAGAGGCCGAGCAGTTCTTTCCTCGCTCGTGACAGGTGCTTCCCTTAAATAAAACCCATCCTTTCATTTTCAAGAGTGCTTTCAGAAAGGTACAGCCGTCATGTACTCAACACAATGTTCCAGAAAGAGTACTGGAATTCTAATTGTGTGGAAATATGGGGCTTGGTATGATTACTACGAACAAGGATATAGAACTGAAAAAGTGATCAAGTAATTGATCATTAATATATATTTTGGATTAATTGACTAAATTGGCCAAAGTTTATTTCCTGATAAAAAAGCAAAACATTTGACATTATAATCAATATTACACTAATTATACCTAATAACATGATAATATATATGGTTATGCAAATGCTTTAAACCATATTTTTAGTGCATAATAAAGGTCATAAAGCATTAGAACAAAACCTGATCAGCATTTTGGACCATTTGAGCACTTATGCTGATTTTGTGCTGCACTTACTCATGTTTTGACATCAAAAAAAGAGAAACATCCAATGATTTCAAAATGTAATGTTGCATGGTTTTACAGTGGTACATATTTCATCTTATGGCTTATATAATGAGCTTTTTTATTGTTAGAAACATTTTGTTATACATGTAAATGCACTTAATGTGTAAACGGAAGACTATTACACAAAACTCAAATATTTGCTTTGCAAGAAAAGTTGAGAATTAGCTGTAATAATCAGTTAGTTGGGTATGCACAATTATCATTTTTGATTATGAAAACTGTGACACCAATATGAATCAAATTTTGAATTTTTTAATTATTTTTACATTTACATTTATGTAAATTTCAAATTCATAATTTCAAATTCTGCAAATAAAATGAAAGAAATTAAATAAATAAAACTACAGATTTCCAAACTGCTGCGAAGTATCCAATAATGTGGAGGTGACAATAGCCAAGTTCTCGAGTTCTTACTGTGAAAACAGGATTTTTGAGAAAGGCATAAACCACATGAAGATTCCTAATCAGAGTGTCCTGACTTTGTCTAACCGGCTGTAATGCAGGTCTGTTGAAGGCTGCTTGTCGGTATATTGAACCGGCACCCTGTGAACCGCTCAGTTCTTCAGTCAATCTGACTGTAATAGATCCTCTTATACCCTGAGAATTCCCTGATATGGGAATATTTTTCATCTCCCTTTCCCACTCGCAGGCATGATGCCCATGTGCGTTCCCTACAGCCACGACAGACAGTGAAGAGCAGCGAGTATACAATCACACACACACTCTCCTCTCTTTCCCGTATCCCATCGGGCTGGAGGAACAGATGGCAGTGAAAAGTCATTCACACGTTACTGCACGTTCCACACGCCGGAGAAGAAAACCCTGTCAGTGCGCTCGTCGCAACCAATCACTCTGCTCAAATCCCCGGCGACAGCATCGCGCTCTGCTGGGGACCGGCGAAAACTGGGTTACTAAGCACTTTTTATTCTCTCCCGGCTTCGTAAATGTGCCCTTGTCATCTTTTAAACGGCCTTATTCAATATTCATGAACAGGCGACACCTGCTTGTCTCGCTGAGACAATGTGGCTGAAAAGATGGGGGCGGGGCAAGTTCCGAGGTAGGTGAATCAAACCACACCCCTTTCTGTGGAGTGGGCGTGGCCTGAGAGTTTGTTCACAGGATCGTTTTTGTTTTAATCTTCTCGTTTAGCGAGAACTGTTTGTAATAATATTTAGCCGGAGAAGAAGCAAAGGCCAAGAGTTGGACCGTGGCCGGAGGGGGGTGCGGGAGGACAAGGAGGGAAAACAAAATCAGATTTCCAAAATTATAATGGAAAACGGTTTTAACAACAACAAAGACGGCAGCTGAGGCAAGAGAAAAATGTACGAGTCAGGGTGCCTTTGAAGATATTTAATTAAAATCTAATCCTGCATTCTTAAAGGCTCACATAAATTAAGCTGTCAGTCAGGAGATTTATGCATTCACATTTGCATATTGCATACAATTCATCAATTACTCATGTTTGAAAGGCTTGAGTATCCCAGGGAGAGGAGCTACCAGTGTGCCAGCTCAGAGAGACAGACAGCGAGAGAGAGACAGCGTGAGGGAGAGAGACAGACAGAGAGGATGATGGGGCTCCTGGTACCCGCTGATGCCCAAGAGGAGTCAGTCTCCATATGTCCATGCATTCAACCAATACTACTCAAATCCTTTCTCTTGCAAACGTACACACACACACTGTGCGTGAAGCTGTCTGGTCTCAGACTGCCACATGTAAAGCTCTATTCTCACAGTCAGACAACTGCCGCTGATTTCATTCTGCACTTTGCTCTCAGTGTTGTACAACTAAACTAATTAGTGTACACTAGAGCGGGCCACAAGTACATGTGGCAGGCACAAGCTAAATGATTCACGCTTTACTGAATAGTTACTACGTAAACATTTCATATATCTACAATATATTATTTCATGACTTAAAGTCTCTTACGCACACCAAAGTTGCATTTATTTGATCAAAAATAAAGTAAAAACACTAAAATTGTGAAATATTATTTCAATTAATCTATGTGAATATATTTTAAAATGTAATTTACTCCTGTGATGCAAAGCTGAATTTTCAGTCTTCAGTTCCACTTGATCCATCAGAAAATCATTCTAATATGCTGATTTGCAGCTCAAGAAACATTTATTTTAATATTTTTGTGGAAACCATGATAATTTGTTTTTCAGGATTCTGTGATGAAAAATAAGTTCAAAAGAACAGCATTTATATGAATTAGAAATCTTTTGTAACAATATAAATGTCTTTACTGTCACTTTTTGTTAATTCAATTAATTATTGTTGAAAATAAGTATTTTTTTGTAAAAAAGAATCATATGCAAGTTTGATTTTATACAAATCGAAAAAAATAACAACAGAAAAAATATATAGCCAAGAAAGATTTTACATATGCATGTTTTTTTAATATTCCAGGTTAAAAATAAAACACTATGACTATGTCTATACAACTTCCACTTAGTTTACCATTTAAAGTACATTTCTATTAACACATTTTACATACTGAGGTAGGAAACTGAAATTCAAATTACTTTCTGTGATATCACGCCACAGATGTTGTCAATAAGGCTTGTATTGTCTTCTATCGAACTGCATTTCAGTACAGGCAAGGTCACACCTGACATTTCCAGGTATGTATGTTCAGTCATCACTCTTTCTTATAAAGCCATCCAATATTTCTCAGATTAAAGGCCAATGCTTTTAATTTGGGAAAGGCTTTGGCCGTGGTAGGGCTGTTTTTCCCCACAGGCTTGTCTCACACTGTGTTCCATTATCTTGATTGCGATTGTCAGACGAAGACTATTGTTAACCATAACTAGCGGTTTCGCTGTAGGGTTGAGGCAAGCCAAGTGCAGGGCGGTGCAACCGAGGAGACGCCAAGAAATTAGGACAACTGTCTCCAACCACCTACCGGTTGGCTAGTTGAATTTCAGAGTGAATGGAGTGTTTAATAATCCGTGGCCAAGAAAAAACAAAGACGGGGAAAAACTGGCATTAACGTTGATGTCTTATAGGAATTTTGTTTAATAGGCACCTAAGAGTTATTCCAGAAAGCAGGTTATGCAACAACATACCTGGCAAGTTTATGGATAGGTAATCATTTACGTTTAACTTTAACTTAAATATATATATATTGTGTGTGTGTGTGTGTGTGTGTGTGTGTGTGTGTGTGTGTGTGTGTGTGTGCTGTGCCGTGAAAAGGTTTTTGCCCCCTTCCTGTTTTTTTTTTTTTTTTTGCAGATTTGTCACACTTAAAAGATTCAGATCATCAAACTAATTTTAATATTACACAAAGATAACCCGAGTAAATACAAAATACAGTTTTGAAATAATGATTTCATTTATTAAGGGAAAAAAGCTGTCCAAACCTGCCTGGCCCTACATGAAAAAGTAAATGCCCCCTAAATCTAATAACTGGTTGTGCCACCCTTTGAAGCAACAACTGCAATCAAGCGTTTGCGATAACTGGCAATAAGTCTTTCACATCGCTGTAGAGGAATTTTGGCCCACTCTTCTTTGCAGAATAGTTTTAATTCAGCCACATTGGAGGGTTTTCAAGCATGAATGGACATTTTAAGGTCATGCCACAGCATCTCAATCAGATTTAAGTCTGGACTTTGACTTGGCCACTCCAAAACCTTAATTTTGTTTTTCTTGAGCCATTCAGAGGTGGACTTGCTGGTGTGTTTGGGATCATTGTCCTGCTGCATAACCCAAGTGTGCTTGAGCTTGAGGTCACAAACTGACGGCCGGACATTCTCCTTCAGGATTTTCTGATAGAGTGCAGAATTCATGGCTCCATCAATTATGGCAAGTCGTCCAGGTCCTGAAGCTGCAAAGCAGCCCCAGACCATCACACTACCACCACCATGTCTGACTGTTGGTATGATGTTCTTTTTATGAACTGCTGTGTTGGTTTTACGTCAGATGTAATGGGACAGTTCAACTTTTGTCTCATCAGTTCACAGAATATTTGCCCAAAAGTCTGGGGGATAATCAAGATATTTTTTGGCAAATGTGAGATGAGCCTTTGTGTCCTTTTTGGTCAGCAGTGGCTTTTGCCTTGGAACTCTCCCATTGGCTGCTGTTTTTGCCCAGTCTCTTTCTTATTGTTGAATCATGAACACTGACCTTAATTGAGGCAAGTGAGGCCCGCAGTTCTTTAGATGTTATTTTGGGTTCTTTTATGACCTACTGGATGAGTCGTCGCTGCGCTCTTGGAGTAATTTTGGTAGGCTGGCCACTCCTGGGAAGGTTCACCACTGTCACTAGTTTTCTCCATTTGTGGATAATGGCTCTGACCGTGGTTCGCTGGAGTCCCAAAGCCTTAGAAATGGCTTTATAACCCTTTCCAGACTGATACATGTCAACTATTTTGTTTCTCACCTGTTCTTGAATTTCTTTAGATCGCGGCATGATGTGTTGCTCTTTAAGCATGCTTCACTTTGTCAGACAGGTTCTATTTAAGTGATTTCTTGATTCAACAGGTCTGGCAGTAATCAGTCCTGGGTGTGTCTAGTGAAAATTAACTCAGCTTTCTAAATTAATGTGGTTAATCACAGTTCTGTCATGATTTAACAGGAGAGGCAATTCATTTTTTACGTAGGGCCAGGTAGGTTTGGACAGCTTTTTTCCTTTAATAAATGAAATCATCATTTAAAGGGGTCCTATTTTGCTTTTTCACTTTTTGAATTTTAGTCAGTGTGTAGTGTGTATGTTTGGGCATAAAAAGTTACAAATCTCAAAGTCCACTCCAAAGGGAGATATTTCGTTTTAAAAAAAATCTATTTTCAAGAACTACAACGAATGGCTCATTTGGACTACAAAGTTGTTTTCCTGTATTTGTGATATCACAAAAATAAATCCCGCCTACAGAAATTCGAATGGTTTGGCGGGTGGGGAGAACGCTTGGTGGACTGCATGTTTCAAAATCGAAACCCAGTGCGGGTGTTTTTATATCACTGTATTTTTGATGGAAACCAACTGTTTTTAGAAAATTTGAGATATCATTTTCATTTCATCTTGCATGTAATGTCTGATAAAGCAGCATTTGTGAGAGGAGCGCTGCTTTGTGTACAGCGTTACCGGGGAAACCTCGAGCTCTCCCGCTCCAACAGCGCCTCCCACTGGCAGAGAATTAATTTGCATATATATGCCGCCACAAACAGTGTAAGTCTGTGGGACTATGGTATAAATAAATTCAACTGTATAACAGTTTCACTGCAATTCATGTTATAATGTTAGAATTAAAGAACAATAAACATAATACATATTAGCGTTGCACTTATCTGTACATAGTAAATTAAGTTATTTTTAAGCTGTTGTTGACATCGTATCTAAAACGTGATTTAGCCAAAAAAAACAACAACAATAACGTTACCACTTTAATATGTCTTGCAATATCCGTGCGTGCAAAGGTTCTGCGCGATCCTCTTGTTCAATATTCTCGGGGTCTGAATTGATATAGCAATATTGACGAACTTGCTGTTTTGGCAAGGGGCGGGGCAATACTGTAATGCGTCTAAGCTGTTCGCCAATCACAACGCACTGGGACAGCTAACCAATCACAACACGTTTAGTTTTTCGGAAAGGCGGGCCTTCATCAAACCCGGAACTAATCGAGTCGTTTGTGTCAGGCTGGGGAGAAAGGTATTATAATAATGTAAATTATATGAAAAATAATGCGTTTTTCGAACCACCAAGCATGAAAGCATGTTCTAGTTCAACCCCAAAACAAAGCATAATAGGACCCCTTTAAAACTGCATTTTGTATTTACTTGCACAATCTTTGTGTAATATGAAAATTTGTTTGATGATCTGAATCTTTTAAGTGTGACAAATAAAAAAAATTAAAATAAAAAGGAAGGGGCAAAAACCTTTTCACGGCACTCTATTTGCACAAACTTATATTTACACATACATTTATATATATACATTTATATATATATATATATATATATATATATATAATGATTATAACTATAATATATTTACATTAAAATACTTATTTTACTCTATTTAATTCTCATCTCACACATTTACATTCAAACGTTTATTTATTTATTTAGTGTTGCAACAGGACATTTTCTATATAATGTATTTTTATAATAAGTGTATAAATGTGATACATCTCACCTTACAATAAATGTGGAAGTAAAATGGATAAACTTACACAGCCATATATCTTTGCAAGCACAGACTGTTTTAATTCAATCTATTTAGATATATAGCATCAAACAAACAATATAATTCTTGCTCACAGTAATAAAGCCTGATTAAAGATTAACTATTAAAAGATACTATTAAAAATGATTGCATAACCAGCCAGTAGGTGGCAATATGCATGAATATTGGGGGAAGTCGTGGCCTAATGGTTAGAGAGTCGGACTTGTAATCCAAAGGTTGTGGGTTCGAATCTCAGGTCCGGCAGGGATTGTTGGTGGGGGAGTGAATAACCAGCGCTCTCTCCTCCTTCAATACCACGACTGAGGTGTCCGAACCCCCAACTGCTCCCCGGGCGCCGTAACATGGCTGCCCACTGCTCCTGGTGTGTGTTCACTTAGGATGGGTTAAATGCAGAGAATACATTTCACTGCTGGTTATATAATCTCTATATAATCGTGTATGTGACAAATAAAAAAAAATCTTAAAAAATCTTAAGACTGTAAATCACCATTAAACAAAAGAAGAAAGTGCTTTATCTTAGTGTTTGTTTTCATGGTGATTATTTTCATGGTTCACTTTCTCCTGGTTGCATTTTTGGAAGCGATAACCGTGAGTAAGATCAATCGAGATTTTGGGGTTTATGTGTTGGTATAACCCTGCTTTCTGTTTACCTACAGTACCCACGTTAAGTATATTAAAGAAATTTAGGAAAATTAGAGGCCTGTCTCTTTACCTAAATTAGATGATTAAATTCTGAATTGCTTTTGTCGAGGCGGCCGCCATAACGGATGACCTCAGATCAGCTAATGACAGTAAACAAAGGTGTGTTTTTCTAAAATGCCGACTCCTGGGACGCCACCAGAGAAAGGTCAAGCGCTCAGAGCGACAGAGTCCCGTCTATGTGGCATGGTCTCTTTCGCACGCATACACACAAATACACATGCTGTCCGGCCCTCACAATGTTGCCTTTGTTCTGCGTTATTAACTGAGAGAATTCCTTTGCTTCAAGTTTTATTAAAAATCACGGTGCGGCTGTGCGCAAGGAACCGTTTCGGAAAGGGCCCAGAAAAAACAGAGCATCTCCCGAAGAGAAATCTCCACTCGTGGATTTCTTTAAGTGCTGCCTCCGTCTGACACCGTGTAGCTTTTAGCTTAAGTAACCGCCGATCATAATTTTTCCCTCCTTCTCTCAGCAGTGCCACTACAGAGCTACTGATGGTATTGAATAAATGTCAGATGTCTTCCCCCCTGCTGTCTGCTCCGAGAGCGAGAGGGAGAGGAGCGAGAGAGAGGTGTTGCCTTATTCATGGTGGGCGGGCGGGCGGGCGAGTGGGGGAGGGAGAGTTTGTTTGTGAGCCATTATCTTCATCCATCAATCAAATCCGAGAAGCGCGTGACACGAGCGCATCATTTGATTGCACATGGGAGCCTGTGTGTATGAATATCCATAACAATATGGACGTCCAGTGAGATGATCTTTATTTCTAAATGACACACAAGGCCTTGACACATGCTGCTAAACAGCAGATCACCAGGCCTGCGTGGAAAAGCTCTGCGGATTTACACAGAATTAGTATGTACGGCATTCACAAAGTTCTACACGGTTTAAGACATTTTACCATACTGAAATCCATTCCACAATTAATGCAGAAAATGCAATTAAAGTGTACAGCTTATATGTGAACCAGCTGAGCACAAAACAGGCTCACTTTTGTCACACCTTTTCAAGATTATATTCACAAATTGAAATGTGTTAAAGTGAAACAGAAAGGAATTTCACGACATATCAGCACTATATCAGTTATCGGCCTAAATTGGATATTTTTTAATGTATCATAAGTGGTTGATATCTATCCCGGCATCCCAGAGATCCTTTTTTTTTTTCAAACAGTATACTACATATTTAGGGTAAAAGTATAAAAGACTATTAATTCTACATTTTATTTTATCTGTCATACTGTGCATACTATTCACTTCTAGCACACTTCTAGCATACTGGTTATACAATCTCTGTATAGTCGTGTATGTGACAAATAAAAACTTGAACTTGAAATACTAATAATTTTAGTTCTTGCATGTGCAATTTTTTTTTATTTTTTTTTAAGTAGTATACATAGTGTATTATTTATTCTTTTTCCCTTTCCATTATAAATAAACAGCAGAAAATGGATGAAATCAATGTAACGTTCATTTTTAAGATCTATTACAGCGAGCTAGTACATTTAAATGTGTGATAAAGCGTGTGTTTGTGTGTGTGAAAGGGGTCAATGAAGAGGTCATCTATCCAATACTCAAAGGAATTGATGTTTGACTATCATTAGTCCATACACACACACACATACAGACACACACATCATTTTAAAATCGTCTGTTCCAGCTGAATTCACGGTTTAATCCTTCCTCTTTAGACATGCTCACTTCCTTTTTTCAGCTCTGCATCTCTGTGATTCTGTATCGACTCTTCACTGAACATATGATTTACCACACGGGGGAATGGACGGACAGAGAGAGAGAGGGATGGGAAAGAGGAGGGAGAGGCTGTCGTCACTTGACAGCTCACTGAGATACGACTCAATGCGCGGCTCTTAAAAATAGCAGCTCTCTGATAAACAGCACACTCTCCCTTTAACCCGCAGCAGAGACGGTGGACACAATGTGCCCGACTGCTCTTAAGTTAAGACGTGATAGATTCAAAGCATCCCAGCAATGAGACTCGCTCTGACAGCCTGTTAACGGTGAGCGGACGCACATGTCGGGGCCTCCGGTGTGTGAGAGAAAACAGACAGAGAGATTTCTTATCTTTGTATATTCTCTCTCACACACACACACTCACGGTCTGTTTTACTCATGCTGCTTTAATACACACTCGTATCAGTCTAAGTAAGTTTGATCTCTTTTTCCATTCCACCTGTTTCTCAGTCTCACTCCATCCATCTCTGTAAGTGCTGCATTTCATTCTGTCAAAGAGAGTCTCGAATGTTTAAGTCGACATGAAATCACAACTGACCTTTTTTACTTTTCTGTGATATGATTTATCAGAGCACAGCATTCTGAAGTCTGACTTGCTCTGCCTCTGAAAAAACTTCTTATTATTACAACTTATTATTCTTATTCTTTTTATTATTATTATGGTGTATTAAACATGGTTTCACATTACTTTCCATTTATTGCCTTCAACAACTAAAGAGAATGAAATAGAACCATCCTAAACTCCTTATCAAGTGTCTGGGGTTATAAAAAGCTCATTTAATAATTAAATATTATAAATAAAGCCAAAAGGGTTTTGGGTAATTTTTTTTTTTTTAAATAATGGATGCATAATCTCAAAATCTAATTTTTAAAATATATAAAATAATTAAATAATCAGATTTCAGTATGTATAATTGCACAGCTGTTCAAAAGTTTAGGGCCAGAAAGATTTTTTTATGTTTTTGGATGAAGTCAAAAATACAGTAAAAACAGTATTATTGTGAATTATTAAAATTTTCAATGAAAAAAATATAAAAATTCCAGTCATTGGGTCATTACTTCAGAAATCATTCTAAGATGCTGATTTGTGCTCAAGAACATTTCTGATTATTATCAATGTTGAAAACATATTTTTTATGGAAACTGTAATACTTTCAGGAATCTTTGATAAAAAGAAAGTTAAAAAGAACAACATTTATTTAAAATAGAAATATTTTGTAACATTATAAATGTTTTCACTGTTGCTTTTGAGTATTTTAATACATCCTTGCTGAATAAAATAATTAATTTCTTAATTTTTTTTACTGACGCCAAACTTTTTTTACAGTAGCATACATAGTGTTAAAAATAATTCTAATTAATTATGAGTTACATTTACAGAAATAAATAAAATAAATAAATAAACATTACCGATATATATCAGCTACTATTTGTCAAATATGATATAAGCAGTTTTGACAGAGCATACAGTTGTCAAAGTTAATAACATTAAAATGGACAAATAACAGTTGATATATCATTCTATCTACATACAAAAGATGAGAAAAAATATTGTGACAAAAAAAATTATATTTCTCCTTTTTTCCATACTATGGAAGTCAATGGCTACCATCAACTATTTGGTTACCCATATTTTTCAAAATATCTTCTTTTGTGTTCAACATGAGGGTGAGTTTTTTTCAATGAATTATCCCTTTAAGTGCAACAAGTGCAATCTCACTTGTGTTCAGACAATCTGAATGATTGGGACAAAATGTGGCTCACTATCACTCGCTTATGGGCTCTTTGCCGTCGGCACGACTTTACGTTAACGGTCGATTGAAAGCAAACAATTTAGATAGCAAAACGCGTTGAACCTTGACACATACAAACACATGCTGTTACCACAAAACACACACACTTCTCCTATATCCTCTCTCAAGTCGCCAGGTTCAGATCCCACTCAATTAAATTAGATCTGCTTCCCGTAATTCTGCCACTCTCAGCGCCAAAGCTGACAGCAATCGGCTTTCTTCCTACCCGACACAACTCGCCATCCCTCCACTGCGAGTCTTTGTGGACCCCGGCGGGCGGGATGATGTGTGTGTGTGGGGGGGGGGGGATTTGCCTTCAGACAATAGCGAGGGTTGGCACTTAGCTGTACGCGGATTAAATTCTCTGACATTATCAACCCGCCTGCTGAATCTGTGCAGGGGGCGGGAGGAACAGGGGTCGGCAAGATGCAGAACAAACCTTCTATCCCTGATGCTCGACGTCTCACTGCGGATTACTGTCACTCACCGCCGAGAGAGAGAGAAAAGTGTGAGAGAGAGAGGAGGCGAGGGAGGGTTACTCTCATTTATTTAATAACCCGCACCCTAATCTGTTTCAAAACAGCAGAGGGAGGGGAAATGTCATGGGAAGATGTAAACACGAGGAGCCGGTGGCTCTTGTACCTACAAACAGAGTCTTTTCCGAATTTAACAAGTCCTTTGCTTCGTCTGTGTGAGGACTGGAGATGAAAGTTGATGGGCTTTATTCTCCGGCTGTTTTGGTTTAAGCATTTTATTTTGACCTCTACACTTTTTTCCACACACATTATTAGACTAGATTAAAATATCTCTGAAGTTCTCATGAGAAAATATTGCAGATAGCAGCTATTTTTCCAGAGGAAGGCCTTATGAAGTGACAAAAACAGCCCTTATAATGCACCATGAGCTTGTATTCCAGTGCATTTGGCAAAGACTTTCATCCAAAACAATTGACAGCATTTATCATTTTGCATGTTCCCTGGGAATTAAACCATGATCTTGGCATTGCTAACACCACAACATCATACAGTAAAAAATGATTGAAATTTTAATGTTAAAAGACCTGTTGATTGATTAATGGTAAGGTCCCTTACTCTATTTGGTGAAAAGTATGTGTATGTGCTTTAGGGTTTTGTAACTATGCTATTAAATCAACATTTATTGCTTTATTTTGTGTGTTATCAAGATGGTGTGCACTGTGCACCTTCTATACATTAGTACTTACCTTAGATTGCGGAAAAACTACTTGTGATGAGCTCTGATTCATCAAGTGGCTTTTTCATTACATCTGTGTTTTTAGTGCTTGTCAATGTATTATGAAGATAGTAGGTTGATATATTAATATTATATCAATTGATGAAATAAACAGGTTTTACTGTAAATTTAAGTTAAATCTGTAAAATCTAAAAATGTTGGTACTGTATTTATTGCGGTTAAAATCTGGCAACCACAGCTGCGGTTTTTGCTGTACATTTCACAGTTGTTGTTTATTATTATTATTAAAGTCAACATAAAATGTAATTTACAACCCCTTATACTTATATAATAATAATTTTAAAATGTAAATATTGTTGAGCATAACGTGAATTGATTGGACTGTGAAGAGTTACAGGGTGTCAGAGGGGAAGTGTTGATAAGCAGCATATTGACGTCAGAATTGCCCAGAGTAAAGTTCATTGCACACTGAGTCCGAAAATTTCGCACATAAAAAATAAATATGAGCTCACGTTGTGTCAATCACGTTTACACACTGCCTCCGAAACTTTCGTCCGTCATAAATTTTTTTGGATCAGGTTCGATTTTCTGCGTTTTCGCATCCGTAGCATGCATTTTGATAAGAAAGGATGAGGAATAAGAAAAAACGGAAAAACGCACGCGAAAATTTCGGACTCCGTGTGCAATGACCTTAAGACCAAGGACACGTACTGAGAGTTAATTTTGATTTGATGTTGACTTTAAGTACGGCATAAGGCAGAGCATGTTACTTTGAGGACATGACATAATTAGATTTTAACCTATCACGGTACGGGACGAGAATCTAGCTTTGATCAGTCAGATGAAACTCATCAGACCTGCAGAAAACTCATAAACTACCTTTCTTTTCACCAGTCTCTCCTTTACCTGTGGAAACTTTCAAATAAAAAGCCAAAAAGTTGAAGTGACTCTCTTAACTCTCTATTCTGCATGATGAATTGCCTGTAATGATTTTACCAGATTACAAGATGCCATGTTCAACACACTGAAAGCTAGGGTGCAGAGCCAGGCCAAAGGTCAGGATTAGGGACTGTTTACAAGGTCAGGGTGAAAGGTCACAGGTCAGGGGCTTAAGACACACAAGCCCAATTGACACAGTAACCTTATTGAGTTTTTCCAGAGGCAGCTGCCAAGCATTCGATACCGCATGGTGCATTGTTTATACCAAAAAGCACTGCGGCGAATTGATAAATTGCAAAATTAATCCCTTCGCACACATTTGGAATTGCAATGCTTTTCGCTCATTCAGGAGGGTCACCCTGACCCTGCTTTTGTTTTAGGCAGATTGTAGCAGCTTGACTTGATTAAATGCATTTGATCCTTTTAGCAGTGTACAGTTCCATTCATATTGTGCTGAGGAGATGGAGGTGAAACATTAAATGATCCGCTCTATGCAAAGTCACACGCCGAACTGCATGCACAGTGGACACGAGAGCATTTAAAGAAGTGAAGAAAAAGTGGGATATATTTAACAAAACTTTAAATGATACCATTATAAAATGTGAATTTCCTTTGAATATATGTAGATTAATAGATTTGAATGAGCAGAAAGGGTGCAAACTACACAGGATTTAGGATATGACCAAAATCTTATATCATAGACTAATGACTAATGATTAACTTTACTTTAATTTAGTTAAATTAATTAATTTAGCTTTTGCTGAAATTATTATTTTTTATTATTATTACAATTATTTGATAATCTAGTGAATTAAATAGCTTAAAAATGTAAGACAACATCTGATTATCCTTTATTTATGATAATTTTTTATTATTTTCTTATTTTTTTGGATCTTGATGGACATTTGTATGAGCTTTGTTGAAAGCAGTGGTAAAATCGCCGATAAATCCTTTTTAATGCGATAGCTGGCACTTTGCACTGCACTGTCTAGATGCATTTTTAATTCACCCCTATCAAGTTTAGATATGATATGCCACTAATCTTCATGCTCTAACAGGTCACCATGGCAATGGCCATCTGATCAATTTCCTGCCCTCGCCTGTGTATCCTGAGTGACCATAAACGTTCATCACCATTGCTCTGCTATCGCTAATGTTTGGAGAACACATCTAATGTTGGGCACAGACATAAAGTTGGGAACTGAAACGTGTTACATTTGCTCTTTCAGTTACAATTACATTATATGTTGAGTGCAAACACACGTAGACACTCACAGGCTCTAGTCATTCACTTGAAATGCGACTAACGACACATCACACAGTGCCTGAATTACGAGCGTTTCACTTCGCTCTCATGAGTAACACCTACCAGATCCGCTCTAATTTGATGTAGGCTGAGGCAGACGTGGAAAATCAATAGTGGGCTATGAGAGTGGATTTTTGTCCTATCAAAAGATGCCACGGATGGCTGTCACTTTGCTAGAAACATTCCTCTTTTGAAGGCCTTTCCAATTAAACTAATGGTTTGGCCTGTTGAATGACTATTTGTTCAGACCGGAGTGAAGCTGGGTGCTCTGAGCCAAAACGGAGTAGTGAAGAACATATCACTGTTAAATGAGGAAGTAAATGGGTTTTGTCCACATTGCAGAACAGTCTTTTACTTAATATAGTTGGCCTGTAATTAAAGAACAACAGATTAAATTGAAATGCATGAGTGTAACGCACAAGCGCTCAAAGTGCATTATTGCACCAAGTCACAATTACATTGTGTGTCTCGCACACTCTTTAGTATCTCGGACCCTTCAGTTTGTCTCCTGTCAGCAGGGCTAACCGCTGACCCTGCGTTTGGCCTGCCTGTCAACTTCCTGCTAAGGTTAAACACACCAGGCCAGCATCCTCTTTTTCACTGCATTAACTAAGCAAGCTACCATGGCTACAGCAGATCCCTGCACTTCTATCCTTTACAATTATTTTGGCACATCTGTACAAAAATATTACAGCTGCTGTACACTATAAAATATAATTTCGTTATAAAAACAAAGTGAACTCAAATAAGCAAAAATACATAGATTTTTAATTTGAATTTCATAGACAGACAGACAGACAGATATAGATAGATACACTATACAAATAATAGTGACTAGATAGATAGATAGATATAGATGTTTAACAAAAATTATAAACGATACTATTGTAAGATGTGCATTTCCTTTGAAAATATGTAGATTGATAGATTTGAACAAACAGAAAGGAATTGTTATTTTAGTGCAAACTATGTTTACTTGTATATGAACAAAATCATATCATATCATAGTATGACTAATTTTAATTACTTTAATTAATTTATTTAATTATTTCAGCTTTTGCTTAAATTAGTAGTAGTAGTAGTGAAGTATTTAGTATTTAAATTAATTAAATTAATTTAGCTTTAGCTTAAATTAGTAGTAGTAGTAGTAGTTGTTGTGAAATATATCATTTACAAATGTAAGATACAACATCTGATTATCCTTTATTCATAATACTTTTTGATGATTTTCTTCTTTTTTTTGGAACTTGACCATTTGGATGAGCTTTGTTGAAAATGGTGGTAAAATATCCAATAAAATCTTTTTGAAATCATTCTAATATGTTGATTTGGTACTCAAGAATCATTTCTTCTTATTATCAATGTTGAAAACAGCTAAATACTTTTTGTGAAAACCATGGTACATTTTTGTCAGGATTGATTTCTCTAACATTTATATGAAACATAAATATTTTTTAGCATTATAAATGTCTTTACTGTCACTTTTGATCGATTTAATGCACTTCACATAAATTTTACTTTTAATTGTTAAAGGCAAGTCACGGAATAATAACCACAACAATGAATTTATAATACTATTCCTAAGGATTTTAGATATACAGAAGTCTTCTTATATTGTGAAATTAACATACGCGTTCTATCAGTGCTGTTTCGCATAGTGAAGCATTTATGCGCAGATTATCAAAAGCAGCTTGCATCCTTATTTACGCACCCCACAGGTATGTGCTCTGTCTGCACTGTAAATACATGTATGTTCTGATTAGTGCTGCCACATGTGAACGGTTAAGCAGGCCGACGTAATGTGGACCAGACGCTATGGATTCCTGTACAGTCTTAAATGGACACATGTTTAAAATGGATCCTTTTGAAGTTGCCAAACAATGTGCAATATCAGGAAACAAGCTGTGTGCATGAGGCTGGAATGTGGAGCGTGGGGGGAAACGGAGCGGAGAGGGGGACACACTTAGCAAGCCTGTGGGTAAAAGTAACACACAATGAAACATGAAAAAGACTCCAGTCCCCATTAAGCCAGAGATCACAAGACAACAGTGTGTGTGTGTAAGCCACTTTCAGAAAATGTTTTGTGTGTTTTTCACTAATCATGTGCACTTAATGTATACTAAATCCTTGTTTTTTAAGAGTTTTCAACATAACACTCTGGATGGATTCAAACTCTTTCAATTTCACTGGCTTTATCTCTTGTAGACAAACACTCACACACACTCACACACACACGGGATGGCCCTCATGGTGAGAGCAGGTCTATTTTTGTGCAGGTAGCTGAGCACTTGGTTTGCTTTAATCAGGAGTGCATTGTTAGCTATGGCCTGATGGGAGGCAGGAGGCCCACAGAAAAAAACAGAATAGAGGAAAAGAGGAAGCCAACACACTCCTAAATCATATTAAGGAAATAGTTCAACAAAATGAATGTTCTTTCATATAATTCCATATTTTTCTTCCGTAGAACACAAAAACGATGTTAGGAAGAATATTTGCTTTGCTCTTTCATTTAAAGTGGATGGAGAGTCTGGTGCTATCAAGCTCCAACAAGGAACAAAAAGCACCATACAAGAACTGTAAGTAGTCTATACAACTTATATAGTACTTTCTAAGGCCTCTGAAGCCATATAATAATTTTGAGATGAACATTAAATTAATATTGTTATTCACTGACGATATTGCTTGAAAGCTCCAGTGCCCATTCGCTTAATCATTGTATGGGAAACAACAGCTTTGACATTCTGATATAAATTTCTCCACACAAGAACATACGGGTTTTGAATGACACAAGAGTGAGTAAATAAAAAATAATCATATTTTTGGGGTGAACTTTCACTTTAAATTTGATCTACCTTTAGCTGTAATACAACACTCAAACAGGCCTAAATGTAACTATAAAATATGATATGCAAAATGTGAAGCTCACTGGGTAATTGTTTTTTTACTGCTTGTTGGTTCAGTGGTATTAATGAAGGTGAATTTCAATCTTGCTGTAATATTATTGACACTTGCTAACAGAGGCATGATTAATTGGTTTACGTTAAAATGCCACTCGTTGGCTTTATTTAAATGTATCTCTGCCTCTTTTGTGGCATTTTAACAATTTAAACACAAACACATATATGCATATTAATAAGACAACAGCATATCTATCGAAGACCACGCCCTAACTTAAAAAACCCATACACATCATAAATAACAAAATTGTGCTCCAGAAAGCAGCCACAAATTCTCATCCATTAACATTCTGCAGTGTTAATGCCGACTTTTAGAAACATGAATAAATCTTTTTCATTAACGTGTGCGTGACGGATCTTGTGAGGACCGTTTCTCCTCCCTCGTCCTGCAGGCGTGGGCACTTTTCTGCCAAGAGTGTTCTTTAATTTAGTGAGTCTGAACTGTCAAGAGGCATTGTGGGATACGGAGTTGAGTCTTGGTGCTTGTTGACAGTCCCCTCCTGTTTTCTTTCACCAAGATAAAAAAAAAAATGCTCTATCCAAAATGTTTTGGAAAAGTATTTAAAAGTAAAAGTAAAACGCAGCAAATGATGTTATGATATTATTCTACACATTATTTTATTATTATTTACTTATCTTATTTTTCCTGAAAAAAAGCTTATACATGTTAGTCATGGTTTCCTGCATTTGTTTTGTGCTACTGTACCTTTAAGACCTTTTTGGTTGTGATGTCATAATCTGCATCTTGTCATAATAAACATAGGCCCAACCACTGAAATTAGTTTAGGGCGGTGCTATCTGTTAAACAACCAATGGCAGATTGTTCAGGAAACATGTTTGAAAACAGTCATTATTTTTGTAGTTCTGATTGGTGATGGTAATATTGCAGGCATTACAGACTTTTAAACGTGTAGATATCGTAAAAATGTACTAACCAGGGTTTGAAATATCAAATGTAGTCTTGCTGCTAGGAGTCTATATCTCTCATCAATAATTACACAGTCACACACTGAAAGGGCCATTACCTTGGTATGAATCAGTCAGCTTTGTTGATTAACCTATTCGGTGTGCATACATTTTCATGCTTTTGTGTCACAATGGACTATATGCTAAAGACGAGACTTAAAGACTAAACTTAGATTTAAGGCCTTTTCTATTCTGTGCTTTAAGATTACATGAAAACATATAGTATTGCATATGAAAAGAGAAACAGCACCCACACATACTTCACAGAAACATTTAAGATTAAGCACCTTTAAGATTAGACTGCAATAATTGTGACATTGTTAAAAATAAACTTCTATCGTTGGCGCCAGTAGTCTCGTGGTTAGTGTGTCGACATAAAGCACAACTGTGCTCATGGTGACCTGGGTTCGATTCCTGTCTCGAGGTCCTTTGCAGATCCCACTCCCCTCTCTCCACCCAGTGCTTTTCTGTTGTCTCTCTACTGTCCTATCTATAAAAGGTATAAAAGACCATAAAAAATAAATAAATAAACTTCTACCAATACTTTCAAACTCTGGAATCTTTAGACTGCTATATATGGAAAGTCAGAACTTCTCCATATTTACCCTTAAGCCCAAAACTTCAGTTTTGACACAAACAATTAATGTATGCATACAGCCGAACACATAGCCCTCAAACTACACAACATTTGCACAAACACAAGCAGTCGACAAGTGCACTAGAACGTTTCATCTTTTGTGGTGCTTTTTCTAAGTTTTGAGTGATACTTAAACTAGAGCTTAAACTAAAGTTGCGTGCATCACTAAACCCCATTCACACAAATGCTCGTCAATGCATGCATCTATTTTTGTTGTGATATTCAGTAGCTTATAGCTGTTCCATCTCCTAAGTTTCTTCTTTTACTGAGAAACAATAGAGGGAGCCACTAAATTAGCACAAAACAAATTATGACGCATATGCCAGCTGAGCGTACAAAGTAAGCATGGTTAAAAAATATAGTTGTGTGCATTCTATGCTGATGATGAAATTTACGTCATGTGTTTTGTACGAATGCGTTTGCGTAAAACCTTAAGTATACGTTGAGCTTTAGCATTAGCTCTATAGGAATACCCAGTAGGCATCACTGAGATGTAAATGGGGCCAGTCATTTTAGTGTTCCCCATTTCTAACATCAGATCTCCAAGGATTCTGAAACCCCAACTGGCTTTAAAGCTAAGTCGTGAAGTCCTCTAACAACTCTCTTTCCAGATCCGCTCCATCTCCTCTCATCCTGCTCTCACTCCTCCCCGCGCCTGGCTCAGTAGAGTGCATTTTAGCACATGGGATCGATGCTCAGATCTGTAGTTAACCGTGCACTGTAATGCAAATGCAGAGCCGCATTGATCGACAGGATCTCGCCCACACCGCTGCCGCTGTCCCCGCAAGGGCACTCCCTCACAATCCGATAAACGTCCCGGCTACAACGACTGCTGTGTGCACTGGGTTTTCAAAGTGCCGCTTCAGCACTACGGCCAGCTGCAGGAACGCGGCAGCGAGAGAGAGAGAGATGTCAGGCTTACAGTGGCGTACAGGGAGGTGAAGAGACGCAGATGAAGGAGGCTGAGTGGGCGAGAGGTGTAAACTTGAGAGGAATATAAAGTAAGTTTGAAGTAATTACAGCTTAGATGGCAAAGTCTAATTTCATAGCAATTAGCAGAATGACTTATCATCAGCGCAATCTTCACAGTGGATCACTAAAAAGAAGAAGCGCCCATCTCTTAAGACACAACGTTTAGAACGGCATCAATCAACGACAGAGATTATATCGTGACAGGGCAGATCTTCTGCACCTCAAAAACTTCAGATCTCAAGACGCCAACTTATCACGCTGAGCAGAACTAGATATGAGCGAGAGGAACTGAGTTGACCTCCTCAGAACACTTGCTTGATGTTGTAGCACCAAATACACACGAGGTCGCGAGAGCGGTTCGGCCCGTTTCGGTCCAGTGCAGCATTTACGCTGTCAATTCAGTTTAGAGCTGCTGTTGAGCAAGCAGATGTGCGAAGGAATGAGGGGGCGTACGCACAGGACAAAAAAATCATGGAACAGACTTCAGCACATCGTCGTAAAAATGCTGAAAATGAGTGATATGCTGAAAAACAACATGCGGGCGAAGACTTCATGACGTCTACAGTGTTCAAGAATTTAAAAATGTGTTGACAGCTAGCATCTTATTTTCCTGTGCGTGAGCAACTGTTACTTCTGCTTAAATACATATATGCTGTTCACAATTCTTTGACTTTTTTGAAAAAATAATAATTTAGTATATTAATTTGAAGCCCTCCGATCTATAAATGGCAAGACGGCTGGTTAAAACATGAATTTAAGCCTGTCAAATATCCTTTAAGCAGTTACATTATAGCTCTTTATTGCATGGCTCTCTGGAACACTTGATTACATATTTTATTTTGTGGTCAAATATTTTTGCATAATGGCTGCTGTACTTTATATCTGACCACTGTCCCTGCCAACCAGCCTTCTACAGTGTGTTAGATTCATGTCTCTCAGAGCACTTTGTGGATTTTTTTCCTCTCGCTTAAATAATTTCAACTCAAATCAATATTTCATGTCAATATATTTATTTAGTAAGCAGATATAAAATTAGTGAGATATTGTACAGTCATTACTGCAAAAATGACCAACTGACTACATTACTGGATAGAGTCAATATTATTGGAAATGATAAATGTAATTATAAATTTAGAATTTATTATTAGCATTACAGTTATATAAAATAGAATACACACACACACACACACATCTAAAATATAAATATAAAATATAATTATATACAAAATTATATAATTAATTAGGCAATATAATATACAATTATAATAATATAATGTAGAATATAATTATATAATAGTGCTTTCAAACGATTAATCTGTGTGTGTACTATGTATATTTATTATGTATATAAATACACACACATGCATATATATATATTTAAGAAACATTTTATATTTGTATATTAAATATATTTATATATAATATAAATTAAATAAATATAAATATATACAAAATATATACTGTATGAGTGTGTATTTATATATACATAATAAATATACACAGTACACACACATATATTTTGTAAACAAAAACTTTTATTTTGGATGCGCTTAATCGCGATTAATCCTTTGACAGCACTATTATATAAAAATTCTAACAAACTTCATCTTAATTTTTAAGCTTGCTTCTGAAGGTGAGGTCACATTTACTATTGTAATGTGAATTTTCACTGGGGAAGTCCAGTGAAATTTCACCAAAATGTGACTTTAACACTTACAAATATGTCACTAAAATAACTAATATATATAGTTACCAGCTACAAGCCTGAAAGGGGAAAATAAAAAAAAAATATTGTAAAACCCGCAAACCGGCAGGCTTTCGTCTCGTAAGTGATGACACCCGAGGCCCCATTTTGTCACTTCCTCTAACCCCAGAATTCTTTAATGCATTAAAACATATTTGGTCCAATTCAAAACTATCAATCATTGAGGAAGGGCATAAATTGAAAGCAGAGCAAGAGACTTAAATGCACCAGAGTGGTTCCACATGTGGCCAACAACTGGAAAGCTCTGCATCAAGACAGCTCAAAAAACCTCAGGCTGTTGCTAATTCACCCCCGCTGGTTACTCGCCAGTTAGCGGTGGGATATCCCAGCCTGATCAAGCAATATTATATCAGAGTCGATTTGAACCTTGGCTGTAAAGCTTTATCAGTAGGTTTCTCTATCACTGCTTTCATACAGGATGAAGCTGAGAACATATAATCTGCTCTTTAACTTTACAGTAGAGTTATACAAGCCCTTCCATGCAAACAGCACTGTTAAACGATCAGATCAGAGCTCTATGGCCAGTAAAAAGGCAGCACACATAGTAAAACCCTTACTGGAGACCTGTAGTCCAAACGGTGAAAAGTGGACTCAAATGTACTGTAAAATTACATATACAGTGTATTGCAATGTAATATTGCATCGTAAACAGAAAAAAGCAAACTAACTAAAACATTTTTTTTATAGATTTGGTTATATTAATTGCAACAACTAAAGATATCTGATTTTCTGATATCAGATGATTAAGCGTATCGCCACAGTGGAGGTGAGCAGAGAACTTCATCTTTGCCCCCTAACGCTCCTGTCCTCTACCTCGGCTCAATTCAATTACCATTCCCCACACAAACGAGCACACGTTTTCTTCTTTTCATTCTTTCATCCCTCTTTTCTTTTTTAGCATAGACAAGGCTTATGGAAATGAGCTCTTCTCTGCCACTGAGGGTTGCCAAGCCTTGTGCCCCAGTGTAATGTCATCCCACTTAAAGACTATGTAAACAGCATTATCGGCACGTTTGCACGACGCGCCACGACCCCCGAGAGCTCGCCGCAAGGTCAGGGTGGGCAGGCAGGAGTGCAGGGGGAGGCATGCAGAGCGGGACCGGTGTAGTGCATGTTCTGCATCTGAAGACAGACGCTGAGTGTGTGTTCAGGTGTGCGATACACGGCCTTCTGCGACTTTTGCAAGATCATGTTGCATTAATGAAAAGCACAAACGGACAAACAAAAATTAAACAAGGTTTTATTGCAAAACACTTTTGTTCCTATTGAGGTGGGATACGGGGACAGGTTTGGTCAGGATTAAAGGGGTTTAAGGTGTAGGGGAAGTAAACAGTATAATTACAAATGTAACTATAGAAATTAATTAGAGATGTAAATACATCAAATACAGCAGGCATTTAAGACAGTATATATATGTTATTAAAATCATTCAAATAAAATAATAATAATTATTATTTTAATTTATTAATTTATAATTATTTACTATTTTATGTAATAATAAATAAAATAAAAATATATTGTGATTAACTCCATAGTAGTTAAAGAAACATAATAGAAAGTAGGCAATAACAAAATAAAAATAAAATAAAATAAATATCACTAAACTTCTCAGTTTCTCACAGTACCAAAAATCTGTCAATCATCTGTCAATCAAATAGCAATCAGTCTTATTTCCAACTGCTCAAACAGAACACATTAAGACATAAAACTTGAGAATGAAAACTCTTAAATATCCCAAATGTCTCTCAGAGAAAACAATGAGATTAAATGGAGATAAAATTGAAAATTTTACCTAATTCTCTTAATTTTTCAGGAGAGGGCCCTGGTGATATTTTTTAGAGATTCATAATAATAGATCTCAAGAACATCTCAAACTGTACAACCTCTGATATTTCAATATGAAGTCAAACATTTCTCATCAAATCATTTTATCTATTTCATCCACATTCGTACTCTTTCTGTTTGTCATCAAATATCTTTTCTGTGTCTATTTTATTTCTATTTTCCAGCTGATGAAGCACGACCAAAAATAAGGCTTGTGAGCTATGAAAGAGCAATAACCCCAGAGCAATAAACCCTTCCTCTGGGTATCGGCCGATTCAATCGTATTTCTCTTTTACCCTCTTCAGTTCACAACATATCGCTAATGCCACTTCCATTCTTCTTTTTCCCCTCCAGAAAAAAACGTGAAAATGCCTCCCCGTTTCATCCGTGTCCAGGAGCACTTGTGTGACACAATGAAAGTATTCGAGACCCTGGAGGCCCCTACCTCGGCCCCTGACTGCCTGAATGGCTGTTGTGCTCATTAGCTGCCATGGCGACGCCCAGGCCGGCGAATAGCATTTGAGCTGCGGCCCGGCACAAAAGCACCTCCAATTAAATGTCAATAATTTAACAAATCCTTTGAACTCCTCACAGCTCCATGTTTACAGGGGCTTACAAGAACACTGGAGCGCCATTGTCTCATTATCTGCACAAGCCACAGGAGAGATAGAGGGACGGAAAGAGAGATAGATAGAAGGAAAAATGTTAAGGGGGTGGTGGAAAGGACACATGGGGAGAGGGGTGGAGGAGCACTCTCTCATGTTTGGACTGGGGATATCTGGGAAATGAAGTCCATTCATGCGCTCTCCCTACAACGCGATATCCTGTTGACTCCGTTAACTTCCTCGAGCCTGCGAAGAATCAAACCGTAGCGGTGTGAGGCTGCTAATGAAATCCACAGCTTCGGTCCTGCAGGAGAGAACGAGGCTCTCGACGTGGCTTCTTTCGCAAGTTTTAGCTTGTGAAATTTCATTATAAATAGTACCTGACATCTGCCATAAATAGAAAATCAATTAACATTCATACACCTTTGTTCTAAATTACAGTGAAAGCCGCCGAGCATATGAGAGATGTTTCTAAGGTGTCTTTTCAAGTCAGCGACCTGGTAATTTGACATGTTCCGCACTGGCACTCTTTCAGATATTATTTTGTCAAATAGGACTACCGTGACGGCGAATTTCGAAACGACAACATCTACTTTGAAATTAAAGGTGAAGTGTGTCACTACACTGTAAAAAAAAAAAGTTAGGCAAACTTAAAATTTTAAGGCAACCAGCTTCAGCAGATTTTTGAGTTTCTCAACTTCTTATTTTAAGTTTATACAACAAAAAGTTGAGAAATTTCCTAAAAAATAAGTTGAGAAACCTCAAAAATCTGCTTTAGCAGGTTGACTTAAAATTTTAAGGTAGCCCAACTTTTTTTTTTTTTACAGTGTAGTATCACCAAATAAACTGTAAAAACAACAAATCTTTTGTCAAATCAACCCACTCTGACTTCCATTGGTTGGACAAACAGATACAGTTAAACTGAGACAGGAGGAAGTAGGCTATTTAACACATTTTAAGCTCAAACGTGGTGTTGTTGACTGTGTTGGTGTTCAAAGTTGGTGACTGTGGGGAACTTTTTCCTCTTGTGCTCTGCTGATGACCCTACAATAAGCATGCGGTTCGATTCACTTTGAAACTCAGCATGTCAAAAACGCAAAGATGTTTTCTCTGCAAACACTTCCAAAGGAATGGGACAAATGGATTAGGAAAACAACACCCCTCCTTTTTCCTCCATCCCTCTGCTAACCTTCGTCCCGCTAGTAAGAAAACTCCAAGAAATCAAAAGCCTTGAGATTTCCTGACTCCCTTGCCTGGCCAAAATTTTACATATCTGTTTACTGGGATTTTTTCCTTATTACAAAATGATTTCGGTCTCCAAACATGCACGGATTACTCAGCAAGTACGACCCGGGGTCATCCCTGAACACGAGGCCAAGGAGGAAAAGAAAAACAACGATGCGATATGAAAAGAAAATAGCGCAAAGAAAAGAGCATATTGTTGTCTGAATGTGTTGCGCTTTTGTTTAAAGCAATTAAGTCGTTGGGCTTTTTGTTTTGCATTTATTAAAAACAAATGAGAAAAAGTGGTAAGAAAAGAACAAACTGAACATGAGAGAGCTAAAGGAAAAAAGGAAAGAAAGAAAAAAGATGCAGTGGCTGCACAATCTAAACATTGACCGGCCCGTGTTTTTCTTGCAAAGCCTGCTTTCAGAGAGATTTGAATTTAATTGATTCCTTTTTACACAAATACATTGTTGGAATGCCAGTAATGAAAAGGGCCACGGAGAGGTCAGCGGGACACAGCGGTGCGGGGAAGAAAGAGACCAGACAGAACAGGACAGGACAGACAGACAGATGGACAAGCAGGCAGGGGATGTTGATATAGATCTACTGTACACCTGCTACATCAATGCCTGAGACGGCATCTCTCTTGTATCTTTTTCTCTATTAAAAATATAGAATGTTAGGACTTTAATATTTAATTGATTAACTATTTCAAAAATAAGCAATGAAAAAATTAATACAATTACAGTCCTAATAACGATCTCTCACTGTCACTGAGTCTTTGGTGATATTTTGATTAAATGACTGAAGAAAATGTTAAAACAATTAATAACAACTATATTGGTGCATCTAAAAAATAGCAACAACAACAGAGCTGATGTTGTCATTACGCACCTGATTTTTTTCAAATTAAAAGCAAGACACACTGTTGCCTCACAGGCATTTTCAAGTAGCTTGAAAACATGTCCACCTGTGTGCCTCATATCAATGACAATTGCCCTGTCCTCTGGGGCACATCACTGTTTTGTATGTGTCCCACACTATTATAGCCCAAGGACATCAGCACGGCCCCTCTGTAACTTAACACCTATGTAAAATAATACTACATGTATTATTCATACTAACATGATGGAGCAGTTGAAAACAGCCCAGAAGACAGGCACCTATGAAAATGATGACCAAACACAGAAAGAGTCGTGAATTATTGAGGCGGCCATCAGCTGCGTTTTACCAGCGTAAAGGGATGCTGAATAAGGCGCTGACTGGAAACCCATAATGTCTTGCAATGTTTTTATAAGGTTAGGACCAAACTGTGGGGTATTCGCTTTATCAGTGTAGATAAAGCTGAAATTTGTTTTCGTATGCTAAATGCTACTCATACAGTTAAAAGCGACCCTTTTGGAAAAGAAGTTAGCTACACATAAAAGTTACAAAAAGTATCAACTACAATGAAGATATTTAGGGATTTGATATATTTAATGACATAACCAGTAAATGATTTACAGCTAATACAATGAAAAACATGATACACAACAGCATTTGTACCTAAAAATTAGAACCTAAAAAAATAAAACAATTTTGGTGCAGAAAAAGTCATAAAATGTTATGTAGGAATTTATGAGTGATGACTTGAATCATTAAAACTTTTTTTTTTTTTTGGAGACAATTCACGGAGATGTGCCATCTGACCAAACAACATCTCAAAAATGTCATTGTCAAAAATGTATACAATACAATTTAACCAAAACCGTAATGGAGCAATTTGTCACAGTACTGCATATGTTACTTAACTGAGTTACTTTTTTGTCAAAAGTGAATTTTTGTATACTATATAATAAATAGATGCTAGGCTTGGGCGATGTCTACAAAATTGGCATCGGACGATGTCTACAGTGAATCTCGACATCGGGGGGTGGGAGGGAGTTAGGGGGTGTGCCCGAAGCGTGAATCCATATTCAGAAAGACACAGGAAACACATAACGATTGCTAACGGTTGCCTGTTACATTACAGTACATAAAATTTCACTTACCACATAAACAGAGTAAGGAGAGATGACTGAGGACCATGGCAAATGGTTTGCAGATCCTCAGCACCACTGACAATCTTGTAAAATGTGTGGCAAGTACTGCTGCTCCATAGTGTAAACAGAGTAACTCGCGCAATCGTGAATCTCGAAAGTGAAACTAAAAAGCGATCATGCATTCAAAAGCAGTTTCAATGCCAGGCATAATAGCGGCTCCCTGATGCCCGCAATTATATACAATACAGTATAATTACCCAATGATATAACTGCGAGAGAAAGTATTGAAATATGTATTTTCCTCCCATCTCGTATTTATTCCCTTTAGGGGTTCCATAGTACACGTCATTTTCTGTCCAAACATGGTATTGGGAGGCGGCGGATTGCGGGGGGTATGGGGGGGTCACGATGTCGGCTCAACATCACGATGTCTATCAGCCATTGGCGATGGAAGTTGGCATTGTCTATCGGCCCAACCCTAATAGATGCTTAAAAGAGTTTACTCTTTTGAGGCAAACAACTAACAAATTACTTCATCCAAATATGAACATTTCTAATCATTTACTCACCTTCATGTTCAGAGCCTTTTCTTCTGTTCAACACATAATAAGACATTTTGAAGAATTTTGGTAACCAAATAGTTGCTGGTAGCCATTGACTAGCATAGTATTTTTCCATGCTATGGAAGTCAACAGCTACCAGCAACTATTCTTCTCACATTCTTCAAAATATCTCCTTTTGTGTTCAACAGAAGAAAGAAAGTCATAAATGTTTGGAACAACTTGAAGGTGAGTAAACAATGACAACATTTTCATTTTGGGGACAGGAGAAGGTCTTTTAGCATAGAAAAAATACATCAGCTATAAGTTTCCTGTGCATTTAGCACATTTTAACATTCAACAAAAAAGAGTGTAAAAAGAGTGTAGTCTGTGCTGTAATCTGGTCTGTTCCTAATACAGTCCAGAAATGGCTCCATAAGATGGTCAAATTCCATTATTTTAATCTAATATCAACAGGGCCAGCCATATAAACATCCGTTTGTAACTATACTGCCACTGCTGGGATAACAGACTTTTTTTCCAGCCCATTTCCCTCAGCGCCGGGCGATCTGAACACAAGGGTGGACCTCTGGGTGGAATTTACGGCTATGTGGCTATGGTGAGCACCACAAAGGCTACTGATGTCACTCCTTCCTACGCAACCCTTCAAAAATGACCGTGTGAGTCTAAACACCAAAACTATAGGCCTTGTTCACAAAATAAGAGCATTATATGTAAATATTAATGGGGATGAAAGTTAAAAAGAATATTTTTTTGTGTATGTTAATACACTAGGCAGATGGTCGTAGAGCAGAGGATGACTAAACGAATAAATAAACAAATACAAGACTGTATTGTTTTTGCTGAAAGTTTATCCAGCGTGGCCGGAATTAATGCCTTCCACAAAAGAGTCCCGACAGGCAGAGCATGAAATGGGAATGGTGGGGTGTGGGAAAAGAGACGAGCGAAAGAGAGGCTCCCATCTATTGTTTTCATTGTCCGGGATCATAAGCTGGAATGAGAGCCGAGAATAGGGGGGTAGAGCGAGAGAGAAAGGAGAAACACTCAGAATCCACATAAACGCTCTTGACACGGAGTGCAAAGATGAATTACAGGTATCCATTTAGCCTAAACAGCTGGGGTGAGGGGGGGAAGGGCAATAGAGGAAGTAGTAGAGGAAAAAAGAGGAGAGATAGAAGGGCACAACATCAGTTTTTTTAACATACTCTCATCCCTTGGTATGACTCATCCTTGCCTTGAACAACTCTGCGAGAATCAGTTCATAGGCCTGGAAAGAGGATCTGAATCTTACTAGCAAACAAACAAGAACTCATACACTTAAGAGGAACCATTCAAAGAAACATCAACAGACCAGATATTGCACTGTCAGATTAGACTATAACAGCTCTGCTTGGTCCCAGGCAACAGGATCAAACAAAAATGGCTGTACGAGCAAGAACTCTTGTATACAACGGCTCAGCGCAAGTCAACATACACCCACAAGCCTTGACTTTCCAAAACCATCAACTTTCAACATTGGTGCAAGTCAGTGATAAACCTTACTTTGGAATGGAGACTACAAATGTCCATTTTCCACTGATGGTTCCAGTGCAAGTTCCTGGACAGGTTCCCATTGTCAAATCATTTCAACCACAAAAAGTTTTTCTGGCAGCTCCAGGCAGGAACAACTTGTTTACTGATCTGGAACTAAGAACCGATTGTGTCCAGGGGTGGAAAAAAAGTTGTCACCAGGTAAAGTTTTTCGAAAAAACAACAGGAGTTTAGCTTGGCCTTCTACAGTAAGCAGTGGTTCTTAACTGTATGACGAAACACAGAAACATCCGATAACAAAAGCATTCAGCAGTGATCTGTAGAGGAAATTTGCTCTCTGCTTATGATATGGTCTTCTATGGAGATCCAAGAGAAGTTAGAATGCTCACAAAGGGGGAAAACCTATACAGTTGGCAAGTTTAAGACTAACTTCTCCAATCGGGAGTGACTCCACACAAGGAAGAAAAAGTGAATTATTAAATTTTACAGCTCATTATTTGGACAAAAGAGGAATCGACTCTTGAGGGGAAGAGGATTAGTGGTGAAATGAAGCCAGTGATATGTAGTGGGGGCCATTATCTTTCCCAGTTATCTGGATGGCGCGATAAGTAAATAACCATTGCGGGAGTAACCCCCGGGGATGTAGAATCAAAAAGCGTTCTGATTAGCATAATCTCTCTTGTCTTTCACAGAAGTCTCACTCTCCCCCTCTCACACGTTCGGGGAAACTATGTTCTTTCGTAGGAAACTCTGTCAGGCAGAGATAGAAGTCGGCATACTGTTTATGCGAGCTTATATAAGCAGAACTAACTGATATCTGCAAATATCAAAGAGGTATCTCTCGTATAGCTTTCAATTTGCGCCACTTTTGTTTTTAATTAGCATTTTAAGCTGTATCTTCGGTGGAGAGAACTTTGACGCTGACGGCGGAGTAGTCGTCCAAGCTTTACGGTTCAAATTTAAGTTGGAAAAGGATCCCCTCGATGCACCTACAGATTGGCCTACAGTGAAATGTACCTTTGCTTCGCGCATTAGAGTCACATAGCCGGAGGTTCTTAGCTGGTACTCAAGCCTCTGCTAAGGGATCACAAGTGCAGAGGAACACATAAATGACCTCAGACTTTCACGACCGCCTTCGCTCTATATATAAATTTCAAAACGGAGTGCTGGAAAGGAGAAAAGGTTAGACAGGAAAAGGGTGAACACGTTGTGTTTCCTGCACCGGGCCTCAATCAGAGAGAATGGACAGATTAGTGAATTGATTCTGCAGCCGTGTTTACCCAAGAGCGCAGAAATTTCCCTTCCCTCGCACCATGCTCTTATCTATATTATTCCAGTTTGTTTTTAACAAACAGCAGACTCGTAATAACCGCAGGGGCCCATGCTTGCTTTACGTTTGTGAATAAATGGCCATAAAGCATTTAATTTCAGACTTTTTAACAGTCCGTAATAAATATTTTCAGATAATAACTGAAGGTGAAGTTGGCTTTATGGCACTGTAAATTAGCTCCCAGTTTTATCAGCATATTCGCAAGCTGTTTAACTAGCACACAGATGTCATAATAACGTCCTGAAGAATAACCTTGTTGTTCCAGCGATTGCGCTGTAGTCCTATTACCCAGGGAGCTGTTACGCGCACACGCGCTCACCTTCCTCTCGTGAATCTTTAACTCTTTAGTGAGCGGCATGCATAGAGGACAGACGAATTGCCCCAGGCGTGACTGTCACACCAGCCATTATTCTCCCGTTGACTTCCATTCTCTCTCAGGCCTTCAGCTGCAGAGGTTTTCCCTCGTAATTCACCCACATTAGCCCTCCTAACTACAACCCCCCTCCCTCGGCTCCTGCGCCCAAATAAAAGAAGAATGAATGCACACCAATGGGGCGGCTATTCGGACAGACAATATTCTCATGCATACCGCCCTGCCGTTTTTTGTGTCGCATACTTGGGTCCAGTCAGTGAGAATGCCAATAGTCCGCCAGCATCGGGGGGGCTTAGTTAAGACTTCACATGTCTATGATTAATGAAAATAAAATGCAATGGGGAGCGAGTCGCCACCCCCGTTCGCCCCCAGAAGGCTTAGGTTTGTGTGGAAGCAGTGGCGTGATAATTACTGATAAATCCAAGGTCTCAATGAAGCGCACTTTCCCTAATCTCACTGGAAACATCACAAAAGGTCCGGCTCTCTCGCTCTGACACTTGACAGTGCTGGTCTTTGCTCTAATTTCTGTTGGCCTGCGGCAGGCAGACAGCATCCATTGTCAGAAGCCACTCAGTGGCAAAAAGAATCGGGCCGCATTTTTGGCCTGGCTAATTCCTATTGTGTGACCAGCACATGATGACCTATGTCCATGTCCTTTTCAGAATATGTAGTCAAACATTGTCTCTTTTATCTTGAGATGTTTCTGCTTACATACACTGCTAAAAACCTGCATTTGTCGGGTTTTGCGGTGCTGTACAACAGGGTAGGATGGTGGTTTTCTCTTATCTTGTTTTGTACAGCACTTTGGTCTACATTGGAAGTGCTTTAGAAATAAAGTTGAGTTGAGGGGTTAACTATCATAACCAGAGAGACTACCCTGGATGACCGGTTTTAAGTTTTGCTGTTGGCATGGCTATGTTAGGACCAGCATCTTTTCAGCACAGAACAAGCAAATTGGTTGGTTGGTTCTCACTAATCGTTAATATTTGGTTACATCCCTGGCTACCTCTGTATATCTCTTTTTCCCCCTCATGAGACAGGAGCTAAAATTTGTGTTTCTACTGAGATGAAAACTATAAACCCGCTACTTCTTATGCTTAAGTTTCTTCATTGTTCCTCTAATATAATATAAGGATCCTTCACCTTTAGGAAAACTGTGACTGCGTGAAAAATAGGTGGCATAAATTCAGTGCTATTTTTTTAGACCAAGGCTGCTGTTTACACTTGCACACACACACACACACACACACACACACTGACACTCTTAAATCCCCAGGTTGTGTATATGCATGGGGAAGGTGGGGAGTGTCGTGCTGGTCAACATTTCTGGAGGATTATTTGATTAATGCTGAGGGCTGCAGTGTGTTTAGACAGGGTCACGACCCCTGGGCATCCATTTAATCAAATCTCTCTTTTTCTCAGTTCACCCAGAGGAGGTCAAAACTAATACAGCCTCCCCTGTCTCCCTTTTCTCTCTCTCTCTCTCTCTCTCTTTCTGTTTAATACGTGTAGCTGGCTTCGAATGCATGAATGAGGTGTGCATGTGTGTGGGTCTGACCGAGAAACCAGGAGCATAAGGAAAACTATACACACACACACACACACACACACACATACTGTATATACAGTGTGTATATATATACATATGTATACTGTATGTATATATATATATATATCACACACACTCACACACACACATATATATATATACTGTATATATATATATATATATATATATATATATATATATATATATTAAAAAAGCAAAACAATTTTGTGTTAGGGTAGACTTAAAATAAGAAATACTACAGTATGTTCAATCTACAATATGCACATTATTATTACACTGTAAAATATAATATTAAGAATACATTTTTAAATTTATATTTTAGCTATATTTATATATTTTTTCTTTTGTTTTCTGATAAAAATAAGCCAGATAAATGTACTATATATAATACAGAGAGAGAGAGAAAGAAAGAGATGTAGTATAGTGAGACCAAAAAAATTACATGATTCATAATATATATTTTCTGAATACTAGGGCTGCACGATTATGACAAAAATCATAATTGTCGATTATTCCCTTAAAATTGTAATTGCGATTATTAATTACGATTATCAAAATTTACACTGAATGATGTTTATACCATTGTTTGAAGCAACTGCATACCATATTATTACATGAACATAAACTCTTAAAAAACCTTTATTGCTTTTCTATAATATTAAGCCTCAAATGTGAATTATACATCAGATTGGTTTATTCTTTAAATAAAGAAAAGCGAAACTGTGAATGGTATTATAATGTTATACTAAAACTAAAATTAAAACAATGGAAACACCCTTAAGATAACCTGTAGAAAGAAAAAAAAACACATCTTAAGTACGCAGGATAACATAAGTGGACTTTGAACGATTAATTGCCACTTTGAAAAATTACATAATTGTGGCATCTGTAATTGTAATTGCGATTAGAAAATCGATTAATTGTGCAGCCCTAAATACTATCCAACAAAATTCTGCTTCATGTATATTTATCTTGTTTTGATATTTAGAAAATTTTACTGGAAAAATGACAAAGAATCCTGATCAATAAAAGGACCTTTTACAATGTAAAAGATAAAAAAATGTGTGAGCAGATATATTTGAACAGTGTTACACTGTGTCTACAAAGTTGTGCGACAGTTTGTCGTGTCGCTGGCAGTGTAAGCATTGTTTTTTTTGTGTGCGAGTACGAAGTTTGTGTGTTTATGCATGATCCTCTCTTTGTTTATCCAGTGTTAAGTAATTATTTCGTGGCACAGCCCACTATCAGCACCCCCCCCCCCCCACACACACACACACACACACACACACACTCGTACCCGGCCACCAGGGAGGCCCTGACCTCCGGAGAGAGCAGAAGCCCTTATTCAGCGCGATATTACTTAGGCCTTTATTCCTCCACTCCAATAGTGACACTTCAGCGCAAAACCGCCTTTCTTCTTCCACTCCGCTCACCTCTTTGAATACATTAGCCTCTGAGAAAAATACACGCTAACAATCCTTTGTTAATGATATGCTTATTTACCTGCCGCTGTCTGAAGTCGACACTCCATCCACGCTCACCTTACCGCCGCTCGCTGCTGATGTCATCATAATTTTTAAGCAATAGTGCAATATTAACATTTCCCCTGACTTTCTCCTCTATGGGTTCCGCTTTCCTTTTTTTCCCCACTTTGAACAAGCCAATTACCCTGCTGGCCCGAGCCAATTACACAGTATTTGTTCAGGAGTTTTCAATAATACTCTCTCTGTGTCTCTCTCTCTCTCTCTGTGTGTCTCTCACTCGAAAGGTTTTCAAAAGGTTTGAGCTGTAATTGCCGACCATTGATCAGCATAAACTACAGGCTAAATGAAGTGTATTTGTGTACGGAGGGGAGGGGGGTTGACATGACGCAGGTCTCTATGGTAATGGCGTCAGCATAAAATTGAAATAATTGCCTTGTTTGAATTACATGCATCTCGTAGTCTTTGCTTTTAATTAAATCTTCACACCAACATTATGAACATAAATCTTTAAAAGCTGCAATTTAATGGCATCTGCACAAAAGCTACAAGATTTCTAGTACGCATCTCAGCATTTAAGTGTTTATATAAAAACTTTATGAAATTAATTGCGGGAAGATAGTTTCATAATCATTTTAAAACATCTTAAAATGTGTCTGTTCACAAAGATATCATATCAATTCAAAACACTTGGGATTTAGCACACAGTCCATTCACTTTCACTGTATGGAAAAGAGCAGCGTGAACATTCTTTAAAACTTCTCATTTTGTGTTCTACACAAGGCAAACATCCAGACCAAATGAGGGTGAATATATGGTGAAAAAACTAACTAGTCTAACTAGTAATATGTCCTGTCTGATATAAGCTGTTATAGTGGGAAAGTCATACCAGTAAAAGATCTGTGAATGCATGTTTGTGTACGGGATACACACACACAAGGGGAATAAGAGAGATGTCCAGGCTGCTTGACTACATTTATTAAGGGTGCAGGTGCAAGTCTGTCTCACTTTCAATCTCACACACACACACACACGGCTCCATTCACACCGACCCGCACAGCTCTGGGGTATGGCGGGTCACGGCTATGAGTGACATGGCTGAGACTGAGGGACACACACACACTCGCACACATACACACACTTGTGTCCTGACTCCAGATTAAATTCCTTTAAACGTGGGAGGTGGACTATACACATGACCCTTATTTAATTAAAAATCACAGGAGTGGCCCAAAAGAGAGAATCTTTCATTTTGTGCACACAGTACAGCAACAAGAAACAAGAGAGAAATTCACCATGAGAGGAGTGAATAAATTCTTGCTCTCCTCTATTTTCAAAAACCCACTTAAACTTACATAGAAATACTCAATGTGAATGAGGAACAGTTTACCGTGTTATTTGTTACATATTTACATATATATTCCTCCATTACTGCAATTATGTAACTAACAAACCATAATATATAAAAAATATAAGGACAAATAACAAAAAAAATGAAAATTTGACACATGACCAATCTTGTACAGTTAACATCAAAAAACGGATTCATAAACTTATTAATATCATTGAACAGAATTAAAAGAACATTTGCTAGCAAAAATTAAACGTTGTATGTACAGTCTCCACTGTACTGACGTGAGCTGACAAATTTAAGAACTATATCTATGCTATTTTATTTTTAACAGGTCAACTGTCATAAAATAAATGCATTTATGGATCTAAAAATAATTAAGTCTAAATGAACTGTTTAATTGTCATATGGTTTTGTTTCTAGCAACAAGCCCATTAAAAAATGCTAGAGCTAAAGTTAGATTTATGAAATTGATAATGCTAAATGGATATTGTATAACAAGTCATAAGTCGTATTTTATGACTTAATATAATGTATAAAGTAATAAAAACAAAACAATAACAGGATTTATTTACACAACATGCAAAGCTTAAATGAACTCGCCTTGACTTCAAGCTTAATACTTGCAAACCAAAGCCTTTGATTACTTTTTCTTTTTTAATTGAATTATTCCCTCCATCGCTGTCGTGATCCATCACCAAAACCCGCCGCACAAAGATCTAAACCTCAAATGACAGATAGCTGTTTGTTTTTCATGCTGTTCTGCAGCACTTTAATCACTTTTTCCGAGTCCTGCATTTGTACCTCCCAAGCAGACAGGATGGGACAATTAATTAACTTTTATAACATTGAAACGAATAACAGGATGTTTTCAAACACAGTGCTGTTGGAGCAAAGAAAGGCTATTGTTTAAGAGCGCAATTGTTCAGCCACCGAACACAGATGACAAGAAATAGGTATATTTAAGCCAGAGAGAATGAATGCATCTAGCGAGTTCTTCTTTTTCCCGAGATCGATCCGAGACAAAGCTTTGGGAAGGAACTGGGCTAATTTAGGTCCCTTAAGACAATTAAACATTTGGTGTGCATTCAGCTGGACCGCATCTCATACGGCCTTCTAATCAATTGTGTTAATGCTACTTTAGGAAGCCGAAAAGTGCATTTAAAACTAAAGAAAGGGGCAGTATTGCTGAAATAAAAATGATTTAAATGAACACATCGATCTAAAAGGACTCGGTTTGAGAGTTCCAAACAAGCCACGTGCCGAGAAACGTTTTTAACCTCTGAACCCAACCTTCAAAAGAGGAGAAAAAGGACACGCTCTCACACGCCAACAACAGTCGGTCATATTCTCACTTCCATACTTCAAACACGATGCATTAATTCCCTAATTGAGTCGCCCTCTCCATCCAACCGTCACCGCTTCTTCTCCACGCTTCATTCTCTCCTTCGTTTTCCTGCTTCGTTTTAATAAACTTCTTGTTGGGGCTGCCACGGCACACACAGATAGACAGTGTGATTTGGTGGCGTTGTTTAATTTGATTTGCTGTAATTAATTTGCCCCGTGTGCCGAGACACTCGGAGGCGTGCGTGTTTGCGGCTGCATGCGTATGCGTGCTTGCGCGCGACCCGATAGCGGAGTGCATGAAATAAATCATTTCTGTCAGAGCCTACCACTCACTTTAATTAAAAGCATGCCGCTCTATAGAAGACAATTACGCCGGCGATTGTGACAAAGAGGTGTATTAAGCCGGACCAAATGTCATGGCGTGCATTATCTGCTGCAGGAGGCCTGGGGGAAGAAATGCGATGCAGCACCTGTTTCTAAAAAAAGGAGCACTGTTCGTGGCCCTCTCAGGAGCGAGCGTGTGTGTGAAGTGGACATTTCTCTTAACCCCTATCAATGGCACATTTTTCAGGCTGTGACATCATGACCTTCCCGTGTCTCTTTCTGCATTCCTTACTGCGAGTGGCTCTTGCCGCGTGTTTCCAAAGGTACCATATCAGATGTCTGTGATGTGAGTGTGGTTCTATGCACTTACCTGATGTGAGGAACCCGGGAAACATACGGGACAGATCGCCACATGAGGAGAAAGAGAGAGAAACGGCAAGATGAGAATGCAGACAATACAACTGTAATGCATAACTGTACTTTGTCAAATGTGAAGTTCAAATGTTCTGGCATTGACTTTAGTCCCGGAGGATGGGTTGTACAGAATCATGATCAACTGTGGTTTGATAATGTGTAATTGGTTTAATATCAAGCCATTCCACACCAGAAACAGGTTATTTTGATTTTACTGCAAAAGCATACATTTTATAAATTAGAGATTTATTATGTCTCTAGAGTTCAAAAGTCACATGCACTCTTTATAGTCAGCACAAAATGACCGTTTAACTTCTGTAAAATTAAGCATTTAATTTTTTTCCCTTTGGAATTATATACACAAAAGAGAAAGAAAAGACACGAAAAGACATGAAAAAGAAAGAAAAGAAAAGAAAAGAAAAGAAAAGAAACGTATTTTTAAGAAAGTTAAATAGTTAAAAGTTAAATATATTTTTGATGTATATTTGATATATATATTTAATATATATATATCAGCGTTTTATATATATATAACAGCGTCTCTACTTCCTTCCTACGCTTATATATAGCAGCGCCTCTACTTCCTCCGCAAACTCAGAAGAGCCAGAGCCCCGTCCCCCATCATGTGCACCTTCTACAAAGGCACCATCGAGAGCATCCTGACTAGCTGCATCACTGTGTGGTACGGCGCCTGCAACGCAGCTGAGAAGATTGTTGGTGTCTCTCTCCCCTCCCTCCAGGACATCTACAGCACCCGTCTCACCCGCAAAAGCCCTCTGCATTGCAGGTGATCCCACCCACCCGACACACAGCTTCTTCAGTCTGCTGCCATCAGGGAGGAGACTGCGGAGTCTCCAGGTGAGGACCAGCAGACTGAAGGACAGCTTCATACATCAGGCTGTCAGGAAGCTCAACTCTCTCCCGTCTCTCCCCCCCCCCCTCCTCTCTTTTACCCCATGCACCATTGAACTCTGACCCTCTGACTCCCCCCCCCCCACACACACACACACACAGTGACCAGCACCAGTCACTTTGTACAGCATTGGACTGACCTCATTCAACTACCTCTTCTGACAGTTTGAATAAAGACTGCTCTCTGAGCTTTTTGTCACTTTAAATAGACTGATAAGCTCTTTTGCACTACACCATTTATATCTGCACTGTTTGTTTATTTCACTGGTTTGCACTCTATCTACCATGTGCCTTATGCTACTTTATCTTTTTTTTTCTTTTTTTTTTTTTTGCATGTCCTTATTTGTATATTTGTAATAGTTGCATTTTATATATATATATATTTGATTTGTATTTATCTGTATTTTTACGTTCTACTGTTTAGTGTTTAGTGTTATCTGTATGCACCAAGGGTCTGAGAGTAACGCAGTTTCAATTCTCTGTATGTATGTATGGTACATGTGGCAGAACTGACAATAACGCAGACTTTGACTTTGATATATATATATATATATATATATATCAAATTTTAGATATCAATTTTAGATAGATAGATAGATAGATAGATAGATATTGTATAAATACACACACATATATATATATTGTTGTTGTTTTTTTGCAACACTCAAATTTCCTATAGAAAATAAACAAATCTAATTGTTTATTGAACTTCATTATTATTAATGAAAGTAATTACTTACTGAACATTGGTGTACTTTATCATATTGCTTCTGCTGCTTTGCTTTTTCCCTAAAACACTCCTTAACCGTGATAAAACCACCGTCACTCACACTGTTACTCTATCAATAGTTTATGCAACTTTACAGTGCGGAGCTGGGCCGGTAATTACATTTTAAGCTCGTGACAATGTACTGACTTTATAATGACATCATTTCACATTAATATTTAAGCATAGCTTTGTGGTAAATGTGAACATACTCATTGTCGTAACCTTATAATAATCAATTTACCAAGCACAAACTGTAATCTGCTTGGCAACTGCCCTCACTGAGCGACTTTATTTGAAAGCCGAATCTTTCTGAACTCGTCTCGAGGTGACGTGAAAACTTTCTGCGCGCCCCTAAAATAATTCATGAGCACTTTGTGAGTGACAAGCTCACAATGCTCTATAGGAAATTAATCTCATAACTTGTTCAGCGTTTTGACAACGCTGTTGCCTAACAGCTCAGATTAAGGGAGACACCATCCAATTATGTGTCAGTGTTAGCAGGCAAATAATAGCACTCATCATTTTGAGAACTATTGTTGAGGAAGAAATGCCGAACAATGCTAAGGACTACATTTTGGACGGAAACGGCACTGAAGCGAGAGGCTCTTGACAGGAGAGGCGTGAAACTGCTACATCTGTGACAGGAATTTTGCCGAAGTTCTTTTAACGGTAGCGTTCGCATTTTGCTTCGTCGAGAACAATTGTAGCCCACGGACCGTAGAGGTACGGTAATCAAACAGTACCGACTTTCTCTTTTTCTTCCCAGTCTCGGAACGGCGGGCGGAGCGACTACCTGCCAGTCAGTCGACGGAGAATGCGTATCGCGGCCTGACGTTATAATTAAACTATCCTGTAAGACATTCACAGACCTGCTGACAAGCACGTTCGCATTATGACAAAGTGGTCAGATGTTTGAGACTTATTCGTAAAGCTGCTATTAGGGAGGACCTGACAAGTCGAGCGAGGAACACACACACACACACACACACAAAAGCGCTTTGTGGGCGTACTGGGCGGCATGAGCTTGCTGTGGCATGAAATATTTCAATGCTGCGT
The DNA here is from genome assembly GCA_027422415.1 of Schizothorax lantsangensis. Classification (NCBI taxonomy): domain Eukaryota; kingdom Metazoa; phylum Chordata; class Actinopteri; order Cypriniformes; family Cyprinidae; genus Schizothorax; species Schizothorax lantsangensis. The sequence continues at coordinate 7,307,071 of CM049859.1, forward strand.
TAAAAAGTTGAAAACAGGCTTCAAATTTTTTGACTTCATGTATTGTCTGTTAAGTATGTTTAAATTACAGTGGTTTAAAATTGTAACTTTAATAGACATAAATAGGAATAATAACAAAAGTTAATCCTAAACTACTGTACCACTTCACACAGTTTTTCGCATTCTGTTAAATTCTCATTATTCTAACTCTTACGATCCATCATCCTATAGCCAACTTTATCATCCATCAAAAACTACATTTGCATTTTAGTACTCCGGGCCCCTGGCTACAGAGTCCATCTCTTACACACTGTCCCCCTGAGGCCCCCTCGGGCCCCTCCGGCCTGGCGACAGCAGAAGAAATGAGGGAAAAGAAGATTCTATTACAGATGACAAAAGAGCAAAGACCCGACCTCCGGTGAGCTCTATTATTTAACATACATTATAACCCAGATCCTGATTTGTCAAAGAAGACGGAAGATATTTGCGACTGCTTGGAGCGGTGACCTGAAAAATGTACGTTTGGACATGCAGGAAAACTTTCGGTGTTTGTTCACTTTGAGTTCTTCCTCAAAGTTGAGCTTGGAAAATGTACAGCTCAATTACTGCACTATAAAAAATGTTTGTGATGAATGTATAAAACAAACTACAAACAAATAATATATATATACACACTATTTAGATGCAGTGACTAAACGTTTTAATCACTTTTTGCAGACTTTTACAGACAGTTTCTCAAGTCATACTGCAGGACCCAACATGCCAACTGCGACAGTTGCATTCTGCTTTCTATTTTAAGAAATGGAAGCACTATATTGTCTATTTCCAGCACGTACCCTCTATTTAAATTGGTCTAGCATTGGTCTAGTGTCTAAATTGGTGTGAGGCCATTAAAACTACATGCATGGTTATTATAAATAACTAGCAAATTGTTTAAACCATTTTGCATGTCTCACTGCAGTTACATCCCTGACGAAAATTAACCATGGTTTTATTGTAGTAAAAGTGCAGAAACCATGTTCAAATGACCAGAGTTTTACTACAAATACCATGGTTGAACTATGGTTAGAGTAGCAAAAACATGGTTAATTTGTGGTTACCATGGCTTAACTGTATTAACCATGTTTTTTTGGTTTTATCTGTAGTAAAACCATGGTTAATTGTAGTTTGTCTATTGCACAGTAACAGCAACTTTCCAATAACGGTTCAAGACCACACACCATGCACAGACACATTCACATTCTGCTTTAAAAAAACAAAAAGGAAGCATTAAATGGTAATTTTCCCGTACATGCCCTCAGTACAGTTGAATGAATATGAGGTTATGAAAAATGGCTTGCATATTAAGCATAAATTAAAAAGCACAACGCTAATTAAAACTGTTTTACAATTTCAGAAAAAAAGGTGCAAAAGCTGTCACATGGGTGGTACTGTACCTTTTAGGTAGCCTACTAATGAGTACACTTGAAGTACTAATATGTACCTTTAAGGTACCAATATGGACCTTTTAGGTACAAAGATGTACCTTTTGAAATGTTTCCACCCCAGTGACAGCTTTTGAACCTTTTTTTCTGAGAATGTAGGTAGAGTATTGTATGTCACACACTCACACTGCAGGACATGCCAACTGTGCCAATGCAGCTTGATCTTCTCTTCTCAATATCACAAAGAAAAAAGCAACTCACAAAACATACCAAACAGTAATAACAGTTCAAACCACCAACCACACATGCGTGAACACAGTCGAATTCTGCTTTTGGTTTTTCAAAAAGGAAGCATTCAACGGTCAATTTCCTGTACGTGACCGTCTCCCCTTCTACCTTCACATATCTGACCACTCCCTGAACTGTGACCATAGGGCAGAGAGGAAAAGAGAAAGGACATAGATAGCACAGCAGCGAGAAAGAGAGAGAGAGTTACTGCGGCTCTTTCAAAGGTGAACTCTATCTGCGCTGCTGCTATAGTGAGCAGAGGCGGGTAATAAAGAATGCCGGGCCTGACAAGGAAGGTCTGGGCGCAGGTGTTAAATCAGGCAGTGCGGAGGGCAGCCGTATGCGCAGGCTGATTTATGGGCCCTTCCAACCCGTGTGTTTTAAACGTGACCTTGCGTATACACTAACCCTGACCCGCTTCTTCACCGGCCCATTTTACCATGCGCTTCTGCTCAAATACACACGCTTTCATTCTCATGCAATGTTGTGCATAGGGATGTGACAGTGTGTGATGCCACATATGTATATGTTTATTACTCTGGTGTCCTTCAGATGCTGAGGCGCTGGAGTTGGACGAGAAGGTGTGAGATGAACACAACATGCCTGCATTTATATGCACTGTGTCTTTGTGCATCAACTCTGAAGATCTGATGTTGCAGCTCAGAGTGTTTGTGATGTGTTGAAAAAATGTGTATGTGCAAGACATTTTAGATTGATTCAAATTAACTTTATGAATCAATGGATGTTTGCAAAATGCAGTAAAAAAAAATTGTGTGGATTCATCCAAGAGATGTAAGATGATTCACATGACTTCATGCATCTCAAACTTATGTATTTCAGTAAGATATTTTGGACTGATTCATAGTACTTGATGCATCTGTGAGTGATAAATGCGTGTTGGTGGAAGACATTTCAGACCGATTCACAGTACTTTATGTATCACCAGATGTTTGTGACATTCAATAAAAATGTGCATGCAAGACATTTCAGAATATTTCACATTGCATCTGTGCATGTTTGTGATGTACTGAAAAAATGTAAGCACAAGACATTTTAGACTGATTTACATTACTTTTTGTATCACTGGATTTTTGCAACATGTCTGCATAAATTTCAGATGATTCGCGTTACTTGATTACTCTGGGTGTTTGTGATGAGCTGCAAAACACGGGTATGTGTAAGACAATTCAGACTGATTTATGTCACTTGATGCATCTCTAAGTTTATGTGACATGCTGAAAAAAGCATGTTTGTGTACATTTCAAAGCAATTTTGAAAAACCAATAAAGTCTGTGCATGCATAAGACTTTTCAGGCAGATTCACATTAGTTGATGCATCTCTGGGTGTTTGTGACATGCTGAGAAATGCAAGTACACATTTCATACAATTCAAACTGATTCATATTACTTGAAGCATCTCTGGGTGTTTGCAAAATGCTGGAAAAAAATGTGTTTATCCACAAGTCATTACATGCAGATTCACATTAGTTGATGCCTCTCTGGGTGTATGTGACCTGCTAAAAAAATGCATCTTTGTATAAGACAATTTAAACGATTTAGATGATGCATCTCTGGGGGTTGGTGACATGGAGAAAAACTTATTCGACATGCTGAAAATAATTGTAGATGCATAAAGCATTTTGAACTGATTAACATTACTTGATGCGTCTCGGAATGTTTGTGATGCAGTGAAAATTGCATGCATGCATGAAAGAGAGTGTTTTTGCAGCAAGCTTGCATAAATTGGTGTCTCCCACATTGCTGCCTTGGACACAGAGATAACCGTTTGTACGCCAGATCAGATAAAGTTAACACCAGATAACTCCACTTCATATGTTTCGCCGTACAGCTGTACCAAACGCATCAGTCCTCTTTTAGAGTTATTAAACTCTGAGCTGTGTCTATTCAGAGAGCTCTCCTCGTCCAAACGGCTCGACACACTCTGAATATCAAAGAGGCACCATACACCCTGCGCAGGGGCGACTGAAGGAAACTTTGAGGGGAAAATTAATGAGCTGAAATGGTTACGAGAGATATTAGCATGGCCGTGCGAGCATCCCGGGATACACATTTGCCAAAAACGCATGCACTCGCACGCACACACTCACACTTTCCCATGTGTAGCCGGTGTGTGTTATGAGCTGCATGGGGCTCGTAAAAGGTGGATCGTGCCTGCGGTTGGGTGTTGGGCTGGGTTTTACGGCAGGTAAGGGTGTGCGAACAGCCCTCCTCTGACTTGCAGTCTGTGCCCATGCCAGCATGCCTGATGCCAGTCTGGCAAATCACTGCCGTTGAGGGTACTTCTTTCTGCAGAGTGGTAAATTTATAAAACATACACTCACAGCATGCAGAATTGAAGGACTCATATATAGTAATCCACAAACAACATCCAAATATGCTGATTTCAAATTAGTGCATGTTATAAAAAAACGTCTTCATACTCTTTCACCAAAATAAAATTACTTGTTCTGCCTCTCAAAAGACATTCCTTTTCCACTGAGGTCACTTCAATGTTCACTTAATAGCCAATAAGCTATTTAGGTATTGTTTTAGCAAATTAGCTTTCAGGTTTGACTCATTTCATTATGAATTCTTCTGTAGTACCACCATAAACTCCTGTCATTGGTTGAGCCAGAAGTTCACACGTTATGCTATTCCAACAAACAGAGAAATATTTTAAAACTGCTCCAACAGCTCCAACACACTGGCATGGAAGTTTCTAGTAATCCTGAAGACCTTGATTTAGCTGGTTCAGGTGTGTTTAATTAGAGTTGGAGCTAAACTCTAAGGTTGGACACCCCCGTTTAGACCCTTTAGAAAGCTGACCTGAACTTGACATTTTAAACTCATGACTCAAAATTATGTTTTTCTTGCTACTGTGTTTTTATGAATTCTTATCTGCAGAGAGATATTTCACTTGATAAGGCTGCATAGTGAAAGCAGTATGTACATTGCGCAATGTATGAAATGTATTGCACAGTGAATTTACTGATACCGGCTTTGTAAATAATACTAATACATTTAAATGAATCAAACAGGTGATGGCATATTTCAGAAATCAAGTTAAAGCACGCAAAAAGCATGCAATAGGCTGTCTTGGCCTATCCCATGACGTCACAATTGAATACATCCATTTCCAGCGTTTTTTGTTCAGGCTAAATGAGGAGAGATGGTGTGTCATAAACACTAATGATGATGCAATTCAATCATGAGTCATTTATTGATTGAACTGATGGATTTATATGTGGCTGATGGGCGTCCAATCAATGGACCTGGGGCTCTTCTTAAATGGATGGAGGTTAACACAGCCCTATTACCTGCCGCTTGATTCCAGTGTGTTTTTATTACATGCAAAGCCATCATTCACGCACATACGCGTCTGGAGATACATTCCCTCGATGCTCTCTCACACGCACACACACCATTATCACCTTTAACATTTCTAACCACACGTCACACCAGCTGTGTCTTCCCAATGACAGTATCAGCCCGAGCTTTCAACAGCTCCGCCAGCAAATAATTAAAGACCATTATTTACCTTCCGCGAGATGAACAGCTATCTCGCGCCTTTCCGTATTCCACCTTTCCTCCCCCACTTTCTCTCTCGTTCTCTTTCTCTCTTATTCCGGTCTCCCCCCGCAGTGACACGTTCATGTCAGCGCCAATAAATCATCCCAATTTGTTCCTTCTCCGCCAACATGAGCTTTAATCTTCATTTACGACTTACGAAAAAGGTCTGTTTGTCTGAATCCTCTGATAAAACACTTAAGTAACATGTTTTTTCTAGGGATTGTCATTTGGATGTACCGCATATATTTTTCAGCCAAATGTGGAATAAGATAAGAGAATAAAGTGTGAACAGTATGCAGGGGACAGATGTCAAAACGTGGTGAATACAAAGTGGGGTGTTATTGTAACACATTTGAATAGAAAATTAAGCTCAATTCATTCACTTCTCGGTTAAAATACATTTAGAGAATATACAGGCCATCAAAATCAGATAAACAGCTGTCATTACTGTACATTTGAACTTACTTATGAAGTATGATTGTTCATGGCCGACTACAGAATCCTGTGACCTTTAGACCCCAAAGCCATTCCACTGGCTAAAGCAACTTTCATTGGAAATGATCAATCATTTTATTAGTAAATATGTAAATCAATGTATTTTAAATTTCATCTCACATTATATTACAAAAGCTGAAGCCTTTGTGTTTTCAGTTAGCCTTCAGTTAACAAGCTAACATCTCCTACTTGTGTAACACAGCGTTATTTGGTTAAAAAAGCTGTTTTTATTAGCTAGAACAATGTATCACGATAACATTCTGATTGAACTTTTGAAGGGGGTAAAATCTTGCACAATAACAGAAGGCATGAACCAATGGTAGCTTAACTTGATCGTTTGTTGCTTCAGTTATATCATGGGATATGTCATATATAATATAAATAACACTTTCATGGTTAAGATGAGCGGTTCCAATCAGGCAATGAACAGGACATTCAAAACAAGTTCTTTCAGTCAATGGAAATCCTAATTGAACACTAATTGCTATACTATTGTGCCAGCAGAAACAAAAATTGAGAAATTGGCTGTTGCTAGATTTTGGAAATGTCCAAATATCGGCCGATTAATCGGTCTGGGTGATCTGTCAGTCTCTGAAGATCATAGAGCCAGAGGCCAAAGGTCAAGTGAACTGGTGCTCACCAATTTCTCAATCTTGACAAAACCATCAATGTTAAAAAAAACTAAAAAAACATTAAAACCATCCTAGTTGCCAACTTGTTTCAAAGTTTTGTCTACATACTTAAGTAGAATCGTCTAAAACTTTAGCCTTGCTTGGTTCCTTTTGCCACCACAGAGGCGTTTTTGTTCAGTTCCCCGGCGTTCCCACTGGTCCCATGTTGGTGTGCGGTGGAGGGGAGCGTATGTGTCTCAATCATGGCTCAATTACAGCCTTCTTGCCTCAGTATGAGAGATCTGTTATGAATACACAACCGCCGCCACCAATCACCATAACCACTGCTCTCATTACCATCCCTTTAACCGGAGCGATTATTACCCTTTTATTAATGGAGAGAGAGAGAGAGAGAGAGAGAGAGCCGAGAGGGAGATCGGAGAGAGAGAAAGAAGATACAGCGGCGCGCAGTAAACGAGTGTCAGGTTCGGTGCACGCACTGAAAAATTAAACCAATTAGGAGTGCCGTTTGGAGCCCCTCTGTTCGCATTCCTCTCCGAGCCACTGAACAGCTCCGAGGAAAGAGAGACAGAGGGAGAGAGAGATAGAGGGAGGAAAAGAAAGAGCCCGGCACTCTATTCTGTCATGCTCGGTGAAGAGCAGAGAAGAGCGGGAGCGAGAAAGCAAACGCTGCCGCTGAGAGGCGGATTAAAAGCAATCTATATCCACATAAATCATTGATTAAATGAATCATGAAATTAATATGTAAATTGTGTGTTTAACCTCTATTTATATACCACTGTCTGTCATCGTAGCGTAAATCTAAAACTAATTGCGATTTCTCAGCGAGCCTGGGAAACTGCAAGAGAGAGACAAGGAGTGGAAAGAGGGAGGGAGAGAGAGGTAAAAGTCTGACATATTTATTAACTAAACGTTCAACTACATCAACTTACTCATTAACAGCAGTATTAAGGGAAAGTGGTGAGAAAACAACACCGTTTGTGCTGCATCAGCACTCTGAGTAACAAACGTAAGAGAGATGCTTTCGGCCCAGAAAGACGACAGTATATTGAGGGTTGTCTGACAACTACAAGAGCCAATTATATGAATGCTGTATAATCCATACAATGTGTACCTAAATGTATAACTCTGATAATGGGCTGCAACTAACTAACAACTCGTTTGATAATCAGGGTGACAATTTTCGGTTCGATTAATCAATTAGTACCAAAAAAGTTCAAAAGCATTTACCAAAAAGTATATTATCTCACATCTGGTCTAGTTTTATCCTAAAAACAATGCGCAACTAACACTGCAATTAACAACTATTTTGATAATCACTCTTGAATACTTGTTAGATTAATCGATAAAAAGGGTTAAAAAAAAAAACATTTTATTTTCAGCAATTTAATGAAAAGTGTGCAGTTTTCTACATCTGGTCCAACATGTCTTTCAACAAGTTATACAACTAAAATCTCATTGATTATGCCTAATCTGCCGATTATTTTCAGATTAATCAATTTTAAAAAATCTGCATTCAATCAAAATACCTTACTACCGGTGCAATATTACTATTTGAAATGGATTCATTTTATTTATATAATCTAGAATTTACAATAATTGATTAATATGAATGAATAAATATTAGTCAATTACTCAATTATTCTACTAAACAAAAGCAAATGTTTAATTCTTGTTTAAACAAAATTTTACGAGTGCAACAACATTTTCTTATTAATCTGTTGGATTAAAAAAACAGTAACAAATCAACTGAAGATTATATAACATATAATATGTAGGCTATAAAGTGCATGCAAAAACATATTTAACATACAATGAGCACAGACCCAACTAATCATTCACAACATCTTGTCCACTATTTTCATCATCGATTTATATTGATCTCATTGATCAACTGTTGCAGTTTGATATATATCTCATGAACACCTGACAGTGTCTTAAACAGGTGCTAAAACACAATAGCAAGAAAAGCTCAAAAATACTGCAGATACGCTAACGTTGATATATATATTATGTAAGTATCAAAGCCGACTGATACCTGCAGTGTCTGACAGACACATTGTTTAGGGGTCCCATTGGCCGATCTAGAGGTGGTAGTGCTGTGTGTGTGTGTGTGTGTGTGTGTGTGTGTGTGTGTGTGTGTGTGGTGTGGGTGATATAGGTGAGGTGGAGTGATGGGATCGGAGGCCCTTCCTGCCCCGGCTGACATAAACCACACTCTGGACAGTCCAGCAGGCCACAGAGGACCCTGATTTATAGTCAGGCGAAAGCCAGGACAGCCATGGTGATCTTTCAATAAAACATCAAAAAAAGCTCTGACCCATCCATTACCCACAAGCCCCTGTGGAACAGACGGGTCAGGTGTGCCTGCCATCCCTCACACTGCAATCTCACACTGAGGCACCATGGGAAAAGTCAGGAAGAGTGTGTGTACTGTTGAATTACAGCACAGTGAAAAAGATACTACTATTAGATTCTGTTCAATTACACTTACTCTGATCGTAAACATTGGCACTGGTTTAACTATACTTGATCAAACTGTTGCAAATTGCTACTGTAATGAACTATAAAGCAAATGTCACTTTTTTCGGAAGTTGGGTCTGTGCTCATGTATTATAAAGTTTTATTTGAAACTTTTCTACTCTCATTGGACGTTGTTCATCAAACACAAGCAGAACAAATTTGTATGTAAATTGTTTCATTTGTATATTATCCAATTCGAGTCAATTTGGCAATTTATGTGACAATGGTTTTACTAATGATTTACACCAAAATTCATTCTTTTTTATGTTTAATGAATAAGCCCCAATGTATAGCACACATTTACTCTTTTTAATAACCTGTAATTTTTTTAAGTGATTTATCAAACAAATAATTGACAGATAAATTGATCATTAAAATTGCATGAGACTGTTCATTAAAGTATTAATATATAGTATGTTCCAAATTTAATTATATAATAAATCATATTTCTTTTTTAGCAGAACTTATATTTTCTGACTTCCATTTATTATAATATGAATTAATTAAAACAGGAGTTTTCAAACTAGGGTCCAGTGACCCCCAGGGGGCTACGAGGGTGTACAAGGAGAGGGAAAAACTTGAAAGAAAATATAAATATTATACAAAATAAATTTATAAGTCTGAGTTAACCTTAAATATGTTTAACACAATACAATTTCTCACAATAAAAATAAATGGGTCTTTATGCATAAAACTATGTGGGGTCCTTGGCATCAAAAATCCCTGAAATATACATCAATATATTTTATATACTGTATATATTTAAAATCTGATGACATTGTCTTGCATCAAATTTTTCAAATAGGCCAAAACTTAGAAAGGATCCAGAGACAAAGTCAGAGACAGGAAGGTGGAAGACAATGTATCCCACATTTGACAAGAATGCAGCGCAAGACGAGCCCACACACTTTACCTTTACTCACTCTCTTACACACACACACTCGGAGGTAGTTTTTGATATGTTATCTGATACATGCACTAAACTGAAGGCAGATCATTGTCAGTGTGTCTTCAAAAGAAAGCAATAAAGCGTTGTGCATGCTCTCCCCCTTGTTTCCCTAATTCACTTCATTTCATTTTAACTATCCGTAACAATCTGGCGAGACATTACCCTGTAATGAAACCACACAGGGCCTGATTGTTTTCATCAGAGAACCCCCCCCCCCCCATCTCACATACACACACACAAATGACACCCATTGCTACTGACAGACACAATATTTACACGGTTTCAGACATACACACACATGTACAACATCAGCCCACCCATCCATACATACAAATACACACACTGACCACACATTGCTTTGTAGAAGAAGAACCATGCGGATGGATGAAAGCTACTGATGACAGTGTGTGAAACTAATTCATTTAGTTTTATGAATTCAAAAAGAACAAAATCATTTTTTTTACTAATCTACAGGATTGTAAAAGGTGTTATTATTAGGGTGTGTGTGTGCGTGGTCTTTAGCCCTCTCTCTGATTGGATGAAGTGTCTCTATAAGGCATTTTTAAGACACGGCCATCATAATGGTGAATAAACAAGCACATAACCTGCTTTGTAGTGTGGTTCCAATTTACAGTCTGTGCACATGCTTAACATGTTTCCAATCAGGCCTAGGGCCGCTATTAACGGAAACTATCTTCATACTTTTGAGGGCACGGGAAAAAACATGAGAGTGGAAAACACATAAAAGCAGCTGTTATTGAGCATTCACATTTAGGACTGTTTGAATCTCTTTCAAACTAACAAATGAAGTGCAATGCAAACCGGAGCAGGGTGAATATTTTTGTTGACAATTTGAAGATTGCTCATGTTTTAACTTAAGTTAAATTGTCATTTTTAAAAGTATTCAGATGACTTAGGAGTGGCAGTACGATTGAAATCTTACATTTTGTTAAGGAGTCATTTTATATCGCAGTAATATCTCACTATAGCTATTTTTGTACTGAGGGTTTTTTCAGTAACTGAGTGAAATGTTAAAAATATATATATTATTAAAAAGCAAATTAAGTCTTGATATCAACGTGTATATATATGTGTGTGTGTTTTATATATTTATTAATTTGTATACTTCTGTTATTTTTGTATACTTCTGTTTTTTTTATCAAAAAAGCTGATCAAAATTTCCCAGATGAAAATATACTGACGGTATACTATTTACTGTAGGCCAAAGGAATCTCAAAGACACTGCAGAGGATGACAGGAGACATGCAGCATGTTACAGGTGGAGGTCACATGATCAGAGTACTTATAAAACATTTGGTAACTGCGTTCCATCATAAGGTGCTCGTATCCTCTGCTTTAGTCTGAAATAATTGCATTTTTTTGTAATACGATCTTTCTATGTGTATGATGTGAATAGTGCAGCGCTCCTGGGTGGATTTTAAAAGTTTTATAGGCTTATTCTGCAGACTTCCGGATGGTGGTGCGCAGAAGGGTTAGTGGGGGGGTGGTAATTGGAGCTGGGCTGCCCGGGGCAGATAGAGACAGAATGAATCCCTTACAGATCCGACGAGAGCACCAAACCGGCCATGATGTCACCACATACCCAGGGCTTTTCTTGATTTAACCCAGGCGCAGAAAGAGACTCGCGTACATACAAACACTCTGACCCTATCTCTCCTTGCATTCCACCTTGCTTTCATCTTTACTTCTTCTTTTAATAATCCAGAGCAAGCAGATGTTTCTATGTTTGACTGCAGCATGACTTCAGTATACCTTCATTTTGTCAAAGCATTTAGTGAAATCCTTCATTAATATGGTGATTCAGTTTTGAGTTTTGGCAACATAATTTAGTGTTTCCAATCTATACTTTAATAATTATATTAATTATTAAATTAATATTCCATTAAATTTCTATAAAAATTCAAGTGCATGGCATTTTGTGTAAATAAATATTTTCTACATTTTTAAAATAAAATTTTAATGTATTGTTTGTTATATATTTAATACACTACAGAGAGGTATGAAACAATTTATACTTTAATAATTATATACATTTTTAATTATAAATGATATATCTTTTTTTAATAATATTTTAATGTATTGTTATAGATTAAATACGCTATAGAGAGAGTGAGAGAAAAAGTACACTTTAATAAATACAATAATTATTAAATTAATATAATTCAAATGTCTGGCCTCTAAATAAATCAACTTTTGTGTGTAAAACATTAATATTTTTTTTTTTTCATAATTAAATAATTAATATTTACTGCTGATTTTTTCTGTACACACAGTACACAGTTTTTCATTTGCAATAATAGATGGACGATACATATGCAATATAATATAAAAATTCATAGAGACACTTTTGTTGCATAAAGTGCAAAACAGATTTGTTTGATGCTTCCGAGGCTGTTACTGTTATTCTCACAATTTCTACAAAACCTCATGTATGTTAACATGTGGAACAGTGGAATTTAAATCTGCAGAATTCCACAACATCCATATTCAATACACACTCAATGTTTAAGTTTGCAAGGCCTTTCAAAACTAGGGTCATTTTAAGCCTGAGCTCGTCATGTCCAAGCAAGCCTCCCTTGAGGAACACGACTGAGAGAAAGTTGAGCGGCATTGTGCTCTTCAGGTGAACCCATCTGCCCAAGCCAGACAGAGGGGGGTAATGCGGCGAATTATGGCCTCCAGATGTGAGAGACCACTGTAAACACTCTTCTGAGCAGGGCAAAGCACGACTTTGTCATTTCCTCAGATCTTCACATCTTTCAAGTGCTTCAAAACGGGATTCCGAGAGTCAGAGCGTTTTCAGACAGAGTCAAACCCTGTCATTACCAGAACCTCTCCGTTCTGGCGCGCCAAACGCTTTGTGCGAGCGGATCAACAGCTGCTAGCTCGCAGGAACGGGGAAGTGCAGCGGAACATGTCATGAAATATTAATCGGCATAATTGGGATGCTAGTTAGCGCTTCTTTGACCAGCTTTAGTCCCCTCCAGCGCAGCGGCGCGGCTACCGCTTAGTGTCAAGCTAAACTATTAAAGTGGCAGAAAAAATGATGAACTCTTGAAAATGGATTAGATGGGGCTTATGTTTCAGGGCCTTTAAAATACTCACTAAAACGCTCTAATCGTCTTCTCGCCGCCAACGACAGACAATGGGGGGGGAAGAAAACACCAGCTCTTCCGGTACGAACTACTTTGCCGATTTCAGTGTCACATTCAATTTTCTGCTTCCTGCTTCTCCCCGGATCCCCATCCAAAAACAAGCATTTAAAACATCAGTCCTAATTAGATGATTAGTGCTTGGAAGGGCAAGAGATAAGTCATTTGCATAATTCAATCATAAGAGTTAGAGATACATATTTCGATGTTCGTTTGTACAATTATCTCCGCTGTCCTGGGGGCTGTGATACTAATGTGATTAAACAATACTCTTGCACGGGGCCTAGTGTCCTCCATTAAAGCACTGCTAGAGGCAAAGCAAAAATTAATTTTAGGAGACAATCAATTTTATTCTACATGACTGTAATAAATATAGCCCGGCTGCAGATGTGTCATTAAGCTCAGGAGGAGACTTTCCCAAAGTCAAAATGACACTAGTCTCTTTCTCTCCTGCTTTTTTTTTTTCTCCCGCTATAACTGCGGGTCTGCGGACGGTGAGCGGAAAGTGTCATTTCTCTCTTGTGAGATTCTTGACAGGCCATATCCATCTGTCTGTTTTAACCTCTTATATCTCTCTCCCACGTCGCTGCACACCAGCGAACACCTGCTATTCCTCATCCCATCGAGACGTGTATATTAAGAGCTAACTTCATAATTGCAGATTCTAAATGCTCCTCAAACATCGTTTAATGATTGCGGATGTCAATATGTAATTTGTGCAGATTCACATACGTAGCGGCGTTCTTAATTTGTTTTCGTGATTTCCGCACCTAGAAGATTCAAGTAGCGCCTTTCCATCACTAATTGACCACATGTGTCTTTGCTTTGCCTCTAATTCATTGGTTACGCATGGGACTAGTTATTAAAGCGCTGTGGCTTGGAACAGGCACCCGCCAACATTAATGAGAACTCACATGGCCACAAGTTGGTTTATAAGAGCCCGTCAGCAGTTAAGCGCTCTCACGTCTCAAACATGTTCGCAATAAGACAGAGATGGACAGAATAGCCGGCTGCCAGCTTGCCTTTACAAAATATGTTCAACTACCTGAAAATAAAACTCTCTCAAATCTCTATGCTTTTATCTTACATGGTGGCCCAAAAACTATATGGACTCTTAATCCAAAAAAAAGGAAGAATGCATTAAAATAAATGCCACTTAGTTTATATATATATATATATATAGGCTATGAAGACTTCAGATGCAAGAACCTCTAACATTTTGAAAATAAGTCATTACATACTGACTAATAACCTTTTCCTTGCCATTAAAGTGAAATTACTGAACCTAAACACTGAAGCCTGATAAAAATGCTCACTTAAAGGAAAAAATCTCAGAAAAGTCTCAGACATAGGATTTTGCATCAGAATCATATATATATATATATATATACACACACACACACACACACATACATATATATATATATATATATATATATCAGAACATTTTGCTTGTTTGTCTCTTTGTTAGTTGATGTTGTGTTTGTTTGTTAAATTTAAAAATCAACATAAATAATAAAAAAGAAGGTTGTTAGGATACAAATCATGACATACTGTTTAAAAGAGAAGACAAAATGCATGGCTTGAGTGTCCATATGGGGCCACTGGATATGAGATATGACAGCCGTTCACATCCTAACATACAGATATACTGAAGCCCCTCTTGATGCTTCAAACTGTATTAATTCATAATTTACTGTGCAAAAAGGGTAAAGGAAAGAGTGAATCTGCAAAAAAACAACCTCAGAAAAAGGTGTATGTATAATTAATGGCTGACATTAAGGTGTGCCGAAGGAAGAGCGACAATCTGAGGAGATTTGATGAGACAGCGGGGTGTCTCGGGTGCCTCGGGCGAAGCCAAAGGCGCTGAGCCTCTGTCCATATGGACCGAGCGCGCACACGTGCACGCGCGACGAAACGGAGAGACCTGGAGGCTCGCGCGCACTCCTGCCACGAGATGTGGAGATAAATGTGGTCCTTGTCCGTCATTGTGTCTTTGTTTTAAAGTTTCCAGTTTTATTTAGTGTTCACACTTTATGCGCGACTCAAAATCAGACCAAATCAATCATACGTGAGATACTGATTCAAATTAATCTACAGATTATGCTTCTTAAAGGTGTCAAATTGTGCATTTTAGGGAATCTTTGAAACGCTGCGCTTTGACGCGCGGTGTGATGGTAGCTCGCGCCTGGGGCAACGATGGGAATTAGACACATTTTAAATTAATGACTAAAAAAAGCAAATCGCTTCAAGAGACGAAAGAAAAAATATGACAGGCTTTCGAACAAGTAATGCGTTTTATGATTTAACCTGACAATTCCTGCAACTCCTGCTAAATAAAGTGCGATTGGCATGAATGCAAACAGGGATGTTGTTCTCATTTTTATGATGTTACTCGCATGAAGTAACTCTCTGGTCAGTGATGCAATAAATATTAGTGGACAAGAGCTTTCTGCACTTTTTTATTTTGGGATGTTCTTGCACTTGGTGGAGAGAGAGAGAAAAAACAGTTAAACTAATCCAATCCACCTTTGCGAAGAGGCAGGAGAGCAAGCACAGATGTTCATCTCTAATGTAATTCCCATTCAATTTCCTAAGTGCAGTCCC
Source organism: Schizothorax lantsangensis (assembly GCA_027422415.1). Taxonomy (NCBI): domain Eukaryota; kingdom Metazoa; phylum Chordata; class Actinopteri; order Cypriniformes; family Cyprinidae; genus Schizothorax; species Schizothorax lantsangensis. Next base: position 7,322,711 of record CM049859.1, read on the forward strand.
CAAGTGCAAACTAGTTTAGTGTTATGTTTAGCTTGCAAATTTCGTTTTAATAAATAATGAATGCATTAAAAACCTGGAGATCAATCGCGAGCTGAGAAATCATAAAAAGCGAGCCGTAAGTGCCGCGTCGTTTGCTGATTTGGACACTTTCTGTGTCTTTCAGTCTGGAAGTTTTAAAGAGCCCTTTGCATATTTAAGGCTGTATCTGGAATCCTAGTGAGCTCCCTACCTAGACAGCACATTCAGCTGCAGACTCGGAACGCGCCGACTGCTGGGTGTTCATAAAGGACGCCTTCTTGCGTATGATTCTGTATGATTAAGAACCCAGAACCTACTCTTTTTCAAAACCGGTCTCGTTTTAAATAAATAAATAATTGTATGATTTTCGGGCCCTAAAGCGTGGACGAAACGTGCAGTAGCCTATAGTATAACAGCGTAGTCCTATTTTCCGATCGAATGATTCTTATGAGCCGGTTCTTTTTAGTGAATCAAAAACGTAGAGCGCAATCAGTGTAGTCCGATTCCTGAACAAATGACTCTTATGAGTCGGTTCGTTTTAGTGCCTCAAAACACAAAATGCAACCAGGGTATGACTTTAAATTATATTTTGTGAACGATGACTGCTTATAAATGGGTCCTAGCTGAATAAAACTAATGTAGGTTACTAATTCTTCATGTCCGACTCCAAAAGGCCTAAAAGTTATGTTACAAAAAAAAAAATAATAATAATAGGTTTCTTTCTTTTTTATATTTTTGTTTTTTAAAAAATGCTTTTTTTAAAATATAGTTAACCAACAATCTTACATTTGTCACCCCTAAAAAGTTTTTAAATGGTCTTTGTAAACCTTTTGCAATAACTGTTTTATATTATCTGTTTTGTGAAAGGTGATATGATCTGATTATTTGAATGCTGAGGGCATTTAATGCAATAAAATTTGCTATTGCTTTCTTCCTAATATTTACTCTTTAACAGTCTTCAAAGAATTCTGGAATAATGGAAATTTTAGGGAATCATTAATAGGAAACAGAAACAGTATCGTAAAATACCCATCTCTATCCATTTTGTTGGTCTATCTAAACATGCATGAGATGAATGCCTTTGGCCATTGCGTCGCACTCGAAGTGTTTGTAAAACGGCATGTCCTGTGACCTCTTTAATTCTATCGCACCCTGTCTGGCTGCTTTCAATAGGACAATCTGTCCTGTTTGAACACCCCCTAAGTAGGCAGCTCAGTATAAATTTTGAGACACACTCCTCACTTGCTTCGCCATGGCTGTCCCGTACAAACCGATGCAAAATACATCTATTTGTCTCAGCTTAGCCCTTCTCCCAGTGAGCCTGTGCTGAAGGAGGAGAGGAGAGAGAGAGGGAGAGGAGGCGAGGGGCCAGCACGCACATTAGTTTCAGCCATCTGGTAGCGGGACGGTGGATGATGTTTAAATCTGACTATAAAAGCGATGCTTGCGAAGGTGAACTGTAAAGCAACGATGCCGAGGAGCAAATTCAATTTCAGGGGGGCCCATTGCTCGGGCAATTTCATTATCCAACCGTATGCTGCAATCTGACAGAAGAGTGAAAAGCGCAGCGTTCCGCACCTCATTCTCTTATTGTCCATTTGCCTGGACTCAAAATTAAACAAAATAATGTTGTAAAACGGTCTCTCCCCCGCTCACTTTCTCCTCGCTCTCATTTCTAATTAGATGTGCACGGCAGATTGATTCAGAACTGCGCAAAGCCCAATAAAGTGACGGGGGATTCTTCTGGAGGTTGTGCTGGGGATGTTAAAAGGTTAATTACTGAACCTTGCCCAGAATGGCCATCTGGATATGCGCTCTCTCTCTCTCCCTCTCTCCCTAAAACACACATGCGTGCATCTCCACACACACATCCGCTGTGCAAAAGCGCACTTTAAGACCACGTTCCTGAACCTTCTCGCCCGACCAATTTTCAATACCTGACCTTTTACCTGTGAGAAAGTAAGAAAATGGAAATAGAAAATTGAAAATACTAGACCTGATGCAAAGCACTTCATGGAGAGGAATACATAGAGTTATTGAAGTTAAGGTTACTAAAGATTGTGAACTTTTGGTGACTGACTTTACTTCAAAAATATATATTTAATGTAATGTATAAATTATATTTAATTTATAATTAATATTATGCAATATATGACACAATATTAAATTTTTGTATAAATAACACAAATGATTTCAAAATGATTTGTGAAGTGTCTTTTAAAAAGTCAAATCATTTTTATACAGTGTTTTGACTGTTATTCCACTAAAAGCGAAGATGCTGCCATTTTTATACTAACATATAATTAGACTTTTTCCTTGGATGATAAAGGTCTTTATAGGTGTACTGCTCCCTTGAGTCCCACCACACCAATCACACACACATAAGCTGATATTGCTGCAGGAGCCTGAGAACACTAATGCATCTGTCACGATAACAAGCTAAGAATAACATCTCTACACCAAACACAGCCACAGATCCAGGAGAGGTGATTCATTGATTTATACAACATGGCCCAACACCTTATCCAAACGAGACGTGGGACATCATCCAGACAAATGGAGTATCAAACAAGAATTCCAGATCTGGCCCTGGATATGACATGGGTTAAAAGTGCATAAATGATATTGATGTCTATTCATATGAGCCTGACTCAGTGGAGCAAATAACAGAATAAAGTGAAATACAACCGAAGTATGACCCCTAGTCCAAAGAGCTGTCATTGTATAAGCAAGAATAAAAGTGGGAAAAACATCAAATATAACTGTACTGAAAACCTAATAGTTTCAAAACACTCAATAAAGTATAATGAGTCAATTTAGTCATTTAACAAATCAAAACGTATACCAATGAAGGCTATAAATCTAGTAGATCCAGGAAAAGTTAACTTATAAAGATTATAAAGACAAAAAGAAAAAAAGAAGCTAATTAAAAAAAAATCAACTTTATTATCTTTGTTGTGCGGATTGTTTTATGACATCTATTAAATAAATCCTGCAAGTTCAATTAGCCTAAATATAATTTCAGAGTAGCTATTCAAATTTGCCTTCCAAACAGATTTTATTACAAGGCAGCTGAAATATTGAAATTTGCATTTTGTTGTATAAGTGTAAATGAATGTCATATTATTGTTTTTAGTTTATTAAAATGACCATGTTTGCGCTGTAATAAACGCTTGTATAAAGACAGTTATGTAAAAAGCAGATCGAGTGGTCAGCGAGAAAAATAAGTCAAAAAGATTCCGGACAAAGTTATTTGCTTGATTTTGGAGAAAGCTGTCATTAATTTCACGGGTTTATTCGCCTATTTTTGTTACTATTGTTTTTTCTCAGGACAATGATTTGATTCGAAACGGAAAAGAGGTCAAAACTGCAGGTGGTTTGGCAGAAAGAAAAACTGATGCAAAAGTTTCATTTAGAACATTTAATGTGTTTTGACAAGTTCACAAACAGCACTTTATAATAACTTTCTTTATAAGTAAATTAACTGTTAATTTATATTAAAGGTAACTTAGGTAAGTCTTGTTTAGATCACGTGCGTTAAAATATAAATGTCATAAACGTGATATTCATATATTTCCATAAATATTCCTATTTGCACACGCATGAAATCACTTTTATTAGCTATCATAAAGTGTTAGCAACTTTTCCAAGTGCGATAACTCTGCTAGTTCTGAATGAACTTGAAAAGCACCTCAGGTTTCAAAGCTGAGCGTAAATGTGACATGTATGCGATATAGGCTAAGACTTGCCTGGCATTGGTGCAGTCGTTATAAAGCGCCTCGAAGTCTTTTCGGGTGATGAGTTTGCACCGGTTCACGCCCGGCTGAATGGCCCCAAGTCCGCGCAGGATCCGCACCTGCTCCACCGTGCACACCACCGGACATATATCCAGCCGCTTCAGCTTGGTGTAGACGGTGTGCAGCCCGCCGACCAGGTGCTTCAGGAACAGGTCGAACACCTGCGGGAGGCAGATGAGCTCCTGACCGTCCACGGTGAACGAGGCCACTTTCACCCCGTGCACCTCCACCATCTTACACTCGTTATTGTGGACACCGCCGGGCCCGTTCCCGTTAGTGCTGCCGCCGCCGCCGGTGCCGGTGATGAAAGAGTTGATCATGCTGCTGGTCAGTCGCGGGGACTCGGCCGGGCTGGAGTACAGAGAGTCGGGACGGAACAGGCTGCTCGCGCCCCCGGGAGTGGAGGTCGGTGAAAGCACCGGAGGAGTTGCTGATACGGCCATAGTTTATGCGAAGTTTCCTCCTTTCCGTACTTTTGAGACAAGCACACCTTTGCTGGCTCCTCGTACTGTTTCGCGGCTTTCACTCGGTGTTTCTCATGCGTCTCCGGTAGCGACTGCTGATAGTCGGTAATGTGCAACTACCTTCCTCGCGAGTGAGATGGATAGAAGTGTATCGCACTCAGCGATTCAATTAGCCTGCCCACTAAAGGCCGGAGTGACAGCCCTCTCAGCCAATAAAGAGCGTGATGGCACACGCCTTCAAATGTTATTGGCCATCTGCCAGAGATGGGCGGGGACTTGTGTTCTTCTCACTATCAAAAGCAAATACAACTTTTTAGACAGATGATAGGCTATATACAGTATTTCATTCGTGTCTTTAGCTTGTACTGACCACCGCTGTTATTTTGGTTACACGTTTTCTTCCACAGCCTTTATACTAAATCAATTTAATGCTAAACATAAGAATAGTGCATAATGAAATATGTGCGTAATGATATTTTCATGTGAATGTAACTTGGCTAGATTCCTGTCCGTTAAGCTTTATAAAATGTTTGTTATTAATGACTTCATGAAAGTTATTATAATTATCATAATTACACTTCTATTACAGGCCTATAACTGTTAATGTCAGTGATGACAGCTGTAGTATTTAAGAATTCTTCATAATATTAGACTTCTATACTTTAATATTAACAAATATTAAATATGACAACTGTTCACAGTTACCAGTGACTACCCATTCCAACTATACATAATTAACACAGCATCACATAATTTTCAAATTGCAGTACATCAGCAAGTACAAGATTTTCTTTAAGTAGACCTGAAATATATGGAAAATATTACCCTATGCTTCATATTTTTGAAAAAAGACAAAAACAAACAAAAAAAATTTTTAAAGGCCCGGAACATCATTGCTATTATAACATGTAACACATAAAGGTAAACTAAGGTGAACTATCTTTACTGTCTAAGTTTTGAGTAAGCACTTCTGTTGTTATATAACATTGCCTTTTAGGTAACTTATAAAATATAGAGTTCTGGATTTTAAACATTTGGCCTAATTTGAAGTGGCATGTGAATTTTACTTAGAATTTCTAGTATATTATAATTGTTATTTGTAATGTTGAGTTAGTTATTCATCCATAAACCTGAGAGCAAAGATTATATTTTGTATATGACTGTAAATGGACATCTGCTTATTTTTCAGTAGGCTATTGTTTTGTTCAAACATCCCATGGTGTTTGTTTGTTTAATGTATTTTTTTTTCTCTTAAACGTTTACAAATGAATTCACTGATATTAACAGAAGAAAAGACCCTCTGAAAAGATATGGGTGGATTTCAATAAAGAAAAAAAAAAAAGTTCTACAACATGTCTTAAAAATGTCAGTCTCTCTAATACTAATTTTTGACAGTAACACGTCTGATTCACTTTTCTTTTTCAATACTTTATCTTTGCTCTCATTATGAACCACTTAGTGAAGCAAATGAGGACCTTTGTAAATGAGAATCTTTATACAGGTCAAAAAAAGTCGTTGTAAAATTAATGTAGGAATCATGCTTAACCTTTGAGCCCTTGCAACTTTTGTGGGAAGATTAATATTGTAATGAGTGCCTAAATGCCATGCAAATTTCTGCCAAGTACCTGCTGAAATTAAAAAGCTAGGTGGCAATCTAGAAAATTAGATACATATTTTACCTAGCATTCAATCGCACCTCAACCCTTCGTCTTATATTTAATCTTAATGAATACCTGATTAACATACCTGGCCCTGCAGGCACACATGCACCGCCCCCTCCACCCGCCCCTCCAGCACCGCCCCAATGCTCCGTATGCATATTCACAAATTATACACACATACGTAATGGATCTACATACTTACACTGGCATATGTTAATATCAGTGTAAGCAGCATTAGATTTAAACACTGGTCTCAGAATGTCACCTGAGAAATCCACATTTTAACAAAATATATATCTTATAGGAATACTATTAAAGTAATTAATAGTATAAAGTAAGAGAAGAGAAGCGATTACAATGCATAGGGGAAAGACAAATTAAGAAGGAGAGGAGTCATAATGAGAGGTACTGAGAGCTGGGAGAATATGAATACTGGAAGAGAAGAGGCGAGACAAGAACGAGAAGAGAACAGAAGCAAAGAGAAGATACCAGACAAAACAAGACAAGGAAAGACAAGCTGAGCATAGAGGAGACAAGAAGAGACAAACCTAGCCTAGAAGACAAGAGAAATTATAAGTTGAGCATAGAGAAGAGGAAACAAAATGATGACACAAGACGTATAGCAATAACAATGGATAGTGAAGAGACAAGGCAAGAGGAGAGGAGTCATACAATGAGAGAAGATGATATACTGGTACTTGAAGAGAAGAGACAACACAAGATGAGAGGAGCAGAGAGGAGATGAGACAAAACAAGAGAAAACAAGAAAAGAAAAGACCAGCTGAGATAAGGTAAGACTATGTGAAACAAGTTGAGAAGAGATGAGACAATAAAAGACACACTGAGCATAAAAAGACAAGAAGAGAAGAGTTGAGCATAGAAGAGATGAGACGAGACAAAACAAGACAAGAAGAAACAAGATGAGGTCAGGTGAGACAAGTAGAGAGGAGGTGAGACAAAATAAGTCAAGAAAAGACAAGCTGATCATAGAAGAGACAAAATGAGGTAAGACAAGATGAGACCAGGTGACACAACTAGAGAAGAGATGAGACAAGACAAGACAAGAAGAGACAAGCTGAGCATAGAAGAGACAAAATGAGGTAAGACAAGATGAGACCAGGTGACACAACTAGAGAAGAGATGAGACAAGACAAGACAAGAAGAGACAAGCTGAGCATAGAAGAGACAAAATGAGGTAAGACAAGATGAGACCAGGTGACACAACTAGAGAAGAGATGAGACAAGACAAGACAAGAAGAGACAAGCTGAGCATAGAAGAGACAAAATGAGGTAAGACAACATCAGACCAGGTGACACAACTAGAGAAGAGATGAGACAAGACAAGAAGAGACAAGCTGAGCATAGAAGAGACAGAATGAGGTAAGACAAGATGAGACCAGGTGACACAACTAGAGAAGAGATGAGACAAGACAAGACAAGAAGAGACAAGCTGAGCATAGAAGAGACAAAATGAGGTAAGACAAGATGAGACCAGGTGACACAACTAGAGAAGAGATGAGACAAGACAAGACAAGAAGAGACAAGCTGAGCATAGAAGAGACAAAATGAGGTAAGACAACATCAGACCAGGTGACACAACTAGAGAAGAGATGAGACAAGACAAGAAGAGACAAGCTGAGCATAGAAGAGACAGAATGAGGTAAGACAAGATGAGACCAGGTGACACAACTAGAGAAGAGATGAGACAAGACAAGACAAGAAGAGACAAGCTGATCATAGAAGAGACAAAATGAGGTAAGACAAGATGAGACCAGGTGACACAACTAGAGAAGAGATGAGACAAGACAAGACAAGAAGAGACAAGCTGAGCATAGAAGAGATGAGAAACCACAACTTGAGCATGAAGAGTGGAAAAAATATTGACACAAGACGTGTAGCGATAACAATGGACAGCGAAGAGACAAAGTGAGGGGGGGGGGACAAAGACAAGACAAGAAAAGACAAGCTGAGCATAGATGAGAGAAGATGAGACAAGAAGAGACAAGCTGAGCATAGGAAAGAGAAGAAGGGAAAAGCTGAGCGTAGAAGAAAGGAGACGAAATGATGACACAAGATATGTAGCGATAACTATGGATATTGATTAGATAAAGTGAAAGGGGAGGAGTCATACTCTAAGAGAAGATGATATAAGAGACAAAACAAGAAGAGACAAGCAAAGAAGAGAAAAGACAGGACACAGCAAGAAGGGACAAGCTGAACATAGAAGAGACAAGACAAGGCAAGATGAGACGAAAGCGGGTGAGACAAGTCGAGAAGAGAAGAGACAAGACAACAAGACAAGATGAGCATAGAAGAGAGAATACAAGAAGAGACAAGCTGAGAAGAGAAGAGAAGAGAAGAGAAGAGAAGAGAAGAGAAGAGAAGAGAAGAGAAGAGAAGAGAAGAGAAGAGAAGAGAAGAGAAGAGAAGAGAAGAGAAGAGAAGAGAAGAGAAGAGAAGAGAAGAGACGAGAAGAGACGAGACAAGGCAAGATGGGACAAAAAAGACAAGAGATGAGACAAGAAAAGACAAACAAGATGAGACAAGTTGAGACAAATCGAGACCAAAGAGACAAGATGAACATAGAAAAGGGAATAAATAAACAGAAAAAAGCAAAGAAAAGACACGTGTGGAGAGATAACCATGGATAATAATGAGACAAAGTGAGAGGGAGAGGAGTCATTCAATGAGACTTGAGAGAAGAAGAACAGGAAGAGAACAGGACAAAACAAGAAGAGATGAAGACATGAAATACATGAAACGTGATGTTGAGCATATAGAAGAGACGAGATGAGGTGAGATAAGACAAAACCAGACAAAATGAGGCAAGCTGGGCATAAAGATGAGATGAGACAACACAAAACAAGACCAGCTCAGCTGACATGAGTCGAAACCAGAACAACACTGTAAAAAATCAAAAGTTGAGAAAACTTAAAAGTTTAAGGCAACCAGCTTCAGGACATTTTTTGAGTTTTCTCAACTTGTTTTTGTAGGATATTTTTGAGTTTTCTCAACTTTTTGTTGTATAAACTGAAAACAAGAAGTTGAGAAAACTCAAAAATCTCCTGAAGCTGGTTGCCTTAAACTTTTATGTTTTCTCAACTTTTGATTTTTTACAGTGAAGTTCACCATAGATGAGAAGAGATGAGTGAAGATCAGAAGAGACAAGTTGAGCATAGAAAAGAAAAGAAATGTAGAGGTAAGATTTGTGAGGAGATAACAATGGATAAGAATGAGACAAAGTAAAAGAGAGAGACATATAATGAGATACAAAGAGAGAAAGTATAAGCTTGATGAAACAAGAAGAGTGAGGAAAAAAGAGAAGAGACAAGAGAAGTTGAGGATAGAAGAGATGAGATGAAGCAAGATGAGACAAGACAAGTCAAGATGAGACAAGACAAGTCAAGATGAGACAAGCTAAGCATAGAAAAGACCAGACAAAACAGCACAAGAAGAGACAAGCTGAGCATAGAAGAGAAGAGATGAGTCAAGACCAGAAAACATGTGAACGTAAAAAAGAAAAGAACAGAAAAAGCAAAGAAAAATTAAGAGACAAGACGTGTGTAAAAACTAAGAATGAATGAGATGGGTGAATGGATGAGACAAGGGATGTTGAGAAAAGAAAGAGACAAAGTGAGACAGAGCAAGAGAGTTCATGTTTGAGACAGAGAGAATGACTGGCTGTGTTTTAATAGCATCAGTCTGTCTCGCTCATGTAAAATATTACACTGAGGCCAAAAGCAGATCAGCAGCCCCTCTCGGTGTAATGAAATGTTTCTGCATTCATTTCCACCTTACGCAAATCAATAACAACAATAAATTACAACTGATTTTAATTGAATGTTGTTTCTAATTTTACTGTCACTCGTGATAAATATTTATGTCTATTACAGCATTTTAAATTCATTACACTCAACGGATTGCTACATACATCAGCAGTTCACTAATCCATTTGGGCTGTGACACGTGCCAAAAAGTTGCCTGACTCTTAATTTAGGGTAAAATATCACCCTTTAATACTACTTAAGAATAGACAAGCTGTCGCTCGAATATGCTCAACGTACTTAATTTCTCAGAGAAAGCCACCGCAGATGATTTAGGGACACTCTTCTCACACTTGCTGCCAAATCACGGGTGACAAGACCTTTTTGTGAGAGCCTCGTGTTTTGGAAGACACACCGGCTTTGTGTACGGCACTGTCCATCAACAAAAATGACTCTGGGAGAAAAGTGGCCAAAGGAGGTTAACTGTTTCGGTCACATCAGACTGAGATGTGTTATTTCATTTTTCAGCTCCTGGGTAGTGCTGCCTTCAGCGCTTTGAATGAGTGATGTGGACTTATGATAATGGACAACGTTACGTAGAAAGGTCCTGTTGTGCCGTAAAGTGCCTGTTGAATCCCAAGGTGACCTGATTCATTTAATAAAATGCTTCTTGGATGAAGCTCACAAAAATAGTCACGTTTTCCAACAAAAACAAAATAAAAAAATCAAAATAAAGATTTTGCATGAACAAAGTAATTTTTATTATTATTACGTTTGTAGTTTTTGTATTTGACTTTTATTTAAAAATCACCCTTATGACTTTCATTAGATTCTAATTGCGTTTTTTTCTTATTTAAAGGGACAGTTCACCCAAAAATAAAAATATTGTCATAATTTATTCACCTTCATGTTATTCCAAACATGTATGACTTTCTTTCTTCTGCAAAACATAAAAGAAGATATTTTCAGAAATGTTGTTGCTATGGATTTCCATTATATGGATGAAAAAAAACACTGAGACATTTCTCAAAATATCTTTGTGTTCAACAGAAGAAAGACAATCATACAGGTTTGGAATGACATGCGGGTGAGTGAATGATCTTCTTAATTATCCCTTTAAATCAGCATTATTTAAAAACAATATAACAAATACTACCACATTATAATACAATTTAAATTAATTAAGAAGATTTGTTATATAATGTCACAAAGCAATGCACAAGATTTGAAACTAAATATTTATTACTATATATTAAATAATATGCAGTTTTTATGCATGCTTTTGGTGTGAAATTACACCTAGATATATTCTTGATAAGATTTATAAAGATAAAATGATACCTCAAAACTCGTGGCATGACAATGAACGTATAAGTTTACACACGTTTATCAGCACTGATACGTATTCATCAGAGCATTTCTGCATCACCCATGCATTCACCGATCTCTAATTTAATTTATATTTATGGTGAGATTTATAATGCAATAATGTTCTCGTGGATGTTTCATTTGGAGAGTTTACGAGGGGCCTGACAGATGGTGTCATTGTACGTTGCTTTGCCACCGCTCACCTCTCTCTACTCAAGATGGCCATCCTCAAAAAGAGCTGAGAGAGAAATGAAATGAACTGTGAAGTCTCCTTGAATTCCACTTCAAAGTTGCAGTTAAGTATGAAAAACTTTGCCACAGTATTTCGCAATCGCCGATTGAACGAACGCCAGATCTTTGAACAAACACTGGCGGCGAAGGCTGCAACTTTTCCACATGTAGTCTAGGGTTGGTTGCGGTGGCTCTCTTGATGAATTGTGTACTCTTTCCTAGTCTGAATCATAATCTTAATCCTGCTTAATCAACACCGGCTCTCCAAAGTGCTTGTGTGATACAACAGTTCAGCAGGAGACGGTAGGACCCGTCCTTGGAGACATCTTTACCCGGCCTGAAAGTAATAACGGGCAACAAAACAGCAAAGTAGATGTACTCTCCAAACACAGAAGCTGTGAATGAGGACTCTCAGAAGCTAGCATCAAAGCCCGAGGAACTCACAGAAGACTGCGGCTAAAGGTGCGGGCTCTCGCAAGATAAAGAGCGCTTGATTCTTGTGGAAAGCACTGTAGCACTCGTCGCCTTGATTTCACTTTCAAAACCAGCCAGAACTAAATGCCTCTGAACATATGGGGTGATGGCACACGATGAAACCCCACACGAAATGATTTCAATCCACACAGGTTTTGCTTTTCATTTCTCCCTCAGATTAAAAAAAAAAAGAGCTGTATCCCCCGGAGAACAAGCCGTTGACATGAAGACACCCCTCCATCACAAACGCTGCGACAAACTCTCTTGTTAAAAGCATCCCTGGTGTGTCAGATATGAGAGAGAGGGAGAGCGAGCAAGAGAAGAAAAAAGGGTTCTCCTGTTGTAAGCCATCTGTCTTGTTTTCCGCTGTTGTTTTAAGCATGGACAAGACGTGCTTAAAAAAGCATACTAAAGAAGATCAAGTGTCACCAATCTGTCTTATTTGAAGCTATAAACACCTGTCCCTATTCCGGCCTAAGAAATAAGTATCAGTGACAAAGCCTGTGATGTTAAAGTCAAGAAAGCTGCGGAAAAGAAAGGTCTTAAGGGTTATCCGTGCTGCTTCTTTCTGTTTCGGGAGATATGGTCATCTCTCTTTGTTTACCAATGAACTACACAGCACCAAAAAAAAAAAGGGTTCTGGAGATCTACGGTATGCAGAAAATAGAAAGCAAGTTCCTCACAGCACGCTTTTACAAGATGATTTTTCAAAACCCTTGACTGGCGATGAAGAAAGCCGCAGAAACATCTGGAACATGCAGATAGGAATATTCAGAGAATAGACAAAGCTGCTCTGAAATATATTCTCCGGTGCATTCTGGCATATCTCAAGATAAGGAGAATGTTCTTGAAATATATGAATTATAAGTGGGCAACCCTTAAGCTGCTAAAAAAGGGCCTTGTTTTGTTTCAGGAGCAAATGGTTCAGAAGCTTATACTTTGGAGATATGTGTAATCGTTTGAGTGAAAAAAACTGGCAAAAGTTCTGTGAAATTATATCAACCAACTTACTTTTTCAATTTTCTTTTTTAAAACAACACAGTTTGTTATGGACGCCTATTCCTATACGCATGTTATGGGTTCAGTGCTACCTAAGATTCAAGACCATTAAAAGAAAAAGTGAAGTGAAAGTGACATGTGGCCAAGTATGGTGACCCATACTCGGAATTTGTGCTCTGCATTTATCCCATCCTAAGTGCACACACACAGCAGTGAACACACACACACAGCAGTGAACACACACACACAGCAGTGAACACACACCCGGAGCAGTGGGCAGCCATGTTACAGCGCCCGGGGAGCAGTTGTGGGTTCGGTGGCTTGCTCAAGGACACCTCACTCGTGGTATTGAAGGAGGAGAGAGCGCTGGACATTCACCCCCCCCACCTACAATCCCTGCTGGCCCGAGACTCGAACTCACAACCTTTGGATTACGAGTCCAACTCTCTAACCATTAGGCCACGACTGCCCCTAAATCTAGACTCGTTCCTCAGTTTGTAAAAATAAGCATATACAGTAAATCATACAATTGACATCTACATGTTAAAATACACACTGTTTCGGATGAATATACTGAAGACACATTGCGCATTAAAATGAGACGTGTACAATTGCTAATACCAACTTATATGTTATATAATATATTTTTTTGTTTTGTAGACACTAAAAAGTACAAGCACAGATCTACTTGTAATGGAATGTCTTGGCCCATACTTCTGTTGTAAGTATATTACTGTAAAATGTGATTTTTGTTTGGTTTTCCAAAAGATTTGCCATATTATTGCAGGAATAATGATTGGTTTTATTTAATTGTTCCCATATATTGTATGCATTTTTAGCGTTTGTGTGATATAATAATAAATAATAACAAATCTTAATAAATCAAACAGGGGTCATTAATTACAAAACGGCATTTTTACAAGGTCCCAAATTGACACTTGGATTAAAAAATATTGACATTAAAAGCTGCCAGAAGATGCTTCAAAAAAAACAAACAAAAAAATCTCTTTCATTTCAGTCATTAAATGTACTCCTATATTTTTAATGAATATTTCTAATAAGAAGTTAGATGTCTTTAGATGTGATTTTTTAATACATCTTGATAGCTGGCTGTCAGTGGCTGTGAGAGTCAAGAGGGTATTTTGACAGCTCGTCATTAACACCTCTTCCCAACTCCTGCTATTTGAAGAAACAATATTCTGTTGTTGACAGCAGCTGGGAACATAAGCCATCGGCGAATAAAAAACAAAATTCAGCATACTGATCCCTTTTCAATAGCCTCACCTTGCGTTTGTAGGCTATGAATATTAAAATAAGTCTACCTGCTGAACATTCTGAACACACACTACTGTGCAAAAGTATTTTAAAAAGCAAAACAAAAAAACAACAACAACAACAGAATGGTTTTAAGCCAGTTATTTCTATATTTTGCAATAGTGTGTCAGGGGGGAATATTGGTTTACATTTCCAAACATTCCTTTTGCCATTAATTGTAATAATCCAGTGATATTTTTGTATGCACAAGGAGTCTGACATCAGCCAGTGCTCCACACAGAGATCTGATCTGATCATCATCAGTCTGTCTGGAATGACATGAAGAAACAGAACAAACTGAGACTAAATCCAGAAGAACTGTGGCAATGTCTCCAAGACACTTGAAGAAACCTTCCTGGAAAGCTATCTGAAAAACTATGTGCAAGTGAACCAAGGACAAAAGCTGTTTTAAATGCAAAGGGTGGTCACACCAAATGTTTATTTGATTTAGTTAATAAATAAAATGTATTAATGACATTATTTTTGAAAGCATCCTCACTTTACAGCATTTTTACACAAGTGCCTGAAACATTTCACAGTACTGTAGCTTTCCAGGAAGGTTTCTTCAAGCATCTTGGAGACGTTGCCACAGTTCTTCTGGATTTAGTCTCAGTTGTTTCTGTTCTTCATGTAATACCAGAAGGACTGGATGATGGTGAGATCAGATCTGTGTGGAACACTGGCTGTTGGTAGATTCCTGGTGGATAAACTGATATTTCCCACTGACACATACAGCAAAAGATAGATTGTATATCATTTATTTATTTATTTATTTTTTTTTGGGGGGGGGGGTGAAAATATTGACCTAAGACTTTTGCAAAGTAGTGTACGTTATACGGAGAAAAAAAACATAATGGAACATTACATTAAGTCGTGTGAAATTAAATTAAAAATAACAGGTTAACACCTGCCATTTCTTCACAGTTGTGCTATATGTTTAATATACTTGCATGTAAATATGTTACATTAATATCAAAACACTTTAAGTACTTAATATTCATGAGTGGTGTTTTCATCGTATTTCTAATTAATATCCATTAAAAAAAAACAGACAGGGTTTTAGCCAATTTAGGAACACAGGAAATCAAAAATATGAGACGTGTGGAAAATGTCAACAAAAAGCCTGAATATTTTTTAAAATATGGAGTATTCCAGTTCTGAAAAGATATTGTGTGCAGTTTTGCTACTGTGTGTTTAAATCTGTATGTTTTAGGTTATAAAAGTGTACGTCACGCTATTGTCACGTGACAGTGTGTAGTTTCAAGATGGCCGCGGAGGATCTCCCGTCTCAATTTGATGTTGTCATTCTCGGAACAGGTATGAAATATCAACATTAACATGATAATTCTTAATGGTTTGCGCTACAGAGCTGTTTTCTGTGCCTCGCATTGCTGTGGGAAATGAGTGTAGCATGACACTCTCTGTGTTTTGCCACAGACACAGCGACATATGAACGCTAAAGCTAATGGGGCTGTGTGTTTTTGACATGTATGATGAAGAATGGCATTTATATATTTGTTTTGACAGTCATTTGACTGCTGAATTGTGTAATAGGAGCGAATCTGTTAGAAAGTGCTAAATAAATCCGCGAATAATGTGACACAGGCTGGTGCTGAATCACTGATGATGGAGGAACACTGACTTAAATATTTCTTCACTGTGTTTGTGTTGAACTCTGTGTGAACTCAAATGGCTAATAATGTATTATTATTATTATAAACACGAATTTACAGAAGCTTTTAACATGAATAACACATTTAGTGTCTATTATTTTACACTTTTTATTAATTACTGTCTATTGTCTTACTGTATAAAAACATGAAATTCTTCAAATCTGATACATCTGGCAAATAATATTAATTATTATTATTAACACTTAATATGTACAACAATTAATATAATTATTACATAAATATTTTTTTATTAACAACTTGTTTATTGTTTGTTGTCTCCATAAAACAAATCTAAAGCATTTGGGTAATATAACAACAATAATAATAATAATAATAAACATTATTGTTAGCACTTACTATTTACAACAATTATTACAAATATATTTATTTTAATAACTTTGTTGTCTAATTAGTTAATTGTTTGTTGTCTGTATAAAGCTAAAGCATATGGGTACTAATAACAATAATAATAATATATTAATTATAATAAATTATTGCTTTCATTATTATGAACACATTATTTACAATAATTCTTAACAATATTAATAACAGCTTTATTGTGTCTTGTTTATTGTCTTTTTTATTATTATTATTATTATTATGAACACTTGTTATTAACAGTTATTATTAAAAATAATTAATATTTAATTAATATTAATATCAAATTTTTAAATACTAATAATAATATTAATAGTAATACTAATGTTTTAGTGTAATATTAGTTTTGTTAATAATAATAATTTAATAGAATATTGCTATAAGCCACAAAAACAGATCTAATACTTTCTAATAACTTAAGTAAAAGTCAGTTTTTATATTAAATATTTAAAATTTTATATTAAGTAATATTTCATATTAAGTAAGTTTTATCCAAAGCAACTTGCAGTACACTTATTACAGAAGCATCTCCCTTGTGGTAATCTGGGGTTAGAAGCCTAGGGCACAGCGGTGATGGCTTGGACTTCTGACTACCAATAAAGAATGCACTGTGAGTTTTACAGTGGACAGTTCTAGTTTAACAATCCCTGGCCTGGTCTAGAGTTCAGCCCTACTTTATTGAGTGCATCAGTGCTCTAAAGTAGTGCACATAAACCAGTTTGTCGTTTAACATAACTGGAGCTGACCCTGACTCTGTGACCTGCTTCAAACCCAGCACTGAATTGTAGGTTTGTGCTGCAGACCCTCTGGAGGGCGGATACTTTACTGGACTGCGTGGTGCAGAGCGAGACTCCTGGAGCCATACTGTCCTCGTTCTCTCTAGTGTCCTCATTCAAAGCACAGAAGTGTGTTTATATGCAGGCCAGATCCTCAGGACAGTGCTGAAGCCAGCAGGAGATGAAGTTACTCCCTGGTGCAGGGCATTATTCTTCACAACAGGGAGGAGAGGTAGATGGGTAAAAAAGAAAAGAGGGGTTAGTGCGATGGCTAAGAGCAACGTTCTCGCACTGTGATTGATGGTGTGCAAATGAATATATCTGGCCCACTTCTGGTTCCGCTCATGCAAAACCACCAGAGCCAGTTGGTCCCAAGGCAACCGGTGACACGGGGACACTCACAGCTTGGACTATTTCTGCTCAGACTCCGTTCCGTGTCAAGGTTGCTCAGACAAGCGTGCTTGTCCCAGACTCCCTAGTTACCCCCGTTTTTGCTGCTGGATACGGACACAAATGAGGATATGGACAGGGAGCAGTTGTTAATGAATACTGCGGCCTCTATAATGATGCCTGCTAGACCCTCTGACTGTGTGAAGGACTACGTTCCCGTCGGTCGCGGCCCGTCAGCTGGTGAACTCGCACCTGACCTGGCTGTCCCTGGAGAGCCCATGCTCTGGGTCTGCTGAGGTGGGAGCAGATGCCTGTGGACCTTTTCATTTTTTATATACTGTTTGGCTCAGAGGCCTATAGTGAAATAGAATAATCAAGAACAAAACAGCAAACTGAAATTCCCCCTGGCTTCAGGTTATTTTCCTGCAGTTGGTGTTGTGCGGTGTATGGAGCTAATCGGGTTCAATGGATGACTTCCAGAATCAGCTCCCGTAGAAAGCTAGAGAATATCTCAAGATCTCGTGTTTGATATGAAACTTTCATATGTCTGATTTCTACAGAATAAGTATCTTTCAAATATGTTTTTTATATTTTATATATATTTTATATTTGTATATGTTCAAACAATGCAGCAATACGAAATTCTCAATATATTTTAAACAAAGCTAAAATAGTGAGAAGATAGGCCTACTTAAAAAAAAGACCACAATGTGACCCTGGACCACAAAACCAGTCTTAAGTGTCAATTTTCCAAAATTGAGATTTATACATGATCTGAAAGCTGAATAAATAAGCTTTCTATTGATGTATGGTTTGTTATGATCTGACAATATTTGGCCGAGATGCATCTATTTGAATATCTGGAATCTGAGGGTGCAAAAAAATCTAAATATTGAGAAAATTGAAAAAGTTTTGATATATTTACGGTAAGAAATTTGCTAAATATCTTCATGGAACATGATCTTTACTTAATATACTAATGATTTTTGGCATAAAAGAAAAATCGATAATTTTGACCCATACAATGTATTTTTGGCTATTGCTACAAATATACCCCAGCGACTTAAGACTGGTTTTGTGGTCCAGGGTCACATATGATAAAAGTTAACAAAAAGTTATGTTCCTTAAAGGAATCGTTCACAACAAAAACTTACTCTCAGGCCAGCCAAGATGTAGATGAGTGTGTTTCTTCATTGAAACATATTTGGAGAAATTCACCAGTGGATCCTTTGCAGTGAATGGGTGCCGTCAGAATTAGAGTCCAGCTGATAAAAATATCACAGTAATTGACAGGACTCCAGTCCATCAGTTCCTTTGTTATTCCTATAAATGTGTTATTGCATCAGGTGTGGACTTGAATAGGTTTGAAATTGGTCCATGCAAAGGAAAATATTGACAACATAATAGAAATGCAGCAGCCGTTTGCGCTAAGTGCAAATAGCAAAAGATGCTATTTACACTAAGTGAAAATAGCATATTTTCTTAGCAAGATGCTATTCACACTAAGTGCAAATAGCAATGGATTCTATTTACACTAAGTGAACAGCAGTATTTTCTTAGCGATACTATTTACACTAAGTGCATATATGTTCTTTGCAATACGTGTAAATTGTAGTTGAATGCTGTTTATACTTAGTGCAAATAGTGGCAGATATTTGCACCTCTGTGTGGTAGAACATTATAAAACAGTATGCAATAATAATACATTAACTGCAAATTTTCATATGTATTAAAATTATTAAATAGATGCTGCCTTATTGGGACAATAAAGCCCTCCCCATGCTTACCCCTGAACCTACCTGAGTATTTTGGTTACCCACATTCCTCAAAATATCTTCTTTTGTGTTCAACAGAATAAAGAAAGTAATACAGGTTTGGAATGACATGAGGGTGAGTGAATGGTAACATAATTTTCATTTTTGTGTGAATTATCCCTTTACTAGATTATAATGTCAGAATGACCTAATGAATGTAAGGAACAAATTTGGACAGTATAGTTCTGCATTGCTCTGCTTTGTGATAATGAATCAATATCCTGGTGCAGAGTATTGACATTTCAATTATTATGAATGATTATTTAGTATTGTAAAGCTTTGAAGTTGTTTGGTATCATTATTTTGTTATTTATGAATACATTTTAAAATAGGAAGTAAAATGGATAAAATCTATTTTAAATGTGAAAAATAATGCTAAAAAGTATTTAATTATAATATAAACAATTAAAATACTGTAATTAAGTAAATGTTCAGATGTGTCCCAAGTTGATGTTATGTATGCTATAGTATATTAAGTTATTTGTAACACTTGGAAATGGTCATTTCTTTATTATGTGACAGTCCCATCACTTGCCCCATACTTCCCAACAGCTTACTCTGATATACTGCCTGCAAATCAACACTTACACTCATCACTGCAGAGAGAATGGAAGATGGTGCCATAAATGAAAAATCTGTGTATAATTGTAATTGTATAAAGAGCACAAGTAAAACCTTATATCATGTCCTGCTTCCTCTGAAATGGAAAACCAGTATTGCATTGCTGAGCTTGCAGGAATCATTTTCAGAAAAAAATGTACATGCTGGCCAATTTCAGGCTGAAATTGTTTGACATGTTGGTAACCAGTTAAACTGGTGTGTGGCCTATAAATTACTTTCAGAATTTCTAAATGTTTGCTTTTCTGACAAAATTTTGGAAAGCACATTCTGGGACATTCACCTTCTCAGCTATAATGTAAAAGACCTGCTGCAACCTGTTCATACAAAGCTTGAGGCTATAACTGTCCACTACTCTTGGGTCTAAAATCAACTTTTTCCACATGGCAATGACCCGAGATGAGAATTTGCCAATTGTAAATATTTCTTCCTGGCCATAAAACCATGGCCATGTTTTTGTTAAATCTCTTAAAACGAATGTAAAACTTCTCTCTTGCACACTTGCCAACAAATAAGAGATAAGCTCTTGTCTGGAATTGCTGCTACCCGTGCATTAGGATGCACTAATGCGCTGACAGCTATTCTGCCAACTGCTAAAAGTCCAAACAGTAACTGTATTTAACAGTATTTCATGATGAATGTATACTGAAGCACAGCAGCTGTAGAGGCTAAATGATGCAGACAATGTGAAGGTACAAAACTCTTTACTGAAGAGCATTGTTACAGGCTCTGCAATCATTGGCTGACAGGCATGACTGAGATGCACGTTTAGTTCATCTCATATCAGAGCTGTTCCCTCACCTGCCGCTAATAGAGCAGCAATGAAGAAAACAAGCCAGCTATTTCACCGGCCCGCACTTTGAGCCTGGGTTAATGTAACTATTCATCTTGCTTGGACCCCATGTGCCTTTGGCTTGAATAGCCTCTATTAGCAGTCATGTGATTACAGAACACCTTCACAGATATCCCTGTGCTCTTTTCAGGTGATTGATTTCTCATGGCGCTTGAGCATTAGTGTGGAATTGATTGTTAGTAGGACCTCCAATGGGCGTCATAGTCTCACACTGCTTGTAGATTGTCAGTGATCATTGTAACAGGGTTTATGACTTTGAAACTTAATGTTTTTCTGGTAGACATCTGCATCTAGATTTCATTTAGGCCAACGCTTACACTCGCTTCATTTGAAGGGGTTATGAATTTATACAGATTTTTTTTCTTTTCAGCTTAAGTTTGCAGATTGGTTTGTGGGTCACTGCCATGACACTCATACTAATTAATAAAAAAAATACATAAATAATGCAATTCATACATACAGTGACTTGAATAGACCTCTTCTATAATGAACATGGTTTTAATTTCTTTTTAAAATGATATCGTAATGTTGGGGAAAAAAAAAAGTATTAAAGATATCTTAATGCCCTTTTAGAAATTGGGTCTTAAACTTTCCTTTTGGCATCTTCATTTTTAAGGCCCTATATGGTTCGGTTATATTGGTTCGGAGATATTGGAATTTCAATATGGCTCCAGGAGTAAATTGTTAAAATGTACACATTTTCAGTGGTCAAAAACCAAATGTGGGTCAATTTGCAAAAATATAATACTACTATTCTTTTAAAGAGGAATGTCTGAAGAACAAATAATGTTGAAACTAGAGATGTATCTTCCTTAATTCTGTCAAAGCAACTGCATTGAACATAAGCCATAAATATTATTTTTCCAAAGTTTGCATGCTATAACTCAAGAAGTATTAAATATATCGCAATATGATTTTAGATTCTAGTTCTTAATAAACTTTCTTTTTGAATTCTTCACTAAACCTGTATGACTTTCTTTCTGGGGTTTCCCAAAAGGGAGTTCAGTTGATGAAAAATTAATAATTAATTAAATCAAATATAAAACTGAAATTAAATTAATGGGGCACAGTTAAATGAAATAAACTGATATTTGAGCTTAGTGTGATTATAAAATCATACTGTGATTTAATTAAATGAGTGTATAGTCTGTTGCGCTGCATGTTTCAGAGTAAAGTGTGGCACTGTGTTCAATTCACACCAGTAGCTCAAGATCCAGTGTTTTCAGTGTCTCAGAGCAGCTTGGTTCACAGTAAAGACGGTGAACAGCATTTTTACATGTGCTGTGATTTTTAACATGCATTTGGGAAAGTAATGTGCAGCAGTTACCCATAATAATAATAAGTAAATATTTGGGTAAATATTTAACATTTTAGAGGTTTGGCTGACAAAATAAGAGGTTCGGCTTACAGGCAACCCCTGTTTAATGGAATGCAAGAGATGTTTTCCAAAAAATGTCCGAAAGCATACAATCTTGCATACAATCTCCGAAAGCATTAATCTTCAAAAAGGATTTAAAAAGAACCATAAAAGTAGTGCAATTTGTGCACTTTTTTCAAAATTTTCTAAAGCCATATAGGTAGGACTGGGAAATATGGCAAAAATAAAATCTAGATTTTTTTTTTCCAGAACTTTTGACCGATGTTCATAGTCAACTTAAAAACATAACTAACGTGATTATTGTAGCATTCTGTTTATTAACCATCCAGTTGAAGAACATTCTGTTCTAAGTGCAGCACAGATGAAGTTAAAACATAAAACAAATGATTTGTTAAATATCTTTGCAGAAAAGATGCATGAAATATTAAGCCACAACTTGTCAACAGAAGCAGTTAATCAGGTATGCCGTCATATGATCATAACTGTTATAATTGACTTACTGTCAGTGTATCTAATTGTAACGTTTACTAATATTTTTATTCAAAACCATGATTCCTCGATTTAAAAAAATAAAATATTGTGGAAAAACATGACATTCAAATTAATGGATAAAATCTGAAAAATTGCACTGCCCTACATACAGTCAAGATGCATCAGTGATGCCAAACACTTTTGGTTTCCTGTGGTTCTTACAACCTGTCAAGTTGTAGCAAGTTTGAATATGCTGAAATACGAATGAGATTTGAGAGCTATGGGGAGCGATTAATCTTAAATTTAACTCTATTGCTCACACAGAGCATCGTATGACTTCAGAATACTTGGAATATAGAGCAAACCCTGTATGGACCACTTTTATGGTGCTGTTCCCTTATTCATTAAAAGGAATAACAGCTCTGAGTTTCTCCCTTTGTGTTTTTCTGGCAGAAGAAAGTCATACAGGTTCAGAACGAGGAGGCTGAGTAAATGATGACAGAATTTTCATTTATGGTTGAACTCTTTCTTTACACTTCCCACAGATGTGAAGGAAAATATACAACAGCATGGTGTATGTGTGTGTGAGAGAGAGATAGGATAGAGGGGATGGGTGACATAAATGGGTGGAGTGTAAGAGAAGTGACCTGCCCTCTCCCTTTCTCTCTTACTCTCTCTCTCTCACACAGTCCCTCCCTCGCTCCCTCAGCCTCGACTATAAATAACCGAAAAATGACTTTCAAGGTGCAGAGATAGAATCCATTTGGAATGTTCTCTAAAATGAAGAGTGATTTATGATTTCATACAATTCCTGCTGAAAGCATTCCGGGCTTTGCCCGGCCATCAAAGTCCTGCCAGCTCAAATCTATTATTTATCGCCCAGCATGTCTATGTGGCATCAGAACTTTATGGCAGGTAATGTTTGTCTTTAGCAAACATGATGTGGAAAAATCAATACCGGATAGGATAAATGGCATTAAAAGATGGCGGCCAGAGGTTATTTACACTTTTTAAAAACATCTTCAGTATTATCTGGACAGATATATTGAGGCTCCTCGCGCCGTCGCTGCTCTGGTTGGGGCGTAATTGAGATGCATCTGTTTTAAACAGGCCAAATGAATTAATGTAATACTTTTCCATAAATATAATTAGGTTTCTTCAGCTCAGGTGATTTTATGAAATGATGTCACTTTAATGCACATAAGGATGCATTGTTATTAGTTTTTTCATAGTAAATGTTTCAAGCTCTTTTTCTGACATTTGACACAGGATTGTGAGACTAGATCAGGAATTTACATTGAATCAGCACAATAAATTCAGGAACATGCATTGTTAAATTTGAGATTTAGGCATCATGCTGTTGAATTTGGATGATATGCCATTAAATTTGGATGATTTCACAATCCTATTACAAACACTGTGGGACCAGATTTTATCCATCTGGAATTGGAATGTGAAAAAATTGACATTATACACAGGAATATAGAGAACAGGAGGGGTTGAAAGTTGTTTTCGGTTGTTTTCAGAGTGATTTTTTAACTAAAAGATTACAAAGACAATCTGTTTATTTTACAATAATGTGCAATGATAAATCAGCACAATAAAATCAGGAATTATGAAAGTCAACAGGCCAGGGTGAAATTCTATGTCCTGCCATTATTTTTGGACAAAGGTTTTTGGTCACATATGAGAGCATGTGGGTGTCTAGAATCCCAGGATTCTTCATCAGTGAAATAGCCAGTGCTAGGAAAGATATGACGGACCTGCTCGGAATAAATCACTTTTCCATTGTGTGTGTGAGATGGGGCTGTACAAGGCCAGATGAAGAAGAAGAAAGATGGAGGGACAGGGACGCTTCAGCGGCTTAATGGAGTTGTTTTCAGCCCCGGTGCTGCTCAATCTTGCTCTCAGGGACCCCACGCATTCCGTCTGCCTTTTTAGTGCAGCTTTGCGAAGTATGTAAACCTCAGCTCAAGCAGTATGTATGCTAGTAAATAATCCAATTGGATCCATTGGTACTTTGGCTTGTGAGCTAGAGCTTGTATGAGTACTTAATTTTAATAGTCAGCGAGTTATCCGGGAAATGTTTACCTTATGTAAATGATTGTCCAAATGCTGTGCAGCATCAGCATTGCCAAATTCATGCTGCTTGCAGTTTCATAAACTGTGCAAAAACAGTCATATGCCACTTGCTTATACAGTAGTTACTATATATTCTTCTGTTTCATGGCGTTTTTGTGGTTTGTATGTGAATGCTCCAGATGAATTGGGGTCCAGATGAGAAATTCATAAATAAATTAAGAAATTGATAAATCAACTGAGAAAGTTATTGTAGTGTTTAGTTGAATTTGTGCATTTGCAGATTTTAATCTGTTTTAGCTGTTTCAGCTGAAAGAAACTTGCACTGATTGATCTTAAAGTATATCAGTGCCTTTGTTTTGTCTCAAGATGCACACCAGCAATGTTTTTTTTCTAAGCATGTTTATAAAAATGACTTAAATGTCCTAATTGATCTGTGGCCTAATCCTGGTTTAGTCTAAGACCTGTCTGTGAAACCTGGCCTTAGTGCTTCAACTTTTTTCAACAAGGCAACATTTTTAACTTTGTTTCTTTTTTATTTATAATGTATTTATTTTATTTCAGCCTAATAATATTGTTAATATTGTTAATTTAGTTAATAATAAACCTGCTGAGAAATCAATCAATTAATTGAAAAATTGATAAAAACATTTTTGGATAAATGTGGATAAATAAATGGAATTTGATCATTTTAAATAATCTAATATAAAGAAGATAAATAAACAAATTAAATACAATTTATCATATATTAATATACAAATAATTGTGAAAATTAAAAACATTTTAAATCAGAAATTAAAATCATTTTCATTGATATAGCATTATTTATAGCAATTGCTATAGTTTTTTTAAGTGATCATTGTTGATCAACTCCCAATGAATTATTTAATTAATTCATCCATTGATTAATCCATTTTTCAATTCATTTACCAATTTATCAGTTTATTTATTAATTTCTTAATTGATTTTTTTTATATTTCTGAAGTTATTTTTGAGTGTCACGTTTGTGTCACTGTACAAATGACCACACACCATTTCAGTTATCTGAAGCACCAATGTGGTTCACTGGCAACATATTTGTGGCAGAGCGAATGCTAAAATCTAGTGACTTACTTTATTAGAAATGGGAGATGAAAGATTGAATGAAATATTGTTAGCTGTGTCATTGTCCTTATGCTGAGTTGCTGTTTCTAACTGGATGTATCCACAGCAGTTAAAGTGAATAAGCCTCCAGCGAGCCTTAATGCTTTTTGTGTCAATGTAATTGTAAAAGCAGTTGGACTGCTTTGCCATTTCAGCGATCTGTGCATGAAATGTGTGCATTTCGCAAATTGAGTGAAACTTTCAATTCAGAGAGAGATCGCAATGGTGGTCGGTGACAATGCTTTCTGTCTGTGTTCATTTCCCAGGCCTCACCGAGTCTGTCATTGCGGCGGCCTGCTCCAGAGTCGGACAGAACGTTCTGCATTTGGACAGGTAGTTTGATCCTCAGTGTCTATAAAATGAGATATACGTAAACATTTATGTTTATGCATTTAGCAGACGCTTTTATCCAAAGTGACAAAAGAGGAACAACAAACACTTGCATGATGCTGAATAAATTATTCATTTTTTTGTTTTACAGGAGGAACTATTACGCTGGAAACTGGGCAAGCTTCACGTTCAATGGCCTGCTGTCATGGATCGAGGAATATAAGGTCATTATTTTATCATTTTCACTCCGATACATGTTTATGTGAACTTATGTGAAGTTTATAGGTAACTGAATAATTTTTTTTAAACTGATACTACATTTTAGCAGTTTTAAGCTGTAGGTCACCTTGTGGTTTTGTAGTCAACGGTTGATTTTGGTTTATAATGTGTGTTCTCAGAATCAGCAGGAGGTACAGATCACAGAGTCGGAGCAAGTATGGAGGAGCTTGATTGATGAGGGAGAAGATGTGGTGCCTCTCGGCTCTGTGGATTCCTCTATTTCCAACTTAGAAGTTTTCTGTTATGCCAGGTTGGCATTCATTTTACTTACAACTAACACAGTCTTAAATTAGTCCTTAACAAATTTATGAACAGATGAATTTTGCTTTGCATTTGATACCACATTTAAATTGCACTATACTGTATTTGTAAAAAGTACAAACATTTAAATTGTTACACAATTATGTGTCTTTCTAAATACAACCTGAGCTTTATTTAAGTAATTATCTTTCTACTCCAGCTATTTTTAGGAAATCTAACCATTTAATTTGTGGCTTTAATAAAAACTTGTTGTCATGACATTATTCAAACATACATTAAATACTGAAGAACATGTTATTATGAACATGTAATATAGTGCATTAATTTAGCAAATACAGCTAAGGACATTGAATGTCTTTCCTGAGGTAAATGTAACATTATGTGACATGATTTTTCCAAGCTATTTTATTGACTTCTTTCTGCAGTTGAAACATTGATTGAGAGATTACATGAGACTCAGTACATTTCAGTAAATTGTTCTGTTTCTTTCAACATACCTTCTCATGTTCATTTATGCTTATTTGGTGCTGTAAATAGTAGTAAAGAGGAAGACATGATCGGTTCACGTGCTGCTTGAACTGATGTGGCTAAAGCGATCTGTCACACAATATTAAAGAGCGTCGAAAGGTATTTATTATTTGTACTTTATAGTGAGGAAGAAGAGAAAGAAGAGGAAACGAAGGCCCCGTTAACAAGTTGTCAGCCAGTGAATGCTGAGACTGTATCAGAAGAGACCAACGATGACTCTACAGAGGCTCAAGACACAGTTACAGGTGACGACGCCACAGCATCCGATGCTAAGACACAGAACGAGGAGCACAACGTCTCTGAGCCTAAGGAGGAGCAGCATATATCTGACATTTCAGAACCCAGCCAATCACAGGAAGAGAAAGAGTCACAGCCGATCAGCAGCCCAGCAGATCCACCTGTAGAGGTGGAAAACAAGATAACATATCAAAAGTTGGTGAAAGAGGGACGCAGATTCAACATCGACCTTGTCTCCAAGGTTTGTATTGTTTAAATAAATATGATACTCAAAATATTAGATAATAAAAAGAAAATAATAGGAAACCAAGAACTGCTTTATTTAATGAAAATCAACTGAAAAGAATCCCTAAAATTCCAAAACACTTAAAATGATTGTAATCTCAACTTAAATACTTTTAGTAGTGGAAACTTATCTAGCTATAACTAGTTAATACAGTGAATGCTAACATGCTAATTGGTAACAATTATTTGATTAGCATAGCAATTGCTAAATGAGTAAGAAAATATAGACCAAACTAAGCTCAACATTAGCATTGCAAAACATCAAACTACTAAATCATTCACATAACATTAATCTTGCACAATATATTAATATATGTAACACTTGATTTTAATATATGTAACACTCTAAATTAGATAAAGTAACTAAGTAAACTGTAAAGTAACTTTAGTAAACTAAATTAAAAGAAACAATTTTCTTAAATTCAAAATAATAAAACACTTCAGAGTACTTGAAATGTGTCAGTTTAATGAAGAAAAACAAAGTTCTAAATACTCAGTTAATTTGATTAAATTAATAAAAAAAAATAGGTTTGCCCTACTCAAACCAATTGATTATTATGAGCAATAGGTTTTACAATGTACTGTTTTATTGTTGTTGTGTTTTTAACAATAATAATGAATCCACCTTTTTCAAGCGTTCGTTTTGCTCAAAGGAAGGGAAAATATCTTATCTTGTAAAATGTGTGGTGTATATTGATGTTGTCACAAGTTCATTTCCTCACCATGGCATCCCTAGCTTCAAACAATTAAAATGACTTTCTAAAACCACGTAGTGATCACAGTCTGACATCTAGCTTTAAATGAACTTAGACGGCAATGAAATGAAATTTATAGTGTTCTCTTTGACCCTCTTCAAAGTTGATGTATTCACGTGGTGCACTGGTGGATCTGCTCATCAAATCTAATGTGAGCCGTTACGCAGAGTTCAAGAACATCGGCCGCATCCTCACCTGCAGAAATGGAAAAGTGGAAAAGGTATGGAGCTGATCTTTTTCAATAAATCCTATTAACAGAATAAAATAAATGTAAAAATGATCAAAATGACAATTGATATTTAAAAATAACTGACATTTTGCCCCCCCCCCCCAAAAAAAAAATTATTGCAACCATTTTTCCAAACTGCTTGTTCTATGTACGGTTTCAAGGATTATTATTTAAAAAGAAAAAAAAAAAAAAAAAAATTTTTCTTCCCAATCCAAAATCCTGTGTACTGCTTGTTTTCCTCATGACTGCATTATATTTTAGGTCTAATATGAAGCATCCTGATTCAAGTTATTAGAGCAGTTCAGCTAAGATAAAATGATTAAATTGATTTGCTGCTTGATTTATCCATTTCTATTTACTAATGTACCTGATAAGAGCATTGACGCAAAAGGTGTTTCTCATTTCACTAAAAATATTAAATGCAGCATTGTAATGCAAAATCCATCTGTTTGAGTAATTCAGGGCTAAAGGTAAGCCGTTTTCTCACAATTGTTACATCCTCCTCTTTACTGAGAGTGTGTAATATGTGTATTTGTGTATGCACAAATGCATATATACACATACATGTCACTACTTTAACCTGCTCTGTCCTGTTTCTTCTTCCCCTGAAGGTCCCGTGTTCACGGGCAGATGTGTTTGCCAGTAAGCAGCTGACTGTGGTGGAGAAACGCATGCTGATGAAGTTTCTTACCTTCTGTCTGGACTTTGAGCAGCACCCAGAGGAGTACCAGGGTATGACCCCTTGTGTTTGTTTCCCTGCAGCTCTCTGATTCACATGAAACATCAGAGATCTACCACAGACCTTTACTGTAGATTTCAGGTCAGATTAGATATCTCTGTGAACTAGAGAATTTAGTTCTTAAAGTCAACATGAAATCAAAATTGAACTTTTTTCACTTTCTTAATGAATGTCTTATTATGCACAATTAATCAGTGCATGCTATTTAAAGAAAAAATATTTCAAATAATAATATTAACCAATAATATCATAGCCTAACATCCGTGATCCAATCAAATGGCAGTGCATTAAATCAAGCCCCACCCTACTTTCCCTCTAAATATTCATCACAATGTCACAAAAATTAAATGAATAATTATAGGTTGTAGATAATATACTTAATATACAGTTTCAGAAAAGTGGTTTAGAAAAAAAAAAAAAGTTTGACCTAAACTTTTGTTAATTAAACAAAGAATTTAAATGTTATGTAAATTGAAGAAAAAACAAATTCAAGAAAACATAATTCAAGCAAAAATTAGGCTGTGATAAGAGTTTTCTTCAATCTATGCTTTTTCTTTTACCCAATTTTATGTTTTGGATGGCCTACCATGGAATATCAAAGATCAACAATAAATGTAAATGAGCCAATTCCCAATCACAATAGCAACAGTACTCAAATTTATGCCCGTTGAAAAATGTCTAGTTTTTCAATCTGTGTCAATAGTATTTTTAGTATTAGAGCAAGTGTGGACATTTGTAACTTGAAAGTGTGAGGCTTCTGGTATCATTCGCTTCCAGTTATTTTAACTGTCCAAAAACAGTGATATTGGTGGATATTGCCAACTGAATTGATTGCTGTTTCAAGTTGTCTTTAAAGCTATAGTTGTATTGACTCTAGGGGTGTCCCCGACTAAGGATTTTCATAGTCGAATCGGAATTTTCGAATCTTGCCGAGATTCGACTGATAGTCGAATCATATGTTTGGGGGCGTGGTCAAAATACATTACCAAGAGTCAAGTCAGACACAGTCATAATTACTGACGTTAACAAACAGGGACAATGTGTAATGGACAAGCGGGGTAAATAATGTTTTATGTTTTGATTAAAAGATAGTTAACATTAAACTTTAGCCAAACCCTAAAAATTCACAACTTTTTTTTTTTACAATAGTGCTCTCATTATAACGTTATGTATATGACAATTATTAATGTTCTGCATTTCTGTTTTGAGCTGTGCGCGCTGAAGATGACCAGTAGAATGAAGCTTTTGATAGCAGGTTTTTAATCAATGGTATTTAACTCATCATTTATCTCATATAGAATTTATACAACATAACGTTATATTACGACTTATAGGCTATCTGCACAAAATGCCCCGAATGCAGAAGTGAACGTGTCTGTGCGGCTCTGAATGGACTCCTTTTGTGGACGTGTTCTTCACACAACAACGTGCAGAAACACGGCAGCTAAACTCTAAAAATTCACAGCGTTTTATTATAATAGTGTTCTCGTTATAATGTTATGTATATGACAGTCCCGGTCATAGTTCTGCATTGTTGTTTGTCCTGCTCGCACTGCGCGCACTGAAGAGATCATCACCGTAGTACTACAATGAAGCGCTTTACTGCAGCACAAGATAAATAATATATACAGGATATACCTGTACACATAAACCAGCTGAAATGTTTTGAAATCGGTAAGTTGTACCCTACCTGATTGAAAAAAATCCAGTATTTCACTCTGTCTGTGTCAATTTGAGTCTTGTTAAAGATTTAAATCCCTGCCGCCAAGATCCTCTGTCGGTCACAGATTATGGAAAGTGAAATTTAAATCTATAGGGGTGGTTGGATTTATTCAAGCACGTTAAAATATTTATTTGAAGCTTCTTTCTTTTCAGATTCTTATTTACAGCATTATTTTAATAGGCTGTATATTAACTTATTGGGAGAAAACTGTAGTTTTATGTGAAATCAAAGATTTGAGCACCTCCATTTAGCCAAAATGGTATGATCATAACACCCGCGAATATTCGACTGTGAGATTGGGAGTCGAATCAGGCTCCTCCTATCGAAGCATCGAATCGTCGACTATTCGGGGTCACCCCTAATTGACTCATGAGGTAAATTGCAGCTTTTGTGTTATTACAATGTTATTCAACATGCAATAATAACCACTTTTGGAAATAAAAGAGCCTTTCTTTCATTAGTGACAGGCTTAGTGGGAGGTCATATTATCCTTTTACACTATAAACATTTGAAATTGTCCTTATTGTAGACTATACCGAGAAACCATTCAGAGAGTTCCTGAAGAACAAGAAGCTCACTGAGAACCTGCAAGACTTCGTCCTGCGCTCCATCGCTATGGTGACGCTGCAGACCCTTACGGAGGAAGGACTAAAGGCCACGCAGCACTTCCTGCGATGCTTGGGACGCTACGGCAACACTCCCTTCCTGTTCCCTCTGTATGGCCTGGGAGAAATCCCACAGTGCTTTTGCAGGTAAACTATACAGAATACTGTTACAGAATAGAGCAGAAGACTGTCAGGTCATTTCACATTAGGGTTATTATAGTTACCCAAAACTAAAACCATAAAAACATTTTGAAAAAACTGTCTGTAATAAAAAAAAAAAAATGTAACTACTTTTTTTTTTTAGATTAATTTCTCAATTTAATTTAGTTTTACTTGGTTTACTAAAATAACAATTAATGAAAACTCTATGGACTTATTAAAAATGACAAAATCACACAACAATTTTTTTTTATTAAAATAAAAACTATATATAAAAATATACAAAAAAAAACAAAATTTTAAATATTAGTAAAATCTAATGGTATCTCACTGATACTAAAATAACACCTATCAAATGCAATCAGGTCATCTAAACACTTTCCCCAACATTGATGGAATTTTCCGGATTTCCATGTTTTCACTGTAATACAGCGCTATTATGCATCTTCTGCAAGAGTACAGAATCTCTGGATCAAACATAGGCAAAGAAGTAGCAGAAACAAACAATAGCATATGTTAAGCAAATGCATATGTAAAATAACGTGATCATCCAACATTAAACAGCATATAAATCAAAACTGCTTTTAGGATGCTTTTGGGGGTGTTGATGGAAGTGATCTACTCCATCTATATTTTTGATCATCATTCTGAAACCAATCTGGACGTAGTCTTTGACAAAATGTAATTTTCTCTTTTTTTATTGTTCAAAATGTTCCTTTTTAATTAAATTTACCCACATTCAAGTGTTGAAAAAAAGCATGAATCTAGTTTTTTTTTTTTTTTTAAAGCAGAAGCTATGTTCTTTCTTTTGACATATTGCATGTTCAGATATTCATACAACTAAATATTTTGGGGGCCATGAAAGTTTTGTGAAAATGATCAAAAATGCTGGCAGTGACTGGCAAGCTTTTGCTTTTGAGAAGAGAGTTAATGGCACAGCAACAAAACATGTCTGTTTAAGTCTGAGAGTAAAAAATGGTAATAAGAAAAAAAATGACATTTTGGCAAAAAAAAAAAAAAAAAGTGGAACTCGGTCAGAAAACATGATATATCCTCCTTAATATTAAACTCTAGGGTCTTTACAACTCCGTTTTAGCTCACATCTTCTCAGCTCTGAGGGGGAAGGGAGGAAGCAGGCCGTTAGGAGGAGGGTCAGAGCTCTGCAGGACCGTGAGTGTTTGCTTTTAGCACTTTGAGTCTGCTGGGAGCATTGCTGTGAAACGGTGGCACTTAGAGACGAGCAGTCTTCAGCCGTGTGCTGCTGAGAGGAATCATCATCACAGAAACCATGAGCTGGCGTCAGGCCAGGTTACAGAGAACATCTCCCCAAAGACAAGCAGAGCAGTCGAGTGTTTATCTAAAATGCACATATGACTCCAATCTCTGCTTTGAGCTCTGCTCTTAGAAACATTTTACGTACACATTATGTCAATAAGCTTGTATAGCTGATATGCTAAAATGGATTCAGGCCAATAATATCAGAGCAATTGGCAAATATCGCTTACAATGTAAACGCGTCAGATAGACATCAATATTTCATTTGAGTTTGCGTTTGATTGTGTCGGCTGAAGTTTCTGAACGGTTTTTGCTGTTGTGTGATCATGTTCTGTGATACGATTTGATCATAATTCCACATAAAGGCAACTTAACCCTCCACCTCACAATTTAAGCTTGACGTGTCTCATCTGAGAGACCTGCGAATTTTAATGCACCTCCTCGTCTGTGAGGCAGATTAATTAGCATTTTTGATTTCCATAGTTTTCCACTAATCACCCTTGCTGACATTCAGATAAGCACGCTAGCGCACTGAGGCATGAACCCACCTGCAAGCTGTCCATCATCTGTGGAGGGAACGCAAGAAACAGTTGTCGCCGCTGACTTTATTTTTCTCCATGACTTCATTTTAAAATTGAGCGCTGAGTATTTATTTTTAATCGTCAGTGACGGTTTACAAAATGGATGTTTTAAAATGCATCCCAAAAAAAGGAAGAAAGACCATGTTTGCTAAATAAATAAATAAATAGTTCACCTACAAATGCCAATGTAATCACCATCATGTCATTCCAAACCTTTGGGACTTTCTTGCATAGAACACAAAGGGAGATGCTTTGAAGAATGTCCTGGCTGCTCTTTTCTATATTGAGAAAGGAATTCGGGTCATCAAGCTCAAATGACAAGAAAGCACCATGAACGTAGCCTAGAAAACTAAAGCTATTTGAATGGCTCCAGGAGACAATACAGTGTGCAATATTGACCCAGGGCCCCTGTGGTTCTTAAATTCAGTCTTATCAAATTTAAGTGCATAAAAAATCATAAATATCTTATATGTATATAACACAAGTCTTAATCATCATTTTAATAGATCTTAAATATGGGGAGGGATAAACAGAAATCATGATGTTGTCTGTTGTCCATTGTTAAACTACATGTTCACGGTTAAAACGCACCTTATAAATGTGATGCAGATGCATATTGCTTTTTATTATTTGTATCTTGGTCACACAATAAGCTGTATGGCATTTAATTCAATCGAGGAAAGGAAAGAAAGGCAGGAAGGACAATACTTTCTCTTCTTTTGCTGCCTGTTTAATCTGAGATAAATGATTTATTTTGAGATTATATAGGTTTGTTCTGTATGGACATACAGCATTAGGTTTATTTGTGCAGGTCTTAAAAAGTCTTAAATTTGATTTTAAAAACTCTTCAGATACCCTGAGACCACTTTTAAAAACATATAAAATAAAATAAAATAAAGTTTTGGAGCTCATTAGTTAAGTTTCTTTAAATGGAAAAGAGCAGCTTGGACTTAATCAAAATATCTCCATTTGTGTTACAAAGAAAGTCAGTCAAACAGGTTTGGAACAACATGAGGTTGAATAAATGATTACAAAATTAGCATTTTTGCACGAACTGTTCCTTTATGTTGCAATGAAACTAAAGTAGGCTGAAAATTGTTTTATTGTCCATTTGTCACTCAATTGTTTGTATTATATTGAAGTAGAAAGACTAAAGTTGTACTTTCTTGTAAAACATTCTCCAGTAATCTGTTTTATTTACGACTTCGTGAAATCACTTTTTACATTGTAGCGCCAGATTTTTTCTTTCATATTGTTAAGTAAATATGAGTGTAACAGATTATCAAAAAAGAAACCTGTTGGTTTGGGACACTGTTGCACTCTAAAATGGAGATAGATTAACACAAGCTTGCAGGGGCAGGGTTTAAGCAGATTCAATGACTGGAAAAGTCTTGCATACGTCACCAGAGACAAGGCTGTTGTCCAGTTACAACATTATGATTAAAAATTACGAAATCAAAACATAAAAAAAAAATGGACAGATTGTTCATAATAAGATATATAACATTCATTTAGAAAATAGATAGGGATAATTTTAATTTTATACCGCCTGTGCCATTTGCCAACGTGAGTTACACAGTTACAGAATGCCAGAGCAGACCTGTGAGTCTACTAGAGCGTTAAAAGACTTAAATAAAGCACTACAGAGAGAGGTGACAGGAGGAAAGAGACGGACCTCAGAAGGGACAAAAGCGGGGGATTGAGAGACAAAAGTCAGAAGGAGAGAGCAAGCGAGGGAGGCGGGTTCATTCATCACGCTGATACCTGCTTGCAGGTGATAGATGGATAGATGGAGGTGCAAACTCAATAATGCTCACTCTCTCAGTTATTCACAGATCAGCGAGCAGCTCCGCTAATATAGTGATGAAATGCTTTACCGTCCTCACCCGCATTATCCCTCAAGTTTTGACAGCAGAGACTTTTTAATTTCTAAATAACCTTTGGCACTCTGACTGCCATCTTTCGTCTTCTGCACTCCGTTCCGGTTCCCCCGTCTTGGTCGCCGGGATGTTTTTTGGAGCCGACGTGATCCATTCAGCCCGGTAAACACATTTGGCCGTGACAGGTTATGATTTGCACCTGCGATCACGGTGCTCCAATCAGACAACAGTCAAACAGAAACAGATTGAGAGGATGGGGAAATGCATTAATTAGAGCCGATGATTGTCTTCGCAGCATTCCCTCATACATCGCATTTCCTCTCTGTCATTCGTTTTCCTCCCCCTTTACTGTGTGTTCTCGGGGAGCAATAAACATTTAATTTATTCAGATCCAAACAGGATTTAATTTTCGCAGAGAAAGGCCTGCCAGCCAGCATGGCGCTTTGTTTTCTTTTAATTATTGGCCAACCATTAGCCCCCCACTCGGCTTCCAGCACCCTAGATTACAAGCGAATTTGCAGGCAATGAACCTGACAGGTAAGTGGTCTTTGCTGCGTGTGGTAATTTTGTTTGTTTAGCATCTCCTGCACGGTAAGGGGATTTATTGTCGACGCTCACAGAACGCTAATAAAACCTTCTCTTTTTTGGGTGGGCCTCCCATGGGCGCTCCTTTTTTTTCCCCTCCCAAACCTGGTTTGGCTTTTGAGGAAGAGCAGCATGTCCAAATGTGGCATCAGGTTTTTTGTTGTTGTTGTGTTGTGTTGCTTTAATCAAGTGAGTCAAGCTTTTCTTCCTTTTGTTTAATAGACTGAGATCTAACAGGTCACAAGGGATGCATTCAAGATTTTTTAGATTAATGGCTTCAATTCCGGCCCATTATTGACTATCTGCTGGGAAATTTTGCAGATTGTTTTGCTCTTTTGTTTAAAGAGGGTGAGCTGTTATTTTTGGGTTCTCATCAAACAAACATAAATAGTCAAAAGGCCCTTTTTTTTTTTTTTAAACTTTATTTCATTTTATTTTTGTACAGTGGCATAAGTATTTGAACCCATTGGAATTGTTTTTTTTTTTTTTGCATAAAATGTCATAGTTTATCATGTATAGACAAACACGGTGTGTTTAAGCTAACAACACACAGAGTTATAATCGTTGATGTTTTTATCGATCACATCCCATTAAACATTCTCAGTGCTGTGGGAACAGTAAGTGAACTTTACCTTGTTGCCATTACTTGGATGATCCACAACTTTGTTTTGTTGTTGTTCATGAGTTCCTTGTTTGTCCTGAGCAGTTAAACGGGCCACTGTTCTTTAGAAAAATCCTCCAGGTCCTGCACATGCTTTGGTTTTTCCAGCATATTTTTCATATCTGAACCCTTTACAACAATGACTATGATTTTGAGATCAATTTTTTTCACACTGCGAACAATTGAGGGACTCATACACAACACACAGGGTAAAAAAACATAGAATTATCGAATTGTTTCTGCCTGTTTTAAGATTTAGACATAATAATCTCGGTAAGTATCACGGTTTCCACAAAAATATTCAAAAATTAAGCAGTAGTGAACTTTTAAACAGTAGTGTATTTTTAATATTTGTGCACAAATTGAAGCTTATAGTACGAAGTAGCTTTAAGAATGTCCATTTTTAAAATGTACCTTAATATCCTTTTTATAGATCAATATCAGTAACACAAAATAGAGCATCTTAACTCTCAAAGTGAAATTCGTTATGGATTGCAGCCTTCAGCTATCTCAACCTGTTATCTCTGAAAACACTAGGATATCAAACCATTGCATTTCCTGCGGCATGAAAAAAGCCTCCGTCCTTACAAGGCTCTGTTCAATTTATTTGAAGCTCTGCCGTGATGTTGCCATTAGAGCCCGAAGCTTGTTTGTGCTTCTTGTTACATTACTTTTTAATTACAGAAATAACTAGTTGGAGGCAGTTGTTTTGTGGGGATGTCGGCGGGGTGAAGGGGGGGTAGGGTGTTAGGTGACGAGAAAGAGGGAGTTGTCGAAGATTTATTTTGGATGTGACCTTCTCCACACTCGCTGCAGCTGTAATCAGTGGAATTAATAGCATAATCAAATTATACACAAACTCATAAATCATCGGTGAGCGTGCTGTCACGGCGTTGGGCTATTAATGGCCTCCATTGTTTTGCTACCGTATTAAAAAATCACGTCCCCTGATTCCCGTCTTGATAGGAACTGAAATGCCATTTAGAGGCTATAAAGAGCAGGGGCTTGTGGGGGTACTGGATTTTCACAACTGTTAATTTAGCCGTGATGGCGAGTGATGTCGCCAGGGCGAGTGCTGGGGCCTGGAGAGAGAAAGGCAGTGCCCACGCACTCCACCCGACTGCATCATTGCGGCCGACAGCGGCCAGTTAATTAGAGTAATATCAGCTTAAACGTCTGTCAGTTAGGGTTAATGACATCAAAGGGCTTCCCCGCTGCCTCTATGGGGTTCTGTGGAGGACAGGAGATGGGCCCAGATGATTGCTGGCAGATTTAACCTCTGTTTTTTTTTTTTTTTTATCTTTGCACTTTATTAAGATGCCATGTCTCTATATTAATCTGGGTAGACAAGGCCAGAAGTTTTTTCCCTCTCCCCTTTTTCTTAAGCTTGGATGAACAGCAAAATCTCACCATCTGTGTCTTTAGACATGTTTATGTGGCCTAATACCTAACCTCTGGCCTTCTTGCCTGTTACATACAAGGTGGCGGCTGTGGTCCCCCAGGATTTCTTTTGGTGTATATTTATGCCATGTTAATGAAATAATATGTTAATAAGGGTTATTTGAATATATGTGTGTGTGTATATATTCTCTACCAGTTAAAATTTTGGCACAATTAAGATTTTTTAATGCTTTTTTTAAGGCTCACCAAGGCTGTATTTTTTAATACAAAATACAGTAAAAACAATAATATTGTGAAATATTATTACAGCTTCAAAGAATTGTTTTCTATCTGAATATTTTTAAAATATAATTCTAGTAATTAATTCCTGTAACTTCTTCCAATGTTGATAATAAGAAATGATAATAATAGCATAATCACCATATTAGAATGATTTCTGAAGGATCTTGTGACACTGAAGACTGAAGTAATGATGCTGAAAATTCAGCTTTGCCATCAATTTTCAAATATATTAAAACAGAAAACATCTGTAATTGTAATAATATTTCACAATTTCTACTTATATTTTTTCTGTATTTTTGATTAAACAAATGCAGCCTTGGTAAGCATAAGAGAATCCTTTCAAAAACAATTAAAAAAATATTATGGCTTGTTTCTTAATAAATAAATCATGAAAAATAAATGTATCGATAATAGTAATAAATCATCTTTGTGTATGTATTTATTTATTTTAAATCTATTTTAATGAAATAACCCATGAGAGAGTGTGCAGTACACTAATTTTTACTATGGTTAAGGGTGTAATCATGTAAAGTGTCAGTAACTCACAGCCTCTAATGGCTTATATTGCCTTTGTAAAACTGCAAAAATGGCAATATATTTGACACCAATAGTTACTTTTATTATTATGTTATTCTTATTATAAATAATTCATCTATGTGCAATAACACAAAGTTGACTATTATATCACAGCTTCTGTTGGTCTGTCCATTCATCTTATTGTTGCGCTTCTTGGTCTGTCCAAATTTGTCTCCCAACTTTTTAAGAATATTTGAATCACTTTGTTCTTGTTTATAGTTTAATTAAGCTGCTATACTTTATCACCACAAGATCGCGAGTCTACATGACAAAAAGCTTTACTTGTGAAGTTAACACATTTTAAGATCTTGGTGACATTTTTGCCTTGTCAAATGAATTGGATTTTGTCCTTTTCGTGTGGACAAGGTGTGATCAGCCCTTTTAATGTCATGCCATCAGCTGCAATTACAGCTGTTTAGTGGGTCCATGCAGATTGGATGTCATATAAATAAATGCAAGTGTATGTAAGGTGTTACTTTTTGTCTCCCTGCAGAATGTGTGCCGTATTTGGAGGAATTTATTGTCTGCGACACTCAGTGCAGTGCCTGGTTGTGGACAAGACGTCTAACAAGTAAGTAGTTCACCACTCATTCAGTTCTTACACATTAACAACATGCATTTCAACAACAAAAACAACTCATAAGACACCGAAATTCAATTAGGTAAGTAGATCTACTTCCTCCTCTGGTTGATTCATGCCACTTCAGCATCCCAAGGCTGATCAGAGCTCATTTGTGTACGGGGTACTCAAAAACAAGGCCAAGAGATGGCGCACACGAGTGAATGGGGGGGATATTCGGAATATAGATATGAAATTAATTTTCAGGGAGACAGCGGTATCAGCCCCCCTTAAGCAGCTGAGCTCGGAAGACAAATCACAGACTCTGCCACTTGGGCCGGCGATGAGTGATGCCGCTTTTTCCTCGTGGCCTTACCTCCACTAATTGATTTTCATCTGAAGACAAAAAAGCCCTCTGTTGCTGCCTCTTAAAAAATGAGAGTTCATCTCCCGTCTCCCTTGATTAATCTGTGCTGATAATGTGCGTCAGGCCCCACCAGAAAGGCCTTTAATGAGTTTCAAAGGTGGATTGTTGTCATAAACTAGGTTAGATCGGGGTTTTTTTCCCCTCTCTCTTTATTCCTCTCTCATTCTTTGGCCTTCTCTTTGGCAATATATTGAGTTTCTTTCATCTTGCTGGTGAATGACCCAGGGGGCTTGGATTCCTCTGGCTGTAGCGCACGGACACTTACACATGTGATAGCATTAGCTTACTAGTGTAAAGGCTATGGCATGTCATGCTGGCGCAGCGATGCTCAAATTAGATGTATTTTCCTGTCGTTTATCAGAAAATCATAAATTGCTCGTAAGCTAGTAATCGGGCATATCAACCCAATTATGGCTGCTTCTCTGATTAATTGCGATCTCAGTATCAATTCTTAAAATTACAAAAACCTTCTTATACTCAGCAGCAGCACATCTGTTACTGTTACTGAATCCACCAGTCCATGGCAAAATACGTAATTTTCCCTGGGTCCAAATTGAATTTTAATGGCATATGTGGAAATCTATTGAGTTATTAATATAATATACAGAGTAAACAGTGTAGTTTGATTCATGAACAAATGACTCTCATGAGCCAGGTCTTTTTAGTGAATCAAAAAATGTTCAACCAGTGTAGTCTGAACAAATGTCAATGTTAGGGCTGTCGCGATTCGTCGGTTTTATTCGACTATTAAATTTTTAAAAATCATCAACTTCATTTTGCTCGCGTCGACTAACCGGCAAAATACCGGAAGTGGTGCATTTCACAGATGAGAATCCATAAGTTTTCCAAGGCTGCATGATATATTAAACCCATTTAAAAATCATAATTAAGCATAATTGTGAATTCACAAATGCTACAATTGAATTAAATAATTATATGCGATGCAGTTCTAATACAGTATATGCACTTTAATTATTTACATGCGTGTAGGTTAAGTACATGCGTCACACGGCGTTCACAGTAGTTCCACAGAAACTGTTATCATTTACATGTGAACTCCATCTCTGCATGTTGTTATGAGTTTGGGTCTATTATAACATTCATCTGGGAACGCAACGTGTGCCATTTCATCAGATTTGTAAGGTAAATCATTTATAAATCTACGCAAACACAGGAGAATACATCGCGGTTTCAAAATAAAAGCTCAAACCCTCACTCTGAGTTTACATGTTTTGATGTCCACATATTCATTTAATTACAGTGGCTATAGCATTTCTGTCCTAAAGAAATGGCCAAATATTAAAGATTAAGTGGACATTTGAATTAAATGGTGCTTGGTCAATATTAAACGCAGTAATGTGTAAAAACAATCGTCAGGCCATTGGCACCCCTGCAGGTCTTTGTTGTAATGCGTAATGTACATTAGCTCTATTGTTTATAATACATTATTTATTTTAACAGTTTTGTTCAATAAAACCATATGATTTCTTGCTTTTAATACTTTATTTGAACTAATTATTATTGCCTCATTGCTATTATATATGTATTTTAAGTAATTTTAAAGGCTATTGTTCACTTGCATCTATTTTTATTACCAAAAACAAAATTAATTATAATTATAGGGCCCTATGAAATCCGTTTTATTTCCAAATTCATTTTTTTTCAATTTCCATTTTTCTATACACTTAATGGTTAAATTAAATTTTATTAATCACAAAGCCTGTCTAATTAATTGAGTTTTACAGTTTTATCTTTAGCAAATTCTGTTTTCATTTATTTTCTGGATTCCATTTTAATGGTTCCATTAAATTTTAATAATCAAAAGCATCTCCAATTAGTTGATTTTATTTAAAAAATGTATTTATTTTTATTTTTATTTTTTTCAGAAATACTGCACATTTACATTTTTCTCCTAAATAAATTCTGGTAAATAATATTTCTGGTAAATAGTCCTTTAAAAAGTGTTTATTGATTATAATTTTATTATTAGTAGACTAGAACACGTGGATATGTTGTCAGTCTTACACTATAATTCTGAACTTTGATTTCAGTGATTTGGACTATGAGATGGACACTTGCTTCTTGCACTCTATGTTGACTTTACTTTTGCTTTAAAAAAAGGATTTCATTTGGTTTAATAAAATATGGTTTAATAAAATATTCTTAAGTAAAATTGTAGATTTGTTTTGTGGGAAATTAATAGTTTAGATTTAATCAATTAATCGATAAATTAGTCGATAGATTAATCAAAATAAAAATAGTCATTAGTGGCAGCCCTAATCAATGTATAATAATTTTAACATTTTTATAATAACAGTTTTACATAAAATCAATTCTTTTAAATTAGAGATCAACTGATATTGATGTATCGGTTTTGCCGATTAATCGGCACCGATAGTTGATGAAACTATCAAAAATCCATGCCGATAGTTTTTCAGTTTTCGTCCATTGCTGGAGCTGCTGAGAAGGGTCCACTGTCATTATACAGTGCGAGAGCGGCCTCTAGAAGCGGAAATCACTAACACCTTATGTTGTTTGTTTTGATACATGAGGCTGCGGCCTGCATAGTGCGGGACACTTCAGATGTGGTGATGAAACTCACCACCAAACACCAATGACTTGTACATACACTATATAGACAAAAGTATTGGGACACCCCCTTCTTTAGAACAGAAAAATGCACTTCCAAATCTGTGGCAACAATGATGGGAACATAATTCATGTATTTAAAAATTGTATTTCCATCTCTGTTGCAACTGTTTTGGAAGTGTCTAAAATGACTGAACCCATATGTACAAGTCATTGGTGTTTGGTGATGAGTTTTTGGCTCAAGGTCTGCATTTACAGTCACACCAGAGGTGTTAAACTGGGATTAGGACTTGGTTTTATGTAGACCAGTCAAATTCTTCCACACTGACTGAATCAATCATTTTCTTTTTGAACCTTGTCTTATACACAGAGGTATTGTCAGGTTAGAATAGAAAAGGCTCCTGTCCAAACTGTTGCTATAATATTAGAAGCACACAATTTCCTAGAATATCATTATATGCTTTACATTAAGATTTGTACTCATAGAAATGACTAAAGTAGTCAAACCTGTTCATTAGAAGGGGGCGACCCAATACTTCTGGCAATATAGTGTATATATGTGTATATACTGTATATATGTGTGTGTGTGTGTGT
Source organism: Schizothorax lantsangensis (assembly GCA_027422415.1). NCBI lineage: Eukaryota > Metazoa > Chordata > Actinopteri > Cypriniformes > Cyprinidae > Schizothorax > Schizothorax lantsangensis. The sequence goes on from CM049859.1 coordinate 7,365,914, forward strand.
ATGTATGTATATATAAATATATATACTGTATATATACAGTCATTATATTAACATATTAAATAGTAACATTTATTCTTTAACCAAGCGGATAACTTTAATAATTTGTTCTCCCAACATACTTTTCAGATGTTTATTCACTCTTTTAGTAGGTCATTTGACGGAGGTCAGTTTTGATATGTGGCATCTGTCCCTGATGCCGTCCCTACTGTCAGTTCTACTTGAGCGGCCCAGCAAGAAGTGTTCCTCAAAACTTAACGTAGCATACGAAAAACAACCAAGATGACCTTAATTGTTAATTTACTGTACTTTCTTCCTGATCGCCACCGATGCCCTGAAATACAAGAACCCCAATATAACTGGAGCACTTAGAAGTTTCAAGGCGAATTCTTTCATCCATATTGGATTGGTGCCAGACTCAGCTGACCAGGGCTGGGGTGGGAGCTGGCAGAGCTCCAAACCAAGGTGTCCGTCAGACCCTGAGCTCAGTCTATAAAGCATTGCCTAGAGTGTATCGCGGACCATCCGTGCCCTCCACCAGTGGCGCCCCGTGTGTAGTCAGCCCTGTGCTGGAGGTTAGCGCCATACATCATCGATGGAAAAAGTTTCATGAAGGTGAAGAAAAAAAGCTGGCAAGGTGTCTGGCAGGCTGAACAATGATTTTAATTTCCCTGGCATCATAAATTACCGCCCTATGTCTGCTCTTATTACAGACATAAAGCTGAAAAGGGTAGAGCCAGATTAATAATGCAGCAGAGGATTACAGACCCTCAAATCCCACCTGCCACTCCATGCGGAGGACGGTCCAGCGCTGTCCGGTTTGTTACCGCCTCGACGGGCAACTCAATCACGTGTCCGAATTCATTTGTCCGAGTTCATTTCACGCGTCAACAGAACTCAACTCTTTGAGTGGCCTGTGATGATTTCTTCTGTCACTCGTGGCGGCCCGGTAATAAAATCCCTTTTTTTGGGTTACATTGAAGAAAGCACCCAACCCATATGCTATGTTGAATATCCAAGTTGGAAATTTAATGCACAAAATATTTCAAAAACTATTTGTGAATAAATTTGTAAAAACAAAAAAGTTTCCTTTTGAAGCCTGCAAAATGTGTACAAAATAGATTTTAATATTTTTATTTAATAATTAGTATTTTCTCTATTGTTCATACATGAGTTAATGTGTACACCGATTCTTTCGGTGATTTAAAACAATGGCATGCTATTTTATGCAATATTAACCAAGACAAATAAGCTTCTTGCTTGTAATATCCGTCATGGTGTCATTCAGCATATGATCTGTTTAGCCTACACAAAACCACATTTGCAGAGAAGTATATAAAATTCAAATGAGTTTGAACGCATGCATCGTTGGGTGCAAGGTTATCACGCTGATTGGTTCAGAGGCCACTGACGTGGTTTATGAAGGCGATTTATGAATGCTTATGATGATCTACAAAGCCATTGCTGGCCTTGGTTGCAAGTGAAACGGAATCATTAGCACTATTTCAGTGTTGTATGCACCCTGACAGAAGAAACGTATGCACTTGTATATACAACTCCTTACATGGAGTACTGAGAGAACACTGCAGATAATTGCAAAGCATATTGTTAAAAAAATTAATTGTTGAACAAAATTCAATCCAGGACACAAAGTTTTCTGCTTGCCCAAATAATTCCGTCTTTTTTGATACTGTTATGATATTTGTATCAAAATCTTTTGTATGCATACATTTTTTTTTATATTCTGTAAAACATATATTTAGTTTTATTAGGTTCACATTCCATTAGGTTTAAATTAATTTAATGCAAATTAAAAACCTAATGAATTATTTGAAGTTATGATTTTTGTGAAGACAAAAAATTATATTTTTATTATTATATATAATTTTTCTTTACAAAAAAATATTCTCACTACATAAACATTGTATAATTTATATAAATAATTCATTAGGTTTTTAATTTGCTGTAATGAAAATTATACACTTTTAGACATTTCAAAGGGTTTTTACAGTAACTTACTGACAACACTGTTGCCAGTAAGTTACTGTAATTAAGATTTACAGTAGCAAACTGTATTTGATTTACAGTTGCAAACTGTACTGTTTTACAGTCAATTACTGTAAAAAATCCAATTCATTAGTATAATTAGTATAACTACTGTAATTCATTCATTTTGATATAGATTTCATTAGATTTTATAATTTTATAGAGAATTCATTTTATTTTTGCTCTACATAGCTACAGTGGGGGAAAAAAATTATTTGATCCCCTGCTGATTTTGTACGTTTGCCCACTGACAAAGAAATAATCAGTCTATAATTTTAATGGTAGGTTTATTTGAACAGTGAGAGACAGAATAACAACAAAAAATCCAGAAAAATACATTTCAAAAAGGTTATAAATTGATTTGTATTTTATTGAGTCAAATAAGTATTTGACCCCTTCGCAAAACATGACTTAGTACTTGGTGGCAAAACCCTTTTGGCAATCACAGAGGTCAGATGTTTCTTGTAGTTGGACACCAGGTTTGCACACATCTCAGGAGGGATTTTGTCCCACTCTTCTTTGCAGATCCTCTCCAAGTCATTAAGGTTTCGAGGCTGATGTTTGGCAACTCGAACCTTCAGCTCCCTCCACAGATTTTCTATGGGATTAAGGTCTGGAGACTGGCTAGGCCACTCCCCATTTTCAATGCTCTGGCTGGCTTCAATGCCCTGGCCCTGACGATACATGGCCCCGTCCATCGTCCCTTTGATGCGGTGCAGTTGTCCTGTCCCCTTAGCAGAAAAACTCCCCCAAAGCATAATGTGTCCACCTCCATGTATGACGGTGGGGATGGTGTTCTTGGGGTCATAGGCAGCATTCCTCCTCCTCCAAACACTGAGAGTTGAGTCGATGCCAAAGAGCTCGATTTTGTTCTCATCTGACCATAACACTTTCACCCAGTTCTTCTCTGAATCATTGGCAAACTTCAGACGGGCCTGTACATGTGCTTTCTTGAGCAAGGGGACCTTGCGAGCGCTGCAGGATTTCAGTCCTTCACGGCATAGTGTGTTACCAATTGTTTTCTTGGTGACTATGGTCCCAGCTGCCTTGAGATCATTGAAAATATCCTCCCGTGTAGTTCTGGGCCGATTCCTCACGTTCTCATGATCATTGAAACTCCACGAGGTGAGATCTTGACCATTATTTTGTGTTTCTTCCATTTGCGAATAATCGCACCAACTGTTGTCCCCTTTTCAGCAATCTGCTTGTCGATGGTCTTGTAGCCCATTCCAGCCTTGTGTAGGTCTACAATCTTGTCCCTGACATCCTTGGACAGCTCTTTGGTCTTGGCCATGGTGGAGAGTTTGGAATGTGATTGATTGATTGATTGCTTCTGTGGACAGGTGTCTTTTATACACGTAACAAGCTGAGACTCCCTTTAAGAGAGTGCTCCTAATCTCAGCTCGTTACCTGTATAAAAGACACCTGGGAGCCAGAAATCTTGCTGATTAACAGGTGATCAAATACTTATTTGACTCATTAAAATGCAAATCAATTTATAACTTTTTTGAAATGCGTTTTTCTGGATTTCTTTGTTGTTATTCTGTCTCTCACTGTTCAAATAAACCTACCATTAAAATTATAGACTGATCATTTCTTTGTCAGTGGGCAAACATACAAAATCAGCAGGGGATAAAATATTTTTTTTCCCCACTGTACTACTGGCATTCAATTAAAACAGACAGAATAATTACAAAATATCAAATTCTTTATTTAAAACATTGCATTTATAACACTTAAAAATACAGTCCTCCAATGCTGGAACAGTGCATCTTCACCATTTCTCCTGTCTTAGGACGTTTTGCAGTTCATTGTTGTATGTGTGTCACATTAAAACGAATGTTGGAGTTAAAGGATAAAAATATTTGTACATCATAGAATTAAAGATTTACCTGAAATTGTCAATTGGCCTGAAACACTTTTAGACATGACGTATTGTTAAGTCCTGCAGTCATTTACGTAAATAAGTAATTGGTTCGCTTGACTCAGAAGCAGCTTCCTGTGAGCAAAAGTGACCTGCTACGGGTGCCCTCAGCTGTGTTAGGTTTGTGAAATGTGTCCCATATTGCTTTCTTTCACCCCATTGGCTGACGATTGATTGGAAGCCCTCCACTTCCTCTGCTAGTTCCTCCAAGTAAATAAATCTTCATTTACATAAACAGATCTGTCCTGCAGTCAATCTGGGCACTGGAGGGAGGATTATTCCGAGGCCTGACTTTTCGTCAGGGGAGGGAGACGCTCTCTTGCCCCTTTATTGTGTTGTGAAAGTCCATTTCAAGGATGTCACCCCCAGCCCATTAGTTTGGATAATGAGCCCTATAAAGCACATTTATAACTCTTGACATAACAAGCCAACAGATTCTCCTCTGTTCCTCCTTTTTCTCTCTCGCTCGCTCTTTTTCGTCTCGGTTGCAGAGATTAAAGGAGGAAAGGTCAAACCTGTGCCCTAAGCCAGTGGTTCATGTCTGGTTTGGTTTTGGGACCCAAATTTTACATTTTGATATTAAGTGACAAACTGGCATGCAGTAGACATGCAAACAAAAATTGCTTAAAATCTGATTTATTACAACAATGCAAAATTATTACATTTTGACTTATTTATTGGAAAAAATGCCAAAGCACCACTTATTCCTATAGTGATGCATATGCAATGGCAGGCCACTTATCTTTATAAAAATAGTTTTTAGAAGTAACCACCTGACCCGTGAAGGATGAGACAGCTAATATATGATGCTCTAGTCTTTTAATATTTTATCTTCAAATCATAATCTGACCATCTCTTGACCCTTTTGTGATTAAAGCAGGTTTTTTGGGTAAAGGAAGGCTTGCAGTTTTTCCTTGTCCTGATGCATCTTCTGTATTCATACGTCATAGAGTTAAAGCTGTGATTGATACACGTGGTCAGAAGATCAGCTGCAGTCATTTTGTGGTTGAAGATTCGTACATTAGAGATGAACAAAGACAGAGCACAGCTTACAGGTAAGCCCACTAAAGTGAAATTAGTGTTCATTACTGTAATTACTGACACACTGTCATTTCTACCATGAACAACAGATATTGATCATCCCATCCAGGTGTTATAATGAAGAGCAGGGCTCTACAGTGTTGACATTTCACTTGCACTTTCCTATGTATTTAATACTATCAAAATAAAAACTCCTTTATACCTCCAGTATAACCAAAATGATCACTTTTAACAGTTTTATTTCATTTATTGTAATAACCTAATGTTATAACATTATACGTTTGTTTTTCTAACATACATAATGACTTCTTTGTGAAATGCATTTCCATATAATGAAAGTAAATGGTGATAAAATCTATAAAAGCACCATAAAATCATTATAAAAGTGGTGCATATCATATAGTTATCATTGTGTGACGACCCTAAGTCACACTTGCCTTTTCAGTTCTAGTTTTTCTAAACCTGTCGGACTTTCTTTCTTCTGTGGAACATAAAAGCTGGTGTATGGACACATTGTGCCAAGTTTGTATATGCTGAAGCAAAGATTTGAAAGCTTAACATCCACTGGTCAGTCTATAATTTCAATGTATTGAAAGAGCAGCAACAACATTTTTTGAAACATCTTTTGTTGTTTTCAAAGAAAGTAAGTCATATGCGTTCAGAAATGGCATAAGGCTGAGTAAATGATGACAGAATTTTCATTTTTGGGTGAACTATTCATTGCAATTACAGTAAATTGAAAAGGAAAACTGTGATTTTAGGGTCATTTTGAATTTTCTCTCTCCTGATAATCTCCTTCATAATATATGTTCTCTTCTTTTTCCTAGTTAAAAATATATATATTCTAATTGTCTTTCTCCATCTTCACAGGCAGATATCTCGAGCAGTGCTCATCACAGACAGATCTGTACTACCTTCAGAATCTGATCAGCAGGTATACAGCTTTCTTTCTTTCATTTCTTTCATTTAGCTGTTAATTCTTTCAGTTTGTACTTTCATTTGTTCTTTTATTTAATTTTGTATGTTCTTTTGTTTGCTTATTCTTGTGGTTGTTCATACTTTTATTTGTTTTTCTGCTTGTTCTATTTTGTTCTTTAATTTCTTTTGTTTATTCTTTTTTGTTCATTCTTTCGTGCTTTTATTTGTTCTGTTTGTTTTTGTCTTTTCTTTCATTAGTTCTTATTTGTTCTTTTTTTCATTTCTTTCTTTCTTCCTTTCATTTTTTTGGCATATTCACATGCACGTTTAAAGGGCATTGACCCATCTCTGCTGTGTGTGTGTTTGTGAAGCACGTTTCTTGCCTGCCTTGCACTTTTGCTTTTCAACTTATATTGCATTACATCTTTTTTATGCTGCATATCACATTTGGATGGATTCTTGGGACACGTCCAAGATCCAGCAGGCATAGTTGCAACAAAACATCAGAGCCGATTTGTGGGATCGTTACAATAGTTTTGACGTCCCGTTCTTGAGCGTAGCGTTCCAAAGTGAATTATGAGAGGAAAAAATAACCAGTTCAATGAAAGGACAGTAATTCTGTTTGCTGTTACTGGTTTAGAATTAGATAAATAAATCTTTCTGATGCGAGAGTGGATGGTGACATGCAAGCATCCTCTTAGGCTAATTTGAGTGCTGTTCACCAGAGTCCAGGAAAAGAAGCGGAGTGGTCAGCATACCTTCTCAATCTCAGCCCAATTTGCTCTCCATCAGGAATTCATGCTTGAATATTCAAAGCAGATCAGGAGAGGAAGGAAAAGTGGGTGTAATTTATGCTCATTAGCCTCGGCGAACAGAAATTAATATCAGTGTCTTGACACAGTGTGGAAATGGAATATTACATGACTGTGTGTGACAAAACGTAATTAAATATTCAGGCTGGTTTTAATTAGCCGTTCATCCTTTGGAATGACAGTCGCCAAACGAGCATTCGGTCAACGCTTTCTCTTCCTCTTTCACAATTTTTTGGTGGCATAGTTGTCGTACTTGGACTTGATTAAAAAGCAGTTTTAACATAGTTTAACCCAAGGACTGTATGAAAACATAACCGGATTATATAGATCCTGTTACACAGTCTAGCTCTCGGTTTAGCTCTGCCTTGTTTGCATTATCATCTATGCCAGTATGATTTCGCTGTAGATTCTGCACTATGTTTGTAGTGCCAGGGAGAATTGGCATGTCAGTCAAATGTTTTATGTAAACTATAAGATGTAAGTAGTATGTTTCCTGTTTTAATGGCAGATCTCATTGGTGACGATTCCTCCTCTGGAACCTTCTGCACCAGCTGTGAGGATGGTGGAGCTCTGTTCCTCCTCCATGACCTGCATGCCTGGCACCTGTGAGTTACACATCCACCACAATACATACATGCCATGATCACACATCAGTTATACAGTTACCATAATCATATGGTAAATGCATGGTGCACCACGCTTTGTCAGGCGTAACAATGATTTCCAAACAATTTGCAATTCTTCCTTTTGCCACTTCCAAAATGTACCAACAACTTAGTTAATGGATAGTGTACCATTTTTTTAAAGTTAAAGTCTACTGGGCCAAAATATGTACGCGTGTATTTCTGCTCACCAAAGCTGCATTTATTTGATCAAAAATATGGTTAAAAACAAATAAATTGTTAGATATTATTACTATTTAAAATCTTAAATATTTAAGATTTCATTCAATAGGTTTTCTATTTGAATATATTTTTAAATGTAATTTATTCCAGTGATCAAAGCTGAATTTTCAGCATCATTACTCCAGTCTTCAGTGTCATGTGATCCTTCAGAAATCATTCTGATATGCTGCTGATTTGCTTGATTTCTTATTATTATCAATGTTAAAAACAGTTTTTGCTTTTGTGAAAACCACGATACACTACCATTTAAAAGGTAAATAAGATTTTTGGGGAAAAAATTGAAATTAGTACTTTTATTCGGCAGGGGTGCATTAAAATGATCATGTAAACTTTTATAATGATACAAACGTTTTCTATTTCAATTTCTATTTTTCTGTTCCTCAAAAATCCAGATTTTTTTTTACTACGGTTTACACAAAATTATTAAGCAGCAAAAACTGTTCATTTCGAGTTAATTTCAAGTTTCTTGAGCAGCAAATCATCATATTAGAATGATTTCTGAAGGATCATGTGACATTGAAGACTAGAGTAAATAGGTATTTTAAATTGTAGTAATATTTCATAATATTACTGTTCTTACTGTATTTTGATCAAGTAAATGCAGCCTTGGTGAGCGTGAGCGGGACTTTTTTCAAAACATTTATACACCTTTGACCGGTAGTGCATATAAATGCTTCTGTTGCGTATTCATTTACAAAATGCAGAGTTCAAACTATCAGCGATCTTCCAAAAATGATAACTGCGATACACATTGATAGTCTGAGAACACAGCCAAATGTCAAAACTGTCCTTCAAAACACTCAGTTCGCCGCCCACCTCAGCGATGACTCCATCATTAACTCCATTGTTATTTATGAAAGTTATTTTGTTTGTTACACTGGCCCTATTTTGCTATCAATCATCGTGAAGGGGTAGATCAGGTGGAGATGGTGGAGATGGTGGAGCGGTCTCGGCGCGGGCCCCAGTGACTGACTCCGTCCTCACGGGGGAATGAAAAGCTTAATCAGCGGAACTCCTCTTCCTCTCTCTGGGAATTGAGTTCAGGGGAAATGATAGGAAGCTTTGCTTTGCTATAGCCCGGTCCCACAGGGAGATGGATCGTAGTCGTTCCTCTTTAAGTAATGCACTTCTACCTGAGAGCATCCCTCGCAATCAGCGGATGATGATGACCGTGACAGACATGCGTTCACAGGAGAAGATGGTCTTTATTTATCATTAACCACTTATGACAAGACTGTTTTAGTTACGCTGCTGGGGATGTTAGATGTGCTCTCGAGGGCTCCAAGCAACACCACGACTATTGATTATAGACTTTGAGGGTGAAGTGTGTTCTGGGCCACTGGCAGCAGCAAACAGAATTACAAAAATGATATCTGTTATTGGACGTCCTGCCCCAAACTTTACCTCAGATTCGGCCTCATCTCATTACACTGGGTGTGAGTATTAACTGCATAATGCATTAGTATTTTAACATTAGAAATAGATATTTCACCTTTAAAATCTATATGAAATCAGAATAGGCCCAATTTGTTTGCTTTATACTTTCATCGTACAGCATTTTGCCTGACATTACTAAGTTTATCTAAGATATCAGTGTATGGAGGACTTGGAGTGCCACTTAAAAATATAAATAATCAATTTATTAATATTTAATGATAATTCTAATTGAAAATGACTTTAAAAATGAATGAAATAGATATTTAAAATTGTTTATTTCACTTTTCAAATTGACAGTAGACATTTATATGGTAACTGTATATACAATTTAGTCTTAATGTAGTTAAATATTAATATAAAAATGTAACAAGTACAATAAGCATATGAAAGTGTAGTTGGTGTTTTGAGAAGTGTATTATTTCAAAAGGTATGATTGTTTAATGATGAAAAGCAAATTTTAAATGCTTTATAAAAGTGCAATGTTTCATTTTTATGTTACGTTTGCTACACTTTTAAGCATTAATTTAAATATCTGTATTTACTTGGCAATTTGGAAAGTAAGTTATTTTCATTTTGATTTCTGAGTGAATACATTAATAATTTATTTATATTAATTAATTACGTACTTGATTTAATGATCTCATTTTATTTTTAAGTGGGACTCCTTGTCTTTTATATTTAAAGTGTTTGATCTTATTGAATCATCTACATTCACTTCACTTTAAAATATATCATGCTATGGAAGTAAAATGGATTATGAATGTTGCTTAATGTTGATTAGTCAGATTAAATATCATTTTTATTTCATTTATTTATTTTTTCATCGATTTATTACTTCAAATTATACATTTTCATAATGTATTTTATGTATACTGTAGGGTGATGTAGGTTCATAAAAAAGTGTCCACTCAAATAGAACAGAAAAAACATTGTTTTTGCTTTAAGACTCTATACAGAAAATGTTATGCCCATAACTGGATATATTATGAATCCACCTGTACTGCAAAAGTGTTCACTTTGAACTATCCAGGACTTTTCAGCCCTGGAGTGTCTCTGGCTGTGGCGAGAATCTTTTTCAAAACTCTGCAGTGTCCCGTGTGTCTTTAGAGCCTTTAGCGAAGCTACACCTCCTGTCCCACTGGAGATGCCTGCATATGTGCACCTCTCCACGGTGTGACACGGAGCCTGTGTGCCGCCCTGAGCTGCCTGCACTGGAATTCTTCTCTTTGATCCTCACGCACACAGTGTTGTACCACAGACCACAGGAAGAAACAATGGAGAAGTAATGATAAGCCTGGAAGTGGTGTGTGAACTCTTGGGATTACCCAGGACATTTCCACAGATCCCACTAGTAGAACTTCTCAGACCTTTATGAGGATTGAGATTTGTTGTTTTGAGTTTTGGTGCCCGTTTCTTCTTTGCCCCTCTGCGTCACTTTAAGGGCTACTTTCATGGAAAGTCAGAGCCTTACTGTAGTTCTTGTCAGATTGTTGGCCAAGTTTTTTTCAGTAAAGTAAGCAAGCTTTGAAACGTTGCCTAGTGCAGCTTATATACAGCAGCTTGAGATTTGATCTTATGGAAGATAGTTTCCACCAAAGGTTAAAAAAAATAAACAAGGTAATTGTGATTTGTAACAATTCCGATTTTTTTCCCCTCACAATTCTGCCTTTTTTTTTAATTGAGAGAGGAAAACTTAGAGTTGCAAGATATAAACATTTTTAACCTTTTTTCTCAGACTTACAAGTTTATTTTTAGAATGTTTTGGGTACCCAGGATCATATGGAGGCTTGTTTCTGGAGTAATGAATAAAAAAGATAACACAATTCAGACCTTTTTTTCTCACAATTCTGATTATATATCTCAAATTTCTGAGAATTGTGAGAGATAGACTCGGAATTACAATTCTTATTATATATTAAAAATGTAAAAAAAAGGTAATCACAACTTTTTATCTCACAATTCAGACCCTTTCCACAGATCTGAGTCTGTACCTCACAATTCTGACCTTTTCTATCAGAATTGTGAGATATAGACTCAGAACTGTGAGAAGAAAGGTCTGAATTGTGAGATTATTCCATGTCAGAAATCCAAAAATGCATGCAATTCATACATACAGTGACTTGAATACACCCCTTTTATGATGAACATGAATGACATGGTTTATACAAAAAGTGTCCTGACATTGTAATGAAGAAAAAAAAAATTGAACAAAAAAAGTCATGTGGTTCAGATAACATGAAGGAAAAAAAAACAACAAAAAACCCCAGAAAATTATATTATACAGAGAGCAGACTCCCAGGTTGTAAAATGTCATGTGGCGTGACTCTCTCAAATTTAATGACATTTTTGAATGAATATTTCATGATGTTTAAAAAATATATATTTATTGTGTATATATAATGTATTATATTTATTTTTGCATTTTTTAATTAATAATGGTTACAGTGTTGTTATTGCTTTTTACGACATAGCATTCTTATACATTTTAGTGTATTTAAACTTTTCTCAGAAATGGTAAAAAAAAAAAAGTGATCTATATGAAACCAAAAATAAATATGTACCCTTAGTTGCCCTAAATGGTCTTTTGTGATCTTTTTTTTTTTTTATCAGATTTGGTGCACTTGACCTGTTCATCGTCTGGTACGGCCCAGGAAGATCTTGCTCCAGTTGTATCTCAGTTGTTTCACGTTTCCACCATTCCTGGAGAGGAACCTTCAGAAGGTAAGACCTGACCCAGCTCCTTCACTTCCAATTAAAACTCCCCATCATTTAAACCCATTAACATCTTCAGTCCTTCTGTGCATCGACCTCCGATTGCACATCCAGATCCACTATACATCCTGCTAACAGTACTTAACTAACCTTGCCGCTCGTGTCAAAGAAAGATCATCTCTTCCTCTCTTTAAAGAAGAAAGATCTGGTATTGCTGTGACATTCAGCGAAGGGCTTACACAGAGACGTTATTGGCGATAACAGTGATTGATATTGATGGTGGTGTGGCAGGCAGGGGCCAGGCGCTGCTCCCATTGATTCCCATTATGCTCTGTCAGGGTCTGCTTGGCTCCTTCAGAGTGAATCTGAGCACGACCTGTCACATATGACCTCACATTACCTTCAGATCATAAGGGTGAATTCATATAGTGAGTTTGGATTTCAAAGATTGAATAAAAATAAAAATAAAGATTAGTTTAGTTGTACTTGGTGGTAAAATGTCAGTGTAGTAACGAAGTAGCAGTAGGTTTTCTAGAATTAATATTCTTGATTCCTGTGTGTGTGTGTGTGTGTGTGTGTATAATAAAAGCATAAATACCACAAGTACACATTAAATGAAATAATATAAACATAAAAAACTTGTTTCAATTAGTTGCCAACGTAATTTCTCATTTTCATTTAGTTTAACTTATTGTCCTAAAACAACTAATACTGAAATAAAACTTAATTACACTTTAAAAAGATTATAAAAATTACAACAATGCACAAAAAAAAGAAATTAAAAGAAAAACATAAAATATAAAATCAGATTTAAAAATATTAATTAACAATAGTATCTGAGTTATACTAAAACAACACTGAGGTTTTCAAGAAACAAGACTTTTTTCAGATATGCAGTGGTGTAAAATAAAGTGCACAGCTTTACAGCTGAGTGAGCTATGACAATAATCATGCTTTTCCTAGAATGCCCGCTCACTCCTGTTATTGAAGTGGTGTTAAGAAGTACCATTCATTTTAGATGGTTCATTCAGACATTTAATTTCAATAAATAGGTAAAAGAAAAAGAAAACTTAATTTTTTAAAGAGGTCATCAGATGCAAAATTCACTTTTACATGTTGTTTGAACATAAATGTGTTGGCAGTGTTTGTACACATCCACCCTATGATGAAAAAAATGTTTTTTTTAATCCGTATAAATAATATCCCCTTGCTTAGATCAAGTCGTTCTCAAATTCTTGGCTGTGTGACATCACACAGACACAGGCCCCTCCCACAATTGTTGATTGACACTGGTGTTTTACCTTAGACCCACCCTGAGTGAGCTGTAGACAGTCCGCCATTGTTTCGACGCCGGAGCAGAATGCCTCTGATTAAGCAATTGAGGTGTTCTGTTGTTGGACGTAATAATGAACATAGCAGTTGTCATTTACTTCCAACATCTGAAGACGCAATGGATTATGTTTGATTTGAAGGGAATACGCCCCCGATCTACCTACTGTAAATGTGTCTATGTTCGCACTAGTCTCGCGTAGCCAGATCTTCAGACTGACTGCTGAAGGTCTGGAATAGATGGCAGGTTTTATTGGCCAAGGCCCGCCCATGAGGGCGTTTGACCGACATGTCAAACAACCAATCACAGTTCGTTTCGTTCAACGTCACGTTTTGGTGCTTGGAAATGTCGCCACAATAACAGACCGGTGTGTAAAATTCTCGGACGTATTTTAAAGATTCTATGCCGCAAACTTTAAATATTTCACATACTTTTGAAAATCCAGCGTGTAGTTGATCCTGATAAGCGTTTGTCGTCACATTTGTAAACACAACGGCTTTCTTCTTTCGTGAGGGGGTTTGGTGCCAAGGCATCTTTGTTTCCAGGCGGAACATTAAAGAACGCTACACACACATCTCCCAGAAATCCTGTATAATTCAACCAATCCGACGACAACTTCGACACTCCTGAAGTGTTTCCAGATATGTGTGCCAAATGCATCAGACGTTTAGCCAACGGTCCGTGGGCGTGACGTCTGAGGCTGAGACTATGTTCGCGCTAATCATTCGTGATTCAGCTTCACCTACAGAAGTGAGTATAAGGTTCTTTTATGAATCTTTGCAAATCGCCTTTCCTAATTATGTGCTAGTTAGCCAGTTCTGCAGCTAAATGCAGCTAAATGCGGCTAAAGTAAACAGTCTCATGAGAATGGCTGGTCACCCTACGGAAGAGAGGGGCAGGGTCAGCAGAGTAGGGCTGAACGATTAATTGCATTTGCGATAATATCGCGATATGAGAAAAAGCGATTCTTCAACCGCAGAGGCTGCGATTACACTGTCACGTGACACGCGAGAGTAGGAGTAAAGCGGTGTGTTCGACTTGAAGATAGATCGTATGACATCAAAGTACGGCGAGATAAAGCATAAGGAGACGTCTGCTCTCTTATAGCTCTGGCAGTACTTTGATGACACACACAGCGATCGTCCAGCAGTGCTGCTTCAAGTCAAACACATCTAAGCAGTCTTCAGAGGAAGCATCAAGTTGGCACGCTATGTTGCCAAGTCCGCAGTTTGCCGCGGGTTATTTTCGTGTCCGCGGGTCTTACATAACATGCAGAATTGACGCGCTACATGTAAACGATATCCTTTGTTGTATTTTCCTGTCAAAATAACGGAGTTCCTTTGGAATTCTTCAGCTTTTAAGAACTACCGGGTTCTCCGCTAGTGGGCGGAGCTAATGCGCAAACGGCAATCTCATTGGCCGGCGCTCACCTATCATCGTCCCTGTTTTGATTTCAGCGAATCAGTTTGAGCGAACGCAGACAACCTGATTAATATTCATGAACCCAGCAGCTCAATAATACTTATTGCGTTTTATATTGTTATTAGTAGTAGAATTCATTGTAGTTTTGTTATCTTATCAGTATTATTTGTAGTTTTCTTTTTCCTTTTTTTATAGAAACACTAAATGACAAACAATATCTTAAGCACCACCACCAATCCTAAGTTCAGTCAACATGACAAATACATTCATACATGGTTATTCTAATTACTAAAGTTCTATCATCATATACTGCTCAAATTTACTGCTAAATTATCATAATATCATATTATAATGTTTGACTGACTGATGCTAAGTGAGATATTTAAAAAAAACTGCCATTTTACAAACATAAGCTTTATATAGATATAATTATATATAATTGAAAATCATTCAATTGATTATTGTAAATATTATCAACCCTCTATGGACACCTTGGCAATATAATCTCCATTGGCTTGTCATTTTTTTTAGTTTACTCACCAGACCAATATTAATTATCTGATATACTATAAAAAATGACAAGCCAATGGAGATTCTATTGCCAAGGTGTCCATAGAGGGTTGATAATATTTACAATAATCAATTGAATTTGATAGGTGTCTCTCACATTGTCCCACAGAAAATTAAAATAGTGTAGATTAGTGTGCAATGTTTTATAATAATAATAATAATAATGTATTATATTTAGTGTCCATTTCATTCATTTAACATTTAATATCGGGGACATCCAAGTTATTTGACATATTTGAACATTTAAAAAAAAAAGTAACAATAGTTACTTTCCCTGGTAATTAGTTTATTTTATAATGATGTAACTCAGTTACTATTTGTGAGAAGTAAATAGTAATATAACTAATTACTTTTTTAAAGTAACAACACTGCATACTATACAATGATTTATTGCTTGTCTTTGTTGAATACAGAATATAAAGAGCTTTAAAAAATAATCGCATATTAAATCGCAATCGCAATATTGGTAAAAAAAAATCGCAATTAGATTATTTTCCAAAATCGTTCAGCCCTACAGCAGAGCTCATTAGCATTTAAAGAGACGTGCAACAAAACGGGTTGCTGTGAAAAGAGCTGTTTTTGGCAAGGTCAAAGGGGTGTTGTTTTATATTTGATTTATTATTATTATTATTGCTAAAAATATTAAAACAAATTAAGAAATATTGCTTTTGTAACATTTAAATGTAAAATAAAAAGAGTATTTAGGAAAGATAATTATTGATGTTACATGCAGAGATGAGTTTGTGAGGAGCAGCATTTACTGATAAAATTGTGGATATAAAACGGTCCATGCTTCACTCTGAAACATGCAGCGAATATATTTATTTAATTAAACTGCAGTCTTTGTTATTTGATAATCGTACTTAGCCATATAATAATTTCATTTTGACTGGTTTAGCTACTTTAAATTGTGAATAGTTTGAAGCTTGACTTGATTTCATTTCCTGATACTGATCCTTTCCAACAGCTTCATGTCATAGTTGACAATTCCTAAAATGTACCAATTTATCATAATTTGTGTAATAACAGTGTCTTGACTCCAGATGAGTGTGATGGTGGGATGACTGTCTTGTTTGATTGCAGTTAGATCAAGGTCATCTAGGCCACAGCATCCTCAACTCTCTCACTCCAGCCAACAAACTCAATCTCCCTCTATCAGCCGGCATCTCAACACAACTTTATCACTCCTCCATCATGCACATACTCTCCTTTGAAGCATTACCTTTTTCTATTGATTCTTGTTGTGAATTTAAGTACTTCTGTAGTTCAAGAAAATAGAAATGTTATTGTGTGTGTGTGTGTGTGTGTGTGTGTGTGAGCTTGTGTGCTCAGGTGCGTGGCCGCCACAGCGGAGGGTGTGGGATGTGGGGCCCCGCTGGGCGACACACAGCCTTTTTATCACAGGAATGAGCTAGTACTATTTTAATTAAAATGTCAGAACAAATACTGGCAGAGGTCTTGAGGATGAATCGCTAGATAAGAAGAGCAGTGGGCCAGAACAGGTCAGAGAGACAAAGTCACCTGGGTAGATCTTCATTCATTCCCATGGTCAAAGCCCTGTGTGTGTAAGAGAGAGAGAGTGTCTGTTTGGATCATGATGGAGCCAAATGGAACAAATAAACAACAACTAGTGCAGATTTCCTAAGGGATTTTAAACCCTTCAGAAAGATCAAGGCTTATATATGACCGCATGTAGACTAGATTAAAGGAAACAGATTGCTTTGCTATTACATCTTGTATTCAGGGTTAGTGACTTGAACAACCCATAACACTCAGAACACATCTCAAAACCCCTTAGTGACCAACAGCATAAACCTCTGATACCTTAGCTACCACATAGTCTGCTAAAAAAAAAAAAAAAAAAAAAAAACTCTGAATACCTTAGTATCACAACAGGCTAAAACTAACAACACTCCAAATATTTTAGTGACTGCACATAAAATGTCTCTGAACACCTTGGTGACCATTGAGTGTATTAGTCCCAACCCATTTTTTTCAGCTGTGCTGATTAGTAAAGTTTTACCCATTCATTTTCTCATTGGGATTTTAAAAGTGCTATGAGCCATGAACCAAACCAACCAACTATGAGAACAGTTACACCATTAACACTGTTTATTTTGTAAAAATGCAGAAAGTTTTCTGTGAGGGTTAGGGTATGGGTTAGGATTATCTTTTAAAATCTATAATTATCTGTATATAAAACAATAGAAGTCTGTGTAATGTCCTCATTTAGCTAAGTAAACGTTTGTGTGTGTGTGTGTGTGTGTGTGTGTGTGGCAGTGTGCCAGTGTGTGTTAGAGGGTGATTGTGGTTTGGGAGGTTTGCAGCTGCAGGCATGTGTTAGCCGCCATCAGGAGTGCTGCTGTATGCTAATCTGACATTTGTCACATCTGGGAGCGTGTGTATATGACCAAACCAGAGCCCAAACACATGATACTTACACATACTTCAATAGACTTTTTACACTTGAGGTATAAGATCAAACATAAACATAAATTTATACAAAGTAGTTCAATTTTATACAAAAGTTAGTCTTTGAATTAAAAAAAAAAAAAAAAAAATAATAAGTATATATATATATATATAATATATATTGTTTTATATTATTCATGTGTACACTAGCATTCAAATATTTGGGGTCTGCAAGATTTTTTGAAAGAAGTCTCTTCTGCTCACCAAGGCTGCATTTATTTGATCATAAATACAATAAAAACGGTATATGTTGTGAAATTTTAAAAATGTAATTTATTCCTGTGATGCAAAGCTGAGTTTTCAGCATCATTACTCAGTGTGTTCAGTGTCACATGATCCTTCAGAAATCATTTTAATATGATGATTTTCTGCTCAAGAAATATTTCTTATGATCATCAATGTTGAAAATAGCTGCTTAACATTTTGTGAAAATAGAGCGACATTATTTTTTACAGGATTCTTTGATGAATGCAAGTTCAAGGGAACAGCATTTCTTTAATACAATTTCTTGTGACACAAGTGTCTTTACTGTCACTTTTGTTCATTTTAATGTGCCTTTGATGAATGAAAGTATTATTTTCTTTAAAAAAAATCGGACTGATTCTCAGCCTTCGAATTGTGGTGTATATGATGTTTTATTTGTATTTTATTATTATTTAATAACAGTTATAATTATGAATATACTAATAAAATAATAAAACTGATATAAATATATTATAAATAACTTTATATATCTATACAGTATTAAAACTGTTTCTCTGTGTCCATGTGTTACCTGGTCATGTGTGTTCATGGCTTCTTCTAATAGAAGAGACTCTTTGGCTGTGTGTGTTCAGTTCAAGGCTTGAGCGTTTTGTGAATCAGTGACCCGGCAGCATTCAGAGGGAAGGATGGGTGGTATATTTGAAGCGGCGTTAAACATTGATGCTGCCACACCTCTCCCCCTCTCTAAATTAAGCAAATCACCGGGCCACTCCGGGCAGGAAAAGGAACACGCGTCATAATTGTGTGACATTTGGGTAATGACCGTTCTGACATTTCAGACTGACACCTTCTCCCTCTCGCTTTTTCTAGCCTTTCTTTTCCCACCTTTTTGCGGCAGAGGCTCATGTATTTAAAGGGTAATGATACAGACTGACAGCTTTACGCTTTAAACGAACCAGTGACACACACACACACACACACACACACACTTGAGATTCTTCTCTTCTGTTGGAAGCCCGTCTCGCCTAAGATGTCATCAAAGGAGAGAAAGAGATTAGGTGACCTACGTCATGCAGCCGCTAACAAAATAACAGTGACTCATATCATGATAAATCAACATAGATCTTGTGAAACTGCCATGCTATATGCATGCTAATAAGCAACTAGTTAATAGTGAATAGTGTTCCCTAACCTAAAGTTTTACCAGAATGTTTATAAGAAGAGTGGCGTTTCTATACTACTTCCACTTTTGTCTGAATGGCCTAACTAAAGCAGAAATAAACAGCTTTGTCAGAGAACCCTCTTTTTTATAGCATTCTACAGTCTAAAGAATGTGTGATTTGTTGCTTTACATGTTGGTCTGTTGATCTCTTTCTTTTTGAAGTGGGCATTTCAACCTTTGCAATAATCTGCAAAGTGGTCAAGACTGTGATGCCGCAAGTCAAAAAGTCTGTCTGTGGTCTTCCCATCAACTCATGCTTCCTGCTGTCCTTGGTGCTGAAATTCTCTCTGGTTTTCATCTAAAAAATATCCAACACCAACATGTCATCTTACTTTCATTTGTTGCATCACAAACATACTCTTCTTTTATGGAAGCACCTCACATTTATGCAAGGCTGTAAACTCCCTCAGTATCACACAATTTAGGTTCTAATGGTTCTGTGCACACTTTCGAAGACTTCCCATAGCCTTGAATAACTTTTTTGAAATGCGTTTTTCTGGATTTTTTTGTTGTTATTCTGTTCAAATAAACCTACCATTAAAATTATAGACTGATTATTTCTTTGTCAGTGGGCAAACGTACAAAATCAGCAGGGGATCAAATAATTTTTTTCCCCACTGTATTTTATTGTATTTTTTATGTTTTGATTTCATTTTTTATTTATTTTTTGTATTAAAAATAAAAACAGTTCTATTTTCTATTCTATTTTATTAAATAATAAATTATACTCTAATTACAGGGTTTTTTGTTTTTGAAACAAGTCTCTTCTGCTCACCAAGGCTGCATTTAATTGATGAAAAATACTGTAAAAAAACATAATATTGTGAAATATTATTACAATTTAAAATAACTGTTTTCTTTTTAGTGTATTATTAAAATGTAATTTATTCCTGTGATGCAAAGCTGATTTTCAGCATCATTACTCCAGTCTTCAGTGTTACATGCTCCTTTAATAATCATTATAATAATCATTATAATATTATTATCATTTATTATTGGTGTTCAGTCATTATTGATGGTTCTTAATAATGGCTTTTGCTGAATAGAAAGTTCAGTGTTTAATGTTGTATTTCAATGTGAATTGTCATTATTGTCAATCATTTTTATGACTATAGTGTATCCTTGCTGAATGAGTATTCATTACTTTTAAGAAAACTTTTAAATGCTAGTATTTCACAGTTTACACAATAATTTTAGGCAGTAAAAACTGTTTCAACATTGATGATAATCAGAAATGTTTTTTGAGCAGCAAATCAGCATATTAGAAGTTTGAATTGTATTTCTGAAGTTTGTGTAACCCTGAAGACTGGAGTAATGATGCTGATAATTCAGCTTTGCATCACAGGAATAAATTACATTTTAAAATATATTAAGATAGAAAACATTTTTCAATTGTAATAATCTTTATAATATAATTTTGTTTTTAAATGTATTGTGATCCAATAAATGCAACAGGTGAGCAGAAGAGACTTCTTTCAAAAACATTTAATAATCACCATCCAAAGAAATTAAAAAAGCATAATTATTACCAAACATTTGACTGGTTTATATTAATAATGAAATAAAAATCCATAACCAATATAAGGTTTTTCTTCAAAATCAGTGCAAAAAAGAGGAAACAATTCTATCTAGGCCTGGTCATGACCTTTAATACAGACACCTGGCCCAGATTTGGCTTAATATTTTTCAGAATTGTCAAGAGTAAGACATCTGAAATGCAAAGCCTTCTTATGTCAAGACATTAAAGACAGAAAAGTAATGACTGTTTAAACATCACATGCAGGTGCAGAGGAGAGAAGCAAGCCGGCAGTGCTGTGGGTCATGTACTTCAACATGAGGGACACATCAGCCCTGGACAGCAGCAGCTACAGCCTGCCGAGCAACGTTCACGTGTGCACCGGTCCCGATGGCAGCCTGGGCAGCGACTACTCCATTAAACTGGTGAGTCCAGCAGAGGGAGGCAGACACTGACTTCATTGGATCAGATATTGCTGATAGGCTCAATTATGGGATGTTTCTTGTTGGTTTAGGCAAACTATGATTGTTTCTGTGTTCATTTCCAGGCTGAATCCGTGTTTCATCATATCCTCCCTGATGAAGAGTTCTGTCCTCCTGCGCCCAACCCAGAGGACATCATCTACGACGGCGACGGGCCGCAGGCCGAAGGGCCCGGCTTTGACGAGAGTGCTAACACAGAAGCAGATAAAAGCCAGGCAGAGGAAGAAGGTGCTGCCCATGAGAAGAGTCCATCGACTGAGAGCTCTGAACCTGCAGAGATGGACAGTGTTACCCAGCAGGCACCGTCAGACACGACCCCATCCTCTGAAGAATAACCCCTTTAGAGACGCTTGTTCATTTCTCCACAATCACTGAGCATATGGAATCCAAAACATCATGTTCATCTCCAAGTGAGCAAAACCGAAGTTCTCAATCCTGTTATGTTCATCAACCCTTTTTATACATTTTATGTGCCTTTCTTTTGCATTTTCACAATTGATGCCTGTTTTATTTTGACCGGTTACTGTAAGATGTTTATGTATTTACTTTTTAAAAACCTAAATGCTTTTTGTTTCAGAATGTATTCACAATTTTGCATGGTTCAAGCAAGGTGCCTATCATATATTCTGGAGTTATTCAGATGACTGAGATTAAATGATTTTGGTCACATGCTGGACAAATACTCTTAATTTTGGCAAGAGGCTGCTTCTTCAAACCCTGTATTTCAGATGTCTATTTGAATGCTGTCTGTCTTTTCATTTCGCCTTATGTCTATTTTGTGTCTTCACATACAAATGTATGCTATAATGGTTGCTGGCATTAAATATTTAATTGAAGAGGTATTTTAGTTCATTATTCATAGCCACACTGCAGTATTCAGCTTCACATTGTCTGTCACTGATACAAACCGATTTCAACTCTGATGTAAACTGTGACGCCGAGCATTAGTGATGCTCTATGAGTGCGGTTTACCTGCCATGAAGGCGAGGTGAGGAAGCGCGAGGGAAGGAGCACAGTTTGATGACATTTGGTTTGCACTGCCATGGCTGAACAGATGGCTCATTACGGCTGCGAGTGTGCAGTCGTCCCTCACAGCGCTTGCTGTCTTTGTTTCCCTGGAATTTGATATGGGCTCTGCTGAGGGTATTTACCCGTTCTGGAGGGGAAGAATTACTGCTGAACACATGGCCCAGGTTAGTCCCAGACCAGAGGAAGTGTGCTGATTCTTTCCGACGGCTGGGAGTAAGCACACCCCTGACAGCACTGACGAGTGTTTAGAGTCAAGTCAAGAGTGATGTGTGTCACATATAACCCAGTCTTCGGTTTTATTCACTCATTTGTAGGATGCGTGGTTTTGCATGTTGTGTAGGCTTAGAATGCAGATTGTGATTGGTTTTGAAGTGATGATGGGGATTTTCTAAGAAAATTTCTCCCAAAACTTTCAGCATTATTTTATTCGAAAATGAACCAGGGCTGTAACCTCTATAGACACAGCGGGACCACCAGAGGGGACCGTGTGCCTCCTATATTCAGATTCAGATAGTCGTCAAGAAATAAGATTATTAAATGACTAATTCTAGTATTCTAAAATACCCCTTCAAAGCACTAATAGTTATTTGTTATTAGTAAGCCTGACCCTAAAGGAACACATTATTTCAACCCTGTTACTGTATGTTTTCTACATGTAAATTTGGATAATTAACTGATTTTTTTTGTGCCTGGTAATGAATCACATATATAATTGAATTAATATTATAATAACTCTTGCAATTTCTCTATGGCAATGTGCTTTGTGTCGGGTTTGCTTTGCTTTGGGGTTGAATGTCAGTGCAAAAAGATCTATTAATTGCCTTAACTAGCAAGTATAATTGCACCATGCCATATTATTCTAGCTTGATGAAGTTATTTGTCATTAATAACCCAAAGCCTGACCTTAAAGCATAACTTTATTTCAACCCTGTTACTGCAAGTTTGTAATTCATAGAGATTTGAGTAGGTAAATTTATTGAGGCTTTTCATAAATCACACATTATTATGATTTATTTAAATTTTACTAACTCATGCCATTTTTCTTTGTTTTGTCAGCCCTGTTATATCCATAATGCTCTTGAGCTGAAGAACAGTGCAAAAATGTCTAATAGTGGTTGTGTTATGCTGATTAAAATAATAATATTTATCCCATAACAAGTTGAACTATCAAGCTTGATTTATTTGACTGACTTGTCATTAGTAACGTTAAACTTGATCCTACAGCACCACTTTAATTCAACCCTGTTACTTTAAGTTTGGAATTCATATACAAACTTAAATAGGTAACTGAGTTTATTGTGCTTTGGTAAAAAGCTCACATTACAATTTAAGTATAGTAATAACTCATGCCATCTCATTTTAAAAACGTGTTTGTGTCAACCCTGTTACATATACATGTTTCAGGGTCAAATATGTCAGTGCAAAAATGTCTCACAATAGCCTCAGCTAACAAATATCATTGCACCATGCCATATTATTCAGTGGCTATATTCTGATGAATAAAAAAATGTGTTTATGAGATAACAGAGTTGAATTATTAAGCTTAGGGGCAAAACATTTTTTTTTTCATTTCAAACCATTATGAGCAGAGCATGCAGGACCAGATGAATTCTACATTTTCTCCCATTTTTTTACGAAATAAAAAACAATACAACTCACATATTGTGATGATATTTTTAGATGTCAAAAAAAGTTAAATCTATTTCCAATAAAGGAAATACCTTCCCACAAAAACACAATTTTATTATTTGCCTTTGCTCCAATTAAATCTCTCAGATAATATAAATTCACTATATCCTGTTAATTTATGTGAGGACACAAATGACATTATAATGTGTGAATGACCTATAATATTTTCTCTCAGCAGAGACATGAGAACCTGAGGTCTCAAACATGGCCTTATTTAGGTTTAAACCTATTGAGTGTCCATATATCTGCTTCATGCTCTGTGATCGATTTCCTCAATTTTCGTAATTTCATGACAATCCTTTATCTCCAGCATTTTGGTTTCATCTCATTGTTTTGGGGGCATGAGATTATTTTCTTCTCTCTTGAGTGACCTGCCTGCTCAATAGCATCATTGGGAATCAATTTTCTGCATGGAGAGTCTTGACATTCAAACGCAAAAGGGTAAAATGTGCCACAGGCAAGACACCTAGCGGGGGCCACGTTTCTCCGGCACTATGGGGAGCGTTCAGTGAGGAGTCTTTAGGGAATTATTCTGAGGAGTTGTAAAATGTTTCTCAACAAATTAAGGATTGACATACAAATATTTTTACTTAGCAGATGCCTCTGGCTACATCTGATTTGATCTTTAAGAAGGCCACTTAACAAGGTGATGTCTAAGAGATGTAATGAGAGTTAAAGCAGTTGATGTGATAAAGCAGATGACATTTCATTCTAAAATGACTCCTCCATCACAGAATGCTGTTAAATACAATTCATCAAGCAATCATTTGTTAATAATTATTGATTTATTTAAAAATGTAAACACGTAGAAATGGAAAAGTGTTGTTTTCTAAGTCGATAGCACCAAAAGTCCCCAAAGCTGAAGATACGCACACATACATATATCTGCCTCTTCTAGTTGCTTTAATGTGTTCTTACTGACATCTAGTGGCTACATTATCAATACATGAGCTGAATGCACATTCAGAGAGCGTGCTAATTGAATTTATTTATTTATTTTCTTGTCCATACAACAAAATGTATTATTTTTCACAATGTTTAAAGGAAAGAAAATATATAATTTACTTAAATACTATAAATAATGTCCTTTGTAATAACTAATAAATTAATAACTATTTAATAAACAAATAATTTAATTTACTTTATTATCATATATAGCTGCATTTCAAGGTTTGTCATGTACATAC
Organism: Schizothorax lantsangensis; assembly: GCA_027422415.1. Lineage (NCBI taxonomy): Eukaryota > Metazoa > Chordata > Actinopteri > Cypriniformes > Cyprinidae > Schizothorax > Schizothorax lantsangensis. The sequence goes on from CM049859.1 coordinate 7,390,829, forward strand.
ATATATGTGAATTATTTTTTTGCCAGTGCAACAACAATATACGTTTGGCATGATGGTGGTTCTTCACCTTTCAATAAATAACCATGTGTAAAATTAGTATGACCTTACTTGTATGCTTGTTATGAGAGTTATTGCCTTTGTCTGCTTTCTTGTTATAAATAAACCAATATGACCTGGAACTCAAAAAGGCCTACTTGCTTAAAAGATCTGCTTTAGCCAAGACGCTTCTAATTATGTGGTGGTCAGTCTTTACAGATTCAAGTGTTGGAAGGCAAGATTTTAAGTGTGTGAAGATTCTGTTCTTGTCCATTTTCTGATCTAAAAGTATCAGTACTGGACTGACTTTCAGGAAATAACATCACATTATGTGGAGCCAGGACTTAGAATCTTTTACAAATAAAAACAACAATAATAATAAAAAAACAGTCTGGAATCTAATCAAGGTCTTACTAAATTTCTAGTATGCTAAGACCTTCATTAGTCGGTTGAGGTGGGTTTAATTGGGATTGGAGCTGAACTCTGCAGGACTGGACACACTGCCGTAAACAAACCTGTGTGACCATAGCAACCTGGTATAATCATGAATGGAGATTATTAATAAAGTAACTATTTATTTTGAATTAAGAATGACAAAAAGACAGTGCAATTTTAAGAAATGGCTATATTATATTACGCAGCATACAGAGATGTGCCCATGAAAGCATTCAAATGAAATGATTTTTGTTAATATTATAAATAATGTTTATAAAGTTTATTACACGCATCCCATTTTATTATTCTCATCCCAAAGTCTTTCAAATCCATTTACTGATCAGAATATTTTTCTTTTATTTTGCACTTCATGTCATGTATTTTTGAATTACTCCAGGCAAAATGTTTGTGGAACTGTTATACGTATGTTTTTGTGAATTTTGTGAATCTTTTTACTTTTATATGTGGACCAAAATCTTTTTATCTAGAAATTCTAAGCTCATAGACCTGTCAATTCTAACCTCATACTGAATGTACATTCTCTTTTGAGGTAAAATGCAAATATATGCTTGACCATTTATTTCCATTGTATGGGAAAATAATGAGTTGCCAACATTATGTAGAACACAATTTTTTTTAAGTAAGTTTAATATATAATATATGAATGTACTGTGTATATTTATTATGTATATATAAATACACACACATGCATATATATATTTAAGAAAAATATGTTATGTTTATAGAGTAAATATATACACTGTATGTGTGTGTCTTTATATATACATAATAAATATACACAGTACACACACATACAGTGGGTACGGAAAGTATTCAGACCCCCTTAAATTTTTCACTCTTTGTTATATTGCAGCCATTTGCTAAAATCATTTAAGTTCATTTTTTTTCCTCATTAATGTACACACAGCACCCCATATTGACAGAAAAACACAGAATTGTTGACATTTTTGCAGATTTATTAAAAAAGAAAAACTGAAATATCACATGGTCCTAAGTATTCAGACCCTTTGCTGTGACACTCATATATTTAACTCAGGTGCTGTCCATTTCTTCTGATCATCCTTGAGATGGTTCTAAACCTTCATTTGAGTCCAGCTGTGTTTGATTATACTGATTGGACTTGATTAGGAAAGCCACACACCTGTCTATATAAGACCTTACAGCTCACAGTGCATGTCAGAGCAAATGAGAATCATGAGGTCAAAGGAACTGCCTGAAGAGCTCAGAGACAGAATTGTGGCAAGGCACAGATCTGGCCAAGGTTACAAAAAAATGTCTGCTGCACTTAAGGTTCCTAAGAGCACAGTGGCCTCCATAATCCTTAAATAGAAGACGTTTGGGATGACCAGAACCCTTCCTAGAGCTGGCCGTCCGGCCAAACTGAGCTATCGGGGAGAAGAGCCTTGGTGAGAGAGGTAAAGAAGAACCCAAAGATCACTGTGGCTGAGCTCCAGAGATGCATTCGGGAGATGGGAGAAAGTTGTAGAAAGTCAACCATCACTGCAGCCCTCCACCAGTCGGGCTTTATGGCAGAGTGGCCCGACGGAAGCCTCTCCTCAGTGCAAGACACATGAAAGTTTGCTAAAAAACACCTGAAGGACTCCAAGATGGTGACAAATAAGATTCTCTGGTCTGATGAGACCAAGATAGAACTTTTTGGCCTTAATTCTAAGCGGTATGTGTGGAGAAAACCAGGCACTGCTCATCACCTGTCCAATACAGTCCCAACAGTGAAGCATGGTGGTGGCAGCATCATGCTGTGGGGGTGTTTTTCAGCTGCAGGGACAGGACGACTGGTTGCAATCGAGGAAAGATGAATGCGGCCAAGTACAGGGATATCCTGGACGAAAACCTTCTCCAGAGTGCTCAGGACCTCAGACTGGGCCGAAGGTTTACCTTCCAACAAGACAATGACCCTAAGCACACAGCTAAAATAACGAAGGAGTGGCTTCACAACAACTCCGTGACTGTTCTTGAATGGCCCAGCCAGAGCCCTGACTTAAACCCAATTGAGCATCTCTGGAGAGACCTAAAAATGGCTGTCCACCAACGTTTACCATCCAACCTGACAGAACTGGAGAGGATCTGCAAGGAGGAATGGCAGAGGATCCCCAAATCCAGGTGTGAATAACTTGCTGCATCTTTCCCAAAAAGACTCATGGCTGTATTAAATCAAAAGGGTGCTTCTACTAAATACTGAGCAAAGGGTCTGAATACTTAGGATCATGTGATATTTCAGTTTTTCTTTTTTAAATGTCAACAATTCTGTGTTTTTCTGTCAATATGGGGTGCTGTGTGTACATTAATGAGGAAAAAAAATGAACTTAAATGATTTTAGCAAATGGCTGCAATATAACAAAGAGTGAAAAATTTAAGGGGGTCTGAATACTTTCCGTACCCACTGTATATTATGTTCACAAAAACTTTTATTTTGGATATGATTGCCCAGCACTAATATATATATATATATATATATATATATAGCCTATATGTGTGTGTGTGTGTGTGTGTGTGTGTGTGTGTGTATGTGTGGAAATACATGTAGGCTATATAATAGGCTATATAAAAAAATTACTTTATAATAAAGAAACATAATTTTTTTTATTATATTTTTTCTATATATTTTTATTTTTTATACTTTATTATAAAAAATAACATTCCAGGACTTACAAAACTGATGACTGTCATCACAGTCTGTGCAAGGGGTCTATGGCAGAAAGGAAACATTTAATGTGGTGCTTTTCACCTGCAGAAAAATATACAGCAAGATGCAATGTTATATATGATACATATTTTAGTGTAGGCTATTTTATTTTTATTTATATTATAATTAATTACTATTAAATCATAACATTTCTGTAAAATACAAAATAATTTTTTTACACCTATTGGTTCAAACATTTTCATTTAATTTTGCTCATATTTGCTTTTGTTATATATTTGTTGTTAATGGCCATATAGATGTGATTTCTTTTACAGTGTTTTTTTTCTAAAAATGAACATTATTTTGAAAAATCACATATCTATTTAAGAAATAATCAGTGTCGGTATAGATCAAATTTAACAAAAAGTATCGGTATCAAATCGAATAAAAAAAATCAAAAGTTTGGTAACGCCCATCATGCTTCAAGCCCGCGTGCGCGTCACCGCGTGTGATGTCGTCAGACTCAGATCAGATTCAGGATTCATCTCGTCTGGTCAGCGTTTGAAATTTCAGAGGTAATTCTTAAAATTTGTGAAATTCTTCAAAGCTTTGGTGAATTAGCTAATTGTTAATAAATTGTTGTTAATTTCATCATCAGTGTTGCAATCGATACCCTGTACAAATGATAAACGGTTTTAACGGTCGACTAGTGACCTCAAACCATACTATGAATAACGTTACAAAAATACCGTTGTAAACCGTAAATGTCTTTGTTTCCAAGGCTTTAAGTCTTAAAATAGTAACGTAAACAAAGATTTATGTAGTTTAAATAGCTAAGCTACATATTCATAACAAATCTCATTGCAGATGAATCATATGATGGTTTACACTCGCTGAGTAACGTTACAGTTTTCGATACGAAAAACGTTATTTAAAAAAACAAGTAACGTTAAGTTATCTTTACTTAGTATGAAAAGTAGCGCGTTGTCACACAGGCTTGGCTGCCAGCGCGCGACCCTGGGTGAGAAGCATCCACATTTTCATTCATCTTTAAACGCTTTCTCTGTAAAATTGGCGGTTATGAATTATGCCTGAAATAAATATCAAATAATTATTTACGTTAATTAGCCATCGAAAACTTACTATGTTGCATTTACTGTGAACTGATATGCCGAAAACAGTCAACAGTGATCAGTGATTCTTTTTCATCCCTTTTCCTTGTATGTCAACTGCACTAGAATTACTACGTTTTAGCTGTGTAAATAAGTTTTTTGACTGTCAGACACATTCACAGCATTTTAAGCTATCATAAAGCAATGTCTTAAAATACTGTAGTTCTTCTAAAATGATCAGTCAGCTGTAAGGCTGGTATTGATCTAGATTTCACGACTCAATTCACTCTTAAATCAACTCCAGTCTGTTTCAGAAATGGCTTTGAGTGTGATTGTGCTGCTTGCACTATCAGTGCTTGGTTTTACACCATCTCGCGCTGGAGAGTGTGAGTGGGACGTGAGGCTGTGTAAAACTGAACCTGTTTCCACCGGAATGTGCAGTCTCAGGACTGGTGGCATGGAGGTGCAAGATCTGGACCCTATGGAAATGCAGAAAGATGTAAGCTCACACTCTTGATATTATCCAAAACATACAGTATGTCCATTAACATAAATTCAATCTTAATTTTAACATGTATTCATTGTGTAGTGACTGTTGTGTGTGCATTAGGTTTCATTATATTCTGTTGTGTCTCACAGATGGGATTTCCATATTACCTGAAGCTAGACCTGCGGTGTGGCTTTAAGGTAGTAAAATCCACTCCTATTTAGAGGTCTGATATATCGACATTTTGAAATAGATAGCATTTGTAGATCTTTTTGGAACTGTTAGGTATCTGTAGGAATGAAAGGCAAAAGTTAGAAGCACACATCAAGCAAGAAAAAATAAGTTAAAATGTGGAAAATACAAAAATTAGATGGATAGGACTGTTTTTCAAGACTGTTTTTTTATTTATTTTATTATCCAAACCTGATGTGCAGCAGTGTGTATATTACTACTGTTACATTTATTCTGTGCCTCTAGGAGTCTTCAAGGAGAGTCGTGCTGGAGGACTCAATGACCGGGTTGACTCCAAAAGCAGTTGTTACGTTCCAAGAGCCCACACACCCCTCTCACTTCAAACCGCAGAGACTTGAGGTGGAGCTGTCAGTTGCTTCACTATCGGACAATGGTGTGTGTGTGTGTGTGTAACATTTCAGCGCTTAGTAATGGTTGTGAATATAAAGACATTTATTTGTGTTGGTGGTTTTGCTGGTGTGTGTTTGTTTAGCTACCTGTGGAAGTGAGATGTGCAAGTTTAGCTGGTACGCCCCAATGCCCATCATCAATGGGTCAGTGGTGCAACGGGTGAAGGTAAAATCCATTGAAATGGGTTCTCAGCATCTGCCTGAGATAAGGTGGGTGTATATTTACATCTATATCTATTATTTACATATATATATCTGTTTGTTTTCTTACATTATTGTCTCCATATAATGGGATGGTGAAACCTGTGGGCAGTTTTGCCCTAAATGTGAATGGCTACATGGTCACTACAGAGAAGGGAGAGACTGAAGCATCGTTTGGCACTGAGGTGAGGTCAAAGAGCAGATGTACAGTGCCAGATACTTTACATTCACTATGACCTGTTTAAGTGGATATCATTTACAATATCAAGAGCAAGTGGTATAACAGAAAATATGATTTGAAGAGTTAAAAAAAAAATTGCCCTCATTTATTTGTATGTGGTGTTTATTTGTGAATAGATACGGGCTATAGAAGACGTGCTGAGAGTTGGTAGTCCATCTCGTCCACTCTGGTCTGTAGTGGACCATGCTCCGGTTCTCTTGTTGCCAGGAATACCAGGCTTGAAAGCTGTGCTCATGACTGCTACTGAGTTCCAGCATACATCCCTCATAGAGGTTGTCCATAAACTGGCATTGCATCCATGACATTTGCATATAGAGCCAGTGCCAATCTTTGAATTAATTTAAATGTGCATGTATAGGTGAGTATGAAGAGCTCATCAGGCTCTTCGGAGTGTCTACAGGTGGAGTCTTCTATGATTCAAGAAACTTTATCTACAGAGAGCTCACTATTTGTCATTCACAATCAAGAGCTATACCGTTTCCTAGGAAACTATTCTCTTCTTCCCCTCAGAGTGCCACCATCAGGTACAACAGAATTTATGTGGGTGTTCTACATCTTTTTAATCATTTTAGAACACTGGTAATATATTTGTATGTATAAAGCTGTATATACTCTTATGAGAGTTCAGCAAAGACCAGATTTTAAGCTTTTAACAGGGTTCCCTCGTGTCCTTAAAAAGTCTTCAATTTATTTTATCAAATTTAAGGCAGGGGCGCGGGAACGGGGTGCTGAGGGTGCTGCAGCACCCCCTGTTTTTTTCTGTGGGCAACTGTAAACTGTTGAATAAAATATATATATATAGGCTATATATATATATATTATATACTGTATATTTATACTTGAATATTTGGGATTTGCCTATGAAAAGAGATTTGATTATGTTTGAGTTTTGAGTTATTCAATAATTCAAATCAAATCACAATGTGTATTATTAACCAATCAGATTTGTTGTTGCCGATTACAACGTGTAACTAAGGTTACCTTGAGGGACGTAATTTCAGCTAGACACGAAGCGCATGAGCATGTCACAAAAGAGAATTTATGAGTTTTTCAAAAACCCTAAAAATATTAAAGTTTCAAGGACGAGCGTGAGAAATTTTGGATCGCATTAATGTTCAGGACCTCGTGAGGGAGTATATCAGCGTCACTCCAGAGCGCAAAGCTTTGGAGTTCCAAAGTCTTCATAAGGTTAAATGCTGACTGTTATTTCGCATATATGACACCGTGTGCTTGTTAACTACTGTTACTGCCATGCAGAATATCTGTATAATATTTATTAGTCTTTCTGGTTGTTATTTGTGATATATTGTGTGTTATCATCATAATCTTAAAAACAGCAGAGGGGTTTGCAGAATGTGGCCCATTCCTTTAAGTCTGCTTTAGTGGTTGGCCTGGTTTAGCCAGTCGTTGCTGTATCTGTCACTTGCATTGAATCGGCTGTAGAGTAAAACTTTAGAGTTCTTATAGTCCATCTGCTCTCTCTCTCTCTCTCTCTCTCTCTCTCTCTCTCTCTCTCTCTCTCTCTCTCTCTCTCTCTCTCTCTCTCTCTCTGGTGGACTGTTTACCAAAGTTTGTAGAAGTTTGGGGTGTTAATGAGGTATTGTGTACGTGTTATACGAGAACAATGAAATTATATTTACTTTTTAACGTGTAAAAAATAGTTTTGAATGAAGTGTGAATAGTTGCGTAAGAGAAATTTGTTATAATAAAGATTAATTTAAACATTTCTATGGTTGCTCCGATGTTTATAACATTTAGTTTACATTGGCTATTTTGCTATCTATTTCTATGTGCTCTTCGACATATTTACCATTTGCCCATTAATTTAACAGTTGTAAGAATTAAAGTTATCAAAGTTATTAAACTGATGCAGGGCTATTTGATGCGCGCGTTGCTCACATCCTGCCAAATCACGCACGCAGCACTGCCAATGCTTGCTTTTATGTTTGTGAATGTTATGTTTGTGTTGTGGGATCTGTAGGTTGTGGCTTAAAAGCGGAACATGGAAATATCATGGATGTACTGGGGGAAAAAAAACATATTAAACTTTTTTTATTTTTGTTCTCAGCGATATGAGTCTTCCCCTTCTCCCACAACAGCTTATAGCTACCTATTAAAATAGTTCAGTTTTATATGTAATGGAAAAGTGATTAGGCTATGTTTCGTTTTTTTTTTTCTTCATAAAGTTAATTTAGAAAAACCTTGGGAGCATTTTTTGTTCGTTAAATGTTTTTTTTTCTTTTAAGCAACGACCAAGCGGCCAGCGTCAGAGTTGATCGCCTATGTTTGATTAATTTAGCCTTATCAAATCATCACGACTTGACTAAAATAAAATTGATAGATAGGCCTATAAAACAGTTCAAGCATATCACAGTGTTAGTTTAAATGTTTAACCTATATAAATATCTCTGCGTGTCCAATGAGGAGTTGGCGAGTCATCTTTCCCCGTCACCGTCTAAAATATAAAAATAAGGGAAAGCCTAAAACAGGCCCGATTATAATTTGCGTTTTATTTTATAATTTTATTCAATAATAAAAAAAAAGTATGTAAATCTTTGTCCTTGAAATTTAAAGGATTTGCTGCAACGCAATTTTGTCTGACTGATAGGCCTATGTGAATTATTTATTGGCCTATCTTTTTAATCCATGCAGCAAATGCTTTAAAATTACTTTATTGCATTCCAGATGCTTTTAACAAACTTTTCACCATACATTTTAAGGGTTTTTAAGCTTGAATGTAAAACATTGTTATGAATTCATTGTAGCCTATTCCCATTTGTAAAATAGCTAATTGTTGTCTAACACGATCTCATGAAAGTGCGTAGGCTATAGCACGATTTTCTGTTTCTATTTGGCGTAATATTTATATGCAGAAATTGACTCTGCACCCCTTTACCTAAATTCAGTACTTCATACTTATGTGCCCTCTAGAAACTTATGTTCTGCAAATGAATGTCGCTTTATTGTTCATCCCAAAGAGACACAAAATCACTTTCACAGACTTTTACATTAACTGTTCCCTCCTGACCAACTCAATCCGAGCAGCTAAGTCCTTAACCATCTTCAAGAAATGGCTAAAAACACATCTCTTCCATCTTTATTTGACCCTCTAACTCTAGCACTCTCTATTCTAATTCTATTCTTAAAAATAAAAAAAAATCTTGTTCCTTTTAGACTTGCACTCTATCCATTTACTGCTTGTTTTCTTAAAAAAACAACTAACACTAGCTTTTCTAATCTTTTTTGTATTTTATCTGTTTTTTATTTTTATTATATAATAAAAAATTTGCTATGTGTACTGCATTAAGCTAACTGAGACTTGTTATAGCACTTGCATATCGTTGCTCTTTTGTTGATTTTGATTGATTCCATTGTCCTCATTTGTAAGTCGCTTTGGATAAAAGCATCTGCTAAATGACTAAATATTAGCAGCTCATACTATTTTATAGCACTTGCTATTCAATTCTGTATATTATTATTTTTAAGGAATTATGTAGTTGTTTAATTGTATACACTTAATTATTGTCCTAACCAACTCCTAACCCTAAACATACCCGTTGGTAACCCTCTTGAAATATTTAACCTAATTTATTTCTATATATTCTGATTTTAAATTCAGTTTTCTTGGAAAGGAAGACTTGTGTCTGTGCGAGACTTCAGTTCATTAGCCGCAGCGCTTCACGTCTGATGTGTGACACACTTAAAGTGCAGTAAATTGTAAAACAATTGCGGTACAAATTAGTGTGATTATTAGTACTTTAATAAATGTAAAATAATTTAAATACAAATGCTAATTTACAACATCCAGCATCACAATGAACTGTTTTGCACAGCTAAAAAGGCTAAATGGAGATTGCTGACTCCTCCTCAAACAGTTCACGCTAGCTCTTACATTAAAAATAAGATGGAAACATAAAAAATGAATAGTTTCCATGGATCTAGTCTTTGCATCTGTTTGTTTGATGTTTGAATCAGGTCTCCTCTGTTGGAGTAGATAGCGCTGTCCCAAAAAATAGGGTCCTAGTAATGTAGTCCTAGAACTGCAGCCTCCAGTATTGCAGGAACATTGGGTTGTTTTTGTTCAGACCAATGTGAAAATCAACCCATGTTTTTACCCTGCAAACACACAGAGCTGTAAATGTGAACTGGTGGATCGATAAGAAGATAATTCATTATAAAAATCTAAACAGTAAAATGTGTTTGTATGTTATTTAATTAATATAATAATTTATTGATAATAGTTTGTTAATATAATAATTAATAATTTTGACTCATCCATTTTCTTAAAAAATGGTTTAAAGGCTGAAATGTGAAGTTTATCATTTTATAAAACTTTGTTTTCCTGAAAACTTGTATCTGAACTGTAAATCATGCTTTTTACAGTCATTTTACAGTTTAATAGTTTACCATAGACATTGCCCTACCTCGCTCATATGGTATTAATTTTATTTGTGCAGGTCTTAAAGAAGGTCTTAAAAAATAAAATTTGATCTTAAAAATCCTGCAGCAACCCTGTTTTAATGGAGGTTGAATGGAAAAGAATGATAAAAGGCCTTAATTTCTTATAGTATTTTATTCTATGTGAATGCAAAACTTAAAAGTTACAACATTTATTATAAATTAGTAATTTACATAATAATTTTTTTCACATTCAGAATCTTTAATCAAAAACATAAACCTCTGGGCTGGGCAATTATCCCTCCCCTCCAGCAACCTGTCACTCACATGAGATCTCAGCAATTATGCCCAAAACGTACTTTGGTTTTTGTGCTTATGCTGGGGTATGTGTACGGTGTGTGTGACACAAATTTCATCATCAGGACAGCACACGTGTCACTGTATGTGCACAGCACAATGTTTCTAATTGCAAACAATAACAATCTATTCAATTACAGTTAAACAAAATCAAGTCTTGTCCTACATTTATTCTCCTTCAAGAAGCTGTTTCACTTGTATATACATGACAATAGAGAAAAAAAGAGAATCACATTGCTAATTGTGGCATTCAATAATAACATTTTATGTTCTGTAACATGATGCATTTCAGAGCAAAAACTGAGTATTCAATTGCAAATAATGTAGAGTGGGATTTTGTATATTGTGAAGAGTAGGCTCTTGTTTTCTTTGTGATTTTTTTTGATTGATTTTGTTGATTATTGTATAGTAGAATAATTTGATTACATATTTAAGAATATTTTTATTCTTTTAGAATAATGAAGGCGATGCACAATAACATAATGGATATTTATTAAAAGGGTAATTTTGTTTTCATGTCTTCGATGACTCTAAAACATCTCTCTTTCATAGATGCATGGGAAAAGGTATTAATTGCAGTCTGTGTGTCTGGTTTGGTACCAGTCAGTATTCCTCATCATGGTAGAGAGTACTTCTATGTTCTGGGGGGAGGCTTGCAGAGTGGAACCCTGTACCGTGCAGAGCTTTACGGTCAGATACTGAACTACTCCATTCTCTCTGATACAACTCTTTCTCTCCAATATAATTTTGATTAGATATCAAATGATATCCCTCATCCTGCCTACATTCATAGGCTATCTAATTTTCTCCACTAGATGGTGATGTTACATTTACAGAGTTGGTGGATTCTTTTGGCTTTACCGCATGCGAGTTTGTCAAAAACCTTAAAAGAAGCACTGTGAACAGTGAGTGGATTGTTATGAAATGCACTAACCTAAATCTCTATGTACATTACTTTTTCTTTTCTGGTTGATTGATTTTCATATAGATCAGATAAATTAGTTAATAGATTAAATAGTTAATACATCAGGCCAATTCCTGATGTGTAAACTATTTAATTATAAGGATGTAATTATACTGATGTGGTCTTCTTCCCCAGACTCCAGTTGCCAGGTGCGCTCAGCGGCCCAGAATGCCCAGACCAATGTAACTGACATCATACTAGTAGAGCTGCTTTTCCATGAAGATCAAGAGCGTTCTTACACACTGCTCACTTTCGGTAACACACTGCTGTACATTACATACAAATGGGTATTGGTAGCCTAATGATTTTGCTTCTTTGGTGAGCTTTTAAAGAACATCACAGTAATATAATATATGCAGTTTTCTTAGCCTTAACCCTGCAGTGACCTGAGGCATTTCATCTTACTGTAAGCAGTTTGAAGAGAAATGATTGAACTTCCTACTCAAAGCAGAAGACCGTTAGAACAAGCAGAGGCTGCTTGTCTGAGGTGGCCATGTTGTAGCTACTGGAAATCATGTTTATCCGTACTCAGCTCAGGGAAGGGACATAATACATTTTTTTGGAAGGCTCACAGAAAATTTTGCTCAATTTCTGCTCATTTGTAGAATGCTCCTTCCTTGTATAGATATACATCCCAAAATGGCATTACTTAAGCACAGTATGGTAACAGTGAACCCTGGGGCAAGATGATCGTCTCCACCTCAGTTTTTTCTTTCAATCTTAAATGGCACAAAATCTCATCTCAACTCATTTGATGAATGGCTTCGCTCTGCTTAATTTAGTCGTTTCTTCTGAACAAAAGCATTTGTAAGATTTAGTTAGTTGAAACAGTTTTGAAGTTAATTGATCAGATTTTTGTCTCTGTAAAATGATGACAGTGTAAGCTGTTGAATTTCAAAGTTTTTTGTCTATTTGTTAATGAGGGATTTGTTAATGACACTAGTCCATATTGGGACTTTATTTAACTGTACTGACCTAATTTAGATTTATTCATCCACAATTTGACAAATGTAACTGACATCATACTAGTAGAACTGCTTTCCCATCAAGATTGAGAGCGTTCTTACATACTGCTCACTGTGACATTGTCTGTGTCATTCCACATTATACAGTAAACTCCATTTTTATTAATGGATTCTGCCTGCATTTTCTACCGTTTTTCCATATTCCAATATGTTCTTCCCTCAACTTAGACGAGTTGATATGTACCTCTCCCGTCTCAGTCCGTGCACTTAATCGCTCTAGCGCGCGGCACCACTATGCTAGCGTTCTAAATTTATCCCAGTTTGGATCTTAAGAAATGAATGGTGCTAAGCTAAACGCTAGCATAGTGGTGCCGCGCGCTAGAGCGATTAAGTGCACGGACTGAGACGGGAGAGGTACATATCAACTCATCTAAGTTGAGGGAAGAGCATATTGGAATATGGAAAAATGGTGGCGTTTTCCTTTAAGGAAGGCATCTTCCCCCATCTTCCCCTATTATTGAGAACTCATCAAATCTGTCACAATCAGGAATTGATTTGTTTTGTTTCCTCACAGATGGTGATTTCCAGATGGGTGAGATTTTACCTGGGTTCATCGTTTATAGTCAGAGGCAACGTAAGCACATACACATTTTTATGTGTCTGTGACCTAGTGTGCATGTGTAGATTCAGTGATGTGAATCTGTTTTGTGTGTGTGTTCAAATTAGACTGTATGTATGTTTTGCAGGTATTTTATCATAATAATAAAATGTGTTTACAGTATGTGTGTGTGTGTGTGTGTGTGTGTGTGTGTGTGTAACAGGGCACCAAGAGGGAAGTTCTTTGAACCTGAAATTCAATGGAATGACGCTAAACCCCAGCACTGGAATTCTATACATCTGGGGAAACTCACTCATCTTCTCTTATATTCTTACGTATGCGCAGCACACACATGTGCATTAACACCGAAACATGCATTTACACAATTATGTTAACATGTTTTCATGTGTGTTTGTTCAGTTGGGAGGATGGGCAGAGTTTTTGGCACGACAGCGGATTTCCTAGTGACCAGATGATAAAATATCTCACTCTTTCTTATGATGGAACATTTGTCTTTGTTACTGAACAGGAGGAGGTGTGTATATTATTATATGATTTCGAAACAAGAATCTATCTATTCATATCAAGAAACAAAAGCAAAAAACAAGTTCTTAATGACAAATTTTCTCGCTGAAGCTGTGGTGGGGTCAAGAAAGAACAGATTCTGTGTTGCGTTTGCGACCATCTCAGGGCTGGAATGAGTTGTCCCACCTGCAAGCTCTTTCTGGTGATCACAGCACACTCACAGTGTTTTATGATGGAGATAAAGAGTTACAAGAGGTGTGTGCAAGCACACTCACAAACAGCAAATACGCCCTGGAACTGGGCTACAACATGAAAAATGTTCATGAATAATAACACTATGACTATGCGTACGTTTATGTGTGTGTGCGTGCGTGTGTGTGTGCGTGTGTGTGTGTGTGTGTGTGTGTGTGTGTGTGTTTGTATGTGTGTGCAGGTGCTGTACACAGTAGACTTGGATGGGAAAGGTTCTGTTGTGAAGAGGAAAGTCCCAGTGGTCGAGATTTTGTATGACAGTCATTTTGTTCAACTTGTTTTTGAGTGAATGTGCATTTGTTTTTTGTGTTTGTTTTTGTTGTTGTTTTGAATAATATTGTAATTTTTTATTTTGATTTTCTAACCAGTTCATCTGATGCATCTCTCTCTCTTTCTCACATAGGTCATTTAGCCATCTGCCATTCCTGTCCACATGTCCCTTTGATCTAGAGTACAGTGTCCCTCATATAGACAGCTTTAACCGATTGCAGCGGTACTCAGTCAACCCCCAACTAGTGACGTCCTCCTCTGAATTACACATCACACGTTCATTGGCTCTGTACCAGAGCCTCGTCTACCACCTGCTGCAGTTGCATGCGCAATACCTCATGGTATTATACCATGTCCAGTCACTATAAATCGGGCATATATTTATACACTGTATTTATATAAATTGTCAGATGTACTGCCTGTCAAGGCTGGTGCTCATTTCAAAATAATGACTTATATTTTAACATGCTCCTGTGGACATCACTTTCTGCTGCAGAGAAGATTTTAAAAAGACAAATCTTCATATACATATGCTGACCTTATGTAATTACATTTTAGTAGAGTTTTATATTACTCCTTCCTTTTTTAGGTCATTGGAGATCCTAAAGAGAGCCCCATCTCACGCATGTGCAATGGTGTGCTCTATAAGGTGACAGATTTCACTTTTTAATTCTATTGCAAGTAAACAGTTTGCCATTATACAGTTTAAAAATGTAAACAAAAATGCAAGTTAGAACAAAAATATATGTATGAAGAGTTCAGATGCAAGTTATATCTTTCAGGCAATTGAGTATTTTTGGTGGCAAAGCTAATAGAAGTGTCATTTTACCATGTGTTCTTGTTGTGTTTCAGGACTTTTGTTTGTACCTGTCATATAATAATGTGTCAGGTGTTACCACAGACAGCCATAACGGACACATAACAGCCAGACTTCCAGATAGAGTTTACCTGGACAGAACAGCCTCATTCTCATTCTCTCTGTTCATAAGAGCCCATCAGCTCACTCTAGAGTCCATCGGTTAGGAATTCACATATACACTTAATCTAATGCTGAATGATTTTTTGTACATTTGTAATTAAATTTACAGTTTTTGTTTAGACAGTCAGTTTGAGTTGTTTTCTGCGTGTCACTTATTTTATGCATTCACAATTGTGCTGATATATGAGAAGCAGAATGCTGTGAACATCAGCTTGTCAACTTATGCAGGAACACTATTTTGCTACCTTTGCTTTTGGTGATAACATTATAATACCTATACAAATTCTGGTGTAAAACTGAGTTTGCTGTTTGTATTTGCTAACATTAAACTGTATTTTATTTTTCAAAATTTGAAATCATAATAATAATCATTTTTTGAAGTACAAAAAGGTGATTATTATTAGTTTTATGTTTTGACTGGCCTGCTAATAATATGTGTTTTGTTCCAGGAGAGCGTGCTGTAAATGACATCAGAATGTTTGCGACGGTCCCTAATTCTAAATATCTGAGGGTGACTCTCCAGAGATACATGAAATTGAACTATGGAGGAGTCCTTTATAAGGCACTTTACTCTACCCCACATAAACACCTAGCTACATCAGTTTGTACTGTAATATATTTCCTGAGTGTTTGTGCATCTGTGGTTACTCAAATCTTCTGCTTTGTTATCTAGGTGACGGTGACTGACAAAGGCATGGTTGAAGGTCAGGAGTTTCCAGGAGAGAAACTTTTGCCTTTCAGCGTGTTGTTTAGGGTCAGTGTTAAAATATCACTGAAGAAAATTTACTGATTAAAACATTGCAAAAATTAATGATTGGCAATCAGATTTGATATTGATATTGTAGATGTATTTGTATGGTTTGTTTATTTGTTAATTTTCAGATTGGCATTTCACCAAGACAGTGTTTTCAGCAGACTGACCGTGGGATGGTTCTCAGTGTAATGCTCATACATCTTTACTCTTTTACTCTGTTGTTCTCCTCTCCCTTTCTTACACTTTTAGGCTCATTTTGTCATGTTCGCTCTCTCTTAGGGTCTGCAGAATTTGCCTGTCTATATTGGTTGCCCTCCTGGTAACCGATTGGTGTTTGACGCCAGTACCACTCTGCTGGAGGCTGTACGGCTCAACAGAAGGAACTTCAGCTGTATGAATCCTGACCCAGTTACACCCTGTTTCTACTATAAAAACTGTAAGAACCTGCTGCCTGTCACACTTTCACTCCACATGGACTTTTCAGTCAGCACCGTTTACCTTAGTTTGTTATTATAGACACTCATTAGTTTCAGCTGTGCACTAGCACCTCATTTGTTCGTGTATTTAAGTTCCACAGTTTCAGTTTTTGTTTGTCGGGTCTCATGTCTACTATGTGTTGTGGTGCTTACTTCTCTGTTGGATTTACTGTCTTTGATTTATTAAAGACTGCCTATTAGTTTGATTCTTCTTCTTTGTGTTTGTATATTCCACCCAAGTGACACTGCCAATAATGATTCAAGACAAATAACTTAATCTGGATCTTTACATGACTTCATGGGATGTGATTTTTTTCCACACTCATAAAAAGTGTAATGTAACGTCATTTTCACTTTAGTGGGAAACTGCAAGTTATATATTTACAGTAGGAAATTTACAAAATATCTTCATGGAACATGATCTTTACTTAGTATCCTAATGATCATTTGTTAATTTCATATTTATTTCATATTCATATTTAATTCATCATATTTAACATCAACATAAGACAGCTTTACACAAAGTATGAACCTATTTGATTAAGCATTGTTTAGGTGTGTTAAATATTTATTTCAAGGTATTATTTTTGTATAGTAATTCTGAATGGTTTAAAGAGTCTCTCTCTTTCTCTCTGTAGTGTTCTTTCCCTTCCTCCTCATTCAGGATGTGGTCCTAGGAGAGTCGAGGAAGTTTCTTGGCAGGTAAAGCTCCTCGTGATTTATATGAACAGTCTCAGAAAGCATATTTCATGTTGCATTTTCTGTTCCCCAGATATCATGAAGTGTTTAGGTATTACAAGTCTGCGTGTATGTTTTTAGCTACACTTTTAAGGTAGTTGGTGGTGGTCCTCACTCAAGGAAGAACATTCGTCTGTACAGCCCTGAGGAGGTTCTGAGGTATAACAGCCTCAATTACAGGTACAAACAGCAGCATGACAGATGTCAGTCATTTTATTTAGTACAGCATCACTTTTCCCACAACTCCAGCAATATATTAAACATGTATGGTATCACAAATTACAGACACTCTACTTCTTTCTTGCATAGTTTTAGAGCAAGGCATCTTCCTTGAGTGTGTGTATATACCTATTTCAGTTTTTTGGATAATTTTCCAAAAATGCACAAGTAACTGTAAAAAAAATGGATTGTCCTCATTTAGATTAACACGTTTGTCTGTGTATCAGTTCAGAAAAAGCACGTATATGGGATATAAAGGACTGTGAGAAGGACAGAACCTCTTGCAACATCACTGAGGAAGGATTTTTTCTCTTTAATGGCACCAGAAACTATGGAATCAGGTGACACCCGCTTTATATTTTAGGGTCTTCAGCAGTCAGTTATTATTAGATCTCAAACCATTTTTATGTCATTGTCTCGCTCACAATAAAAATGTCAAATTAAAACATATGCCCTGGAAAATTAGTAATGCTTATTTTAATAGATTTGCAATGTCAGTACCCTTTGAGCTACCTGAACACTTATGATAAGGGTGTCCCTGCTCTGTCTATTTATCCACTGACTAAAAGCTGCTTGCCACAGTACTTTTTGACTGTTCATAACGGTTAAGTCAGTTACTTTTATAACTTCTATCAGTTATAAAAGGATTTGTCTAATTTGAATCCAAAAAGTAAGACTGATTACCCCTTGACTAACTGCTAGTTGGACAGACTAGTTATTAAAACACAGTTTTAGCATAGTGGAAATGTTAATGCAACCAGCCCCTGCTGTTCTGTGGCATCATTTGAGTCAAGCTTACTGTTTTCATGTTGAAACTGTATGTGTAGGTGGCTTTGCCAGCCTAACTCTCCCTGTGGTGATGTGCTATCCAAGAACCCTGCAGTATTTCCACGTTTCTTCTTCATCATTGAGGTCTCAAACAGGTGAATGAAGTTGCTCTATGCCTTTTCATATTTCTGATTTAAAGGTGCTGTATGTAGGATTGATCTAGGTATTGCAGTCCAAATTCAAAATATTGGAGAGGGTTTTTTTCACCCGGCCCCTCCTCCTCAGACTTGACTTCAGATTAACTACACCAACAGGAACGAGCGCACATGACAATGAATGACATGAAATACACTGTGTTTTCTGCCAACTGGCAACCTGGGGTGCTGAAATACAATTGAGTAAACTGGCAGTGGGCGGTTTTCACAAACCAAAATAGAGACTGACATTCCGGCCCGGAATGCACATTTTCAAAGGAGAATAACTGACTAGCATTTTTTTTTCAGATAAACAAGTATGTTAACTTAGCATGTTTCTTAAATATCTGCAAACATATTATGGTATTTGTATGCTTTAGTAGAGTCAAAAACTTACATACAGCACCTTTAATGTATGTCTGGTGTAATTTCTCAGTATCAAAAACAGTTTCCACCTTAACACTAAATGTTGAAAATATTTCACATCTTGAGAGTTTATACCAGATTATGTGTGTAGGGATACGGAGACATACTGCAGTCACACCTTCCGTTTTGATATACTTGTCCATGACTTCCCCATGAGCTCAAGTAGGAAGTGCTACATTGTTCTGGTGAGCTTCTAACATACAGTATATACCCTCATCTGAGTGTAGCATAATCTATTTAAACATCTTTGGTATCATGTCAGTTACCACAGAAAATGATTTACATGTCTTCTTTATTAGAATATTAATAAACAAGAGAATAGAGAAAAAGAGAATATAATTAATTGTTTTAAAAAAAATTGCCAGCCCTACAATGTAGTAATAATCTGCATTCTAATGAGAAATTGTCTGTATGTACAGTATGCTGACTGGAAACTCCTGAGCTGTACTAAGTAGAACACAGAAGTAGTTGTGCAAGTAGTTAATTACATCATTACTAGAAGTTCATTACAGAAGTTCACTAATGATCTTTGGCATAAAAGAAAAATCGATAGTTTTGACCCATACAATGTATTTTTGGCTATTGCTACAAATATACCCGTGCTCAGGGCTCCAGACTGCGACCATTTTTTCTGCCAGTGCGACTAATTTGTATGAGTGGTCGCACTGGCGCGACCACCGTGTTGTTCAATTCACAAGCGTTGACATTTCGGTTGCATATGAGAAACATCAAACGGCAAACGAAACGAAAGTGAAACTAACTACTAACTATAAACTACGTTTCAGCTGCGCAGCGCGGACCGTTTATCAGCTCGGACCGCGACGCAAACAAACATGTCTGAGCTCAGAACAGCTTTACTCGGGAGCCAAAGTTGATTTCGTGACACTGTTACTGCACAGATGCAACAGTGCTGCGAGATCCAGTAAGAAGCGTTTGATTTCGCCGCACAATGAATAAGGTTGCTGCGAGATCTAGTCAGAATCCTTCAAATTCTGCACAGAATTCTCTGTTATAAACAGCGCTGACATACGTCAGAAAACCAGAAGTATTAAAGCTAACTGTAACCATGGTGTTGTGGTAGAAATAGTCGAATGCATTACATTATTCATTTCAGGGTTTGTACAACCTTTTGAGAGAGAAATTTAAGCACTTTTCAATGACTTTCAAGCATTTCACACAACTATTTACAGCACTTTAAAGCTCTAAAGTGATACAATTTGAATGTTAATGGGATGACCAAAATATACTTTGTGGTAAACAAACACTTATGTAAAATTAAAGGTGCCATAGAATGCATTGATACAATATTTTAAATTGTTCTCTGATATCTACATAGAAGGTATGTGGCTTAGGTAAGGGCAAAAATTCTCCAGAAACGGTTTTACATGTCCATTTACAACCCTAGGATTTGTCCCTAGAATGAAATGGTCTGTTATTACCTTATTTGGAAGGGTCATGAATAATAATGTTGAGCTCTGCTCTGATTGGCTGTTTCACTGTGCGGCTCATTTCAGTAGCTCACACATGAGGAAGTAAACACAGGGAAAATATATATTTCAATACTTTCTCGCGCAGTTATATCGTTGGGTAATTATACTGTAAATAAAATGCGGGCATCAGGGAGCCGCTATTAATATGCGGGGCATGGAAACTGCTTTGGAATGCACGATTGCTTTTTAGTTTCACTTTCGAGATTCGCAATCGCACGTACTCTGTTTATACTATGGAGCGGCAGTACTTACCACACATTTTACAAGATCAGATGTTTGTCAGTGGAGCTCAGGATCTGTAAATTATTATTAGGTCAGTTTTTATACCAATACCAAAGAAAAGTGATGCAAGGAATTGTAGTAACTACCGCTCCATAGCCTTGATCACTCACATAAGTAACTATTAATGGAGAGGAAATTGAATGCGTTAAGGAGTTCTGCTTTTTGGGATCTATGATTGACCAAACTGGCGACTGTACACCTGAAATAAAGCATCGAATATCACTAGGACATAATGCAATGCTAAGCATGCAACAAATCTGGAAGAGTAAAGACCTCAATCTTACAACCAAATGTAGACTAGTCCAGACGATTGTATTTACTATATCAACATACGGATGTGAAAGCTGGACTGTGAAAAAACTGATCGAAGGAGGATAGATGCCTTCGAGTTATGGTGTTGGAGAAGGCTCTTGAGGATACCATGGACAGCAAGTGTTTCCAATAGAGAGGTTCTGAAGCGTGTCAAAAAAAAAGATGTCACTGGAAGGCAGAATTACAAAACTGCGTCTTACCTTTTTCGGCCATGTGATGCAAACAGCTTCACTAGAACATGAAATGATGCTTGGCATAGTTAGCGGAAAAAGGAAAAGAGGCCGCCAAAAAACACGTTGGCTTGATATCATTAGAAGTGACACAGACTTAGGCATTGAACAACTGAAAAAGAAAGTAGAAGATCAGAAAGCATGGCGAGAGTTGGCCCATTGGATCGCCAAGAGCCAGACACGACTGAATGGCTAATCATCATCATTGTGTGAATAATATGTAATCTATAAAAAGTAACTGTAGTCCGATTAAGAGTATTTTAAAATGTAATTTACTCTAATTACAAGTACTTAATTTTTGGTATCTGATTACGTAATCCAGATTACATGAAATCAGTTACTACCTATCTCTGCTTAGGTATGACCATCAGACTGAAATTAGAGATAAAGACAGACATTATATTTTAATCAAAGGACAAATTGAGGGTGCTCCAGTTAAATTTATCAATGTTTATGTTCCCCCAGGTTGCAAATTTAAATTCTATCAAAACATCTTAAATATCATCTCAACTGATACACAAGGAACCTTCATTTCTGGTTGAGATTTTAATATAACCCTCAACTCAAAAAAAGATACCTCTAAACTGACAGAGATATCTATAACTCCTGGAGCAAAGAAACTCAAAGCTCTATAAGAAATCTAGGACTGAGACCTTTGGAGAGACTTCTCCAAAGGATGAGACTATACCCATTACTCCCACCCATATTCAGAATACTCAATAATAGACTACTTATTTATGTTAAGTAAAGACAGACATAAGATAATTAAATGTAACACAGGAACAATGGACTTATCTGACCACCAGTGTTGGGTTAGTTACTCAAAGAATGTAATATATTACTCATTACTAGTTACTCCTTTCAAAAGTAATATTGTTACTTTACTTATTACTTTCTGGCAACAGTAATTAGTTACACTACTAGTTACATTACTTTTTCTTCACGCCCCACAGAAGTTTTAACTGTGTATCTTACACATAAAACAACATATTTCTGCCTCATCATTTGACCAAAATCCACACTGGATCACATCAGAAGTTATTACAAACACTCAATAGTGATTAATAGTGACATTCAAGTAGAAGTGTTGTATTAATCTCATTAATTATCATGTGTAGCTTGAAGCTAATTGTAATTTCTCCATTACCCATATACGATTATATTTCATTATGTATTTTATGAAATCACATAAGTTCGTAAGAAACTGTTTAATTTTCCAAAAATATTATAGTAATATAATGTACATGTTGATCAGAGGGATGTAATGCCAGAGTAAAGTAAAGCCACAACTTACACAACAGTGTTCAGATCATCTTTTTTCTTGACAAAATCAATATAATGTAATATTTCTATCTGCTGAATGTAAGCTTTTCCATATTCCAAATTCGCCTGCTGCACTGGTGACATCACATGCATGTGCGAGTCGTGAAAATTATGAAAATAAATCTAGCAATTATTTGATTGTTGGATTTTAAATCAGCGGGGTTGAGGCATCAAAAGTAACTAAGCAGTTTTATGGATGGTAACTGTAACATTATTACTGAAATCTTATTAGTAATTAGTTACACTACTAGTTACTGCAAAAAGTAATATTGTTACAGTAACTAGTTACTGCCCAACACTGCTGACCACGCACCTGTACATGCCTCAGTGAGTTTAAATAGAATTGATATTAATACACTATGGAGATCTAATTCAGTTTATGTTGCATAATCATGACTTGTTTAGGCACAAAATGATTTAGTGGAGATATCTGCATATAGGGCTAATACTGTCAGCAAGGTAATTTCCAATTTCCATTGTCTTCAAATTATAGACCAGATTCTACCTCCCCGGTCAGAATTAAATGGGAGAAGGAAGGAAAAAGGATTATAACAAGAGGCTTGGTTAAAATGTAATTCCCAATAGGAAACCACAGGCTCACATTAGTGGAGGTTATTTGCCTAGAAAAATGTAATTAGTTTTTTATTTCCCCCGCACAAATGTGCCATAGTGAAATAGGATCTGGGTGCTGGAGACTAATTCTGAAGTAGCAAATCATCACCATACTCTGGTCATGTCCAGTTATTCACCTATTTTTGGAAAGACATGCATAAGACATTAGAGGCCATGTTTCATGTGTTATATTTGGGGAACCTGGATATGATGAAACAAATTATACATATGGAGAATATTTCTGGTTTCAACTAAAAAGGCTATTTCTTGTAAATAGCTTCAACATATTGAAACATTGAAACATAAGATGGAAACCCTTACTGTAAAGTTTAAGTTCACAAGTGATCCAGTAATCAATCCATGATCTTTATTTATCAGGCTGCAGCATGGAAACCAACTATAGAGTTGTATGTCAATCAAATATAGAGTTGTATGGTTTCTTTGGTAAGAGACAAAGAACCAATCTTAAAAATAATAAACAACATAGGAATTCAAGCAATAAGTTACAAATCATGTAATCTAATTAACTCAACATTAAATAGTTTAACAATCAAATAGGAACACTAATACATATGAATGATAGATCACATGTAACTCAAACATACATAACCTCAAGAATTAACATTATATAAAACAATGCCAAAGAAATAAACAACTCTACAAAAAGCTCTCTTTGAGGAGAAGGAAAAGGAACGTCAGCTTCAGCTGCATGTTGCACACACTCACACACCAAACAAAGGCACCTAAATAATCATTCAGTGCACTTGTGGTCGCTTGGCTCCACCCATGGCTGGCTACATCATGTGACCACATCAGAATTCTCAACACTTACCTTTTCTTTAAAATTAAAAAAAATGCAAAAGGGGGCTATTTTCTAGATAAAGAGCAAAGAATGTTTGGAGATATAATAATGACATAATAGATATCATCATAGATTAGTATTGTAAATTTGACCATGTAACCGTGCAACACTGTACCTTACCCTGCTGGTTTGTTTTCATATTTGTGTTTTTGTTCTCTCTCCTTTTTTCTTTTCTCTCTATGGTTTTTTATTTTCTCTCTATGGTAATTCATTCTTCCTGAAATGCATAAGATGTCATTTGGACTGAAAGTAATTTTTTTTCTTTATTTCTTTATAATTCTGTATTGTATCTTTGACTCCCATGACAAAACAAATAAATAAAAATCCAATTCAATTCAATTTAAAAAACTGCAGGAATGAATCTGTAATTTTTTTTTTTTTTTTCAATCCCATCAACACTAGTGATTAATTTAATTGTTCTATTACATGTTCTTCTATTTCAGGTGACTGTGGCATGCTTTGTTGGTGTGATGGTATCATCTCGTTCTTTTCTTTAGCTGTTTCATTTGTTGTAGTATGTCATGGTTAATTTTTGTTTTTGTTTAAATGTCTGTATAAAGTTTAATTTGTACAGTTCTGTTTTGCTGTCCAGTGTTCCCACATTTTTTAGTATTTCAAGAAGTAGTTGCAATAATGCTACTGATTAAAAATAATAAAATGGTAAATAAAAAATATACATAATGCTCATCTGAACGGTCCCTTTTCATTCTTTTTGGATCAAGATTTGAGACGTGTGGGTCAGGACATGCTGTCCAGCTGAGAAACATGTTTTTTAGAGGAAAGTATGGGCAAGGCCCATCTGAGCTGGGGGATGACCTACTGTCAGTGCAAGACAGCTCTGAAATAACCCAGGCTAAAAATGTACTGGATGGCCTGTTGTGTCTCAAGAAACAGCTGTACTCAACACTGCCATGATCTGAGTTGTACAGGTGCATTTCAATAAATTAGAATGTCGAGGAAAAGTTCATTTATTTCAGTAATTCAACTCAAATTGTGAAACTCGTGTATTAAATAAATTCAATGCACACAGACTGAAGTAGTTTAAGTCTTTGGTTCTTTTATGCAAATTCTTTTAATTGTGATGATTTAGGCTCACATTTAACGAAAACCCACCAATTCACTATCTCATCAAATTAGAATACTACATAAAGACCAATAAAAAAAAACATTTTTACTGAATTGTTGGCCTTCTGGAAAGTATGTTCATTCACTTTATATGTACTCAATACTTGGTAGGGGCTCCTTTTGCTTTAATTACTGCCTCAGTTCGGCGTGGCATGGAGGTGATCAGTTTGTGGCACTGCTGAGGTGGTATGGAAGCCCAGGTTTGGCAGTGTGGGCAGGTGCCAAGTCCTGCTGGAAAATGAAATCAGCATCTCCATAAAGCTTGTCAGCAGAAGGAAGCATGAAGTGCTCTAAAATTTCCTGGTAGATGGCTGCGTTGACTGTGGACTTCAGAAAACACAGTGGACCAACACCAGCAGATGACATGGCAGCCCAAATCATCACTGACTGTGTAAACTTCACACTGGACTTCAAGCAACATGGATTATGTGCCTCTCCACTCTTCCTCCAGACTCTGGGACCTTGATTTCCAAATGAAATGCAAAATTTACTTTCATCTGAAAAGAGGACTTTGGACCACTGAGCAACAGTCAAGTTCTTTTTCTCCACAGCCCAGGTAAGACGCTTCTGACGTTGTCTCTGGTTCAGAAGTGGCTTGGTAGCCCTTTTCCTGAAGACGTCTGAGCGTGGTGACTCTTGATGCACTGACTCCAGCTTCAATCCACTCCTTGTGAAGCTCTCCTAAGTGTTTGAATCAGCTTTGCTTGACTGTATTCTCAAGCTTGCGGTCATCCATGTTGCTTGTGCACCTTTTCCTACCCAAATTCTTCCTTCCAGTCAACTTTGCATTTAATATGCTTTGATACAGCACTCTGTAAACAGCCACACCTTTCAGTAATGACCTTCTGTGACTTACCCTCTTTGTGGAGGGTGTCAATGTTCGTCTTCTGGATCATTTCCAAGTCAGCAGTCTTCCCCATTATTGTGGTTTCAAAGAACAAGAGATACCCAGAATTTATACTGTATGGATGGTAATTTATTGAAACTCAAATGTAAATATTCTAATATTTTGAGATACTGATTTTTGACTTTCATGAGCTGTAAGCTCTAATCATCAAAATTAAAACAAAAAAAACTTTTCAAATGTTTTACTTTACATGTAATTAATCTAAAATATATGAAAGTTTCACTTTTTGAAATAAGTTACAAGAAAAAATGAACTTTTTCACGACATTCTAATTTATTGAGATGCACCTGTATTTGCTGGTAATAATGCCGTAAACAGGCTTGGGAGGTTTACTTTAAAAATGTATTCTGTTACAGTTACAAATTACTCTATGAAAAAAGTATTTAGTAACAATTCAAGCACCACAATATGAAAGTAATGTAATCTGATTACTTTTGGATTACTTCAAGGCACATATGTAAATATAGTCAAGTAAAAGCAATGTTATCAAAATATATTTATTATGGATATGATGCAAAATATAAAACTATCTGATGCACAATATAAAAAAAAAAAAAAAAAATGCAATGTAGTTGTAACTACGCTGTAACAATGTTCAGCTCATATAAAACCAGAACACAACAGAAATTGTAACACTTGAAATCTCAATCACATTATGTAGTCCTTATGCCACTTAGGTTTAGATCTCATACGTAGCTGTTTTGGAGGAGTATTCAGAGCATGTTGAGTAGAGGTTGGCGTAGTGGGTTGTGCCAAGGTTGGTGTACAGTCCTGACCTCCACTCTCTGCTTGGCAGAAAGCTGTTTGGTCCCATATGCTCTTCCACAGTTAAGAGAGCAGAGAATTTATAGTGTGCTTTAGGAACTAAGTGACAAATTCTGGCCCTCACTTTGAGCAAAAGATGGAGTATGTGCATGCTGCTTAGTGTCAGTGTACTGCTTCATCTTGGCTTGTTTCTTTTCCACAGTGTCATGTACAGATGTGTTTGGCACATGAGCAACAGGCAAAATGTCGCATTTTGTGTCAATAGAGCCGTTCATAAGATCAGGTTGAGGTAGTGCCATGCAGTGTAGCATGATACACTTGAAGCCAGTTAGTCACAGCCTCCTTCCAGAGCTGCGATTGCTGTTGATGTGCAGCCTTTCAGGGCACAATGGAACCTGTCGACTGCTCCATTGGCTGTAGGGTATTACACAGATGTCTTGTGGTGCGATACACCCCTAGTCTGCAGAAATTCACCAAAAGTAGCTGATGTAAAGTGTTCCGTTATCAGTAACAATGGTCTCTGGATTCCCATAATGGCTGAAAATGGTAATCAGTAGTCAAGAGTCTAAGATAGTGTTGGTCATGGCAAATGGGCTCTGGCCACTTTGAATAGTAAACGGTAAGAGTCACAGCATACTGACAAGCAGGAATAGCAGTAAAAACACAAGAAATAGTGACTGGTCTGTCTCTTTAAGGAATGGAAACCATACATGTGATGTTAGTTACCAATCACCTACCCTTCAATATACAAGGACAACGAAACAACATATTTTAGAGGAAGCACACTGCAGTAAATCAGAGTTACCAGATATCAACACTCAATCCCCAATACAAACTCCGAATACAGAGGGAATATTATAAATAAGAGACAAATATTAACCACATCAACAAAGACTGCAATAGTCTACCAGACACTTAATCTCATAACCAATCAATTTTCAATAAAGTAAGCAGTTATTCAGCACTCATACACAGCTGTTTGCCCATAGGACAGAAGTTCTCAACTCTTGCCATCAAGGGGGGACGTAAGTGATTTTCTGGGGGTAGTTGGTGATTTAATTGCTTCCAGGATCGGTGTTTTTCTCTCACCACCCCCGTGAAAATCAGATTTACCTACTGTTTACAAACACCGCTGTGGTAATTTAATTGCCAACCCTAGTTTACGAGAAGAAATCAAAAATTCAGTGTTTAATCCCTTTTTGACCTGAACACCGTAGTTGTACTTCGGTGTAATCAATTATTTCTGAAATGTGGAAAGTATTTAAAAGAATACTTCAGGCTCAACCACAGCGACTGGGAGCAGAAAAAGAAGAAAAGCACAAACTTTCAAATGCTATTATGAAAGTCACAATTTTAAAATGGTATTATAAACAGGTGAGTTTGATCAAGGTTGGAGCTAAACTCTGCAGGAAAGTATATCTTGAGGGCCAGAGTTAAGAACCTCTGCAACAGTAGGTACCGCAACAGTAAATATTAGTGATGTTAGCTGTGACAAAAAACTATTTTCATTTGTAGGAAACAGAAAGGACAGGATTGATCAGGCTCTCATGAATGTGATTGTCCAAGACTCAAAGCCTTTCATCATTGTGGAGGATGTTGGATTCTTGGATCCCACATGCATTCTCCCATCAAGGCAAACATTGAAGTCAATGATGGAGACAAAGTTTACGGAGGAGAAAGAGAAGGCTAAAGAAGAAGTCCTGAGGGCTACAGCTGTGACCTTAACTTCAGATATTTGGACATCGATCCATATGGATTCTTATTAGCCGTCACCTGCCATTTCATTGACAGTAAAGAACAGCTTGATTTGGTATTGCTGGGAGTAGGAAAATTACCTGCTTTGCATACAGCAGCAAACATTGCCGCAGTTAAGAAATCTCTCATGGAGGAATGGGGGATTAAATCTAAGATTATGATTGCATGTGCCAACAATTTAGGCATAGCATTTGCATAGCCCATGCACTAAAGCTATTGACTTCCCAGGGTTTCAAGACATAAGGAGCAAGGCAAGGAAGACTGTTGCATATTTTAGAACAAGCACTGTAGTAAAGGAGCAAGTTGCAACTTTCTAGCAAGAGATGGGCAGACCTTCTCATAGATTACAGCAGATAGAAGACATGCTGGAACAGCACATTTGACATGCTGTCTAGACTGTATGAACAGCATCAACCAGTTGCACTGGTGTCACTGACGACAGATATGGGTGCTCTCCACACGATGTCTGAGTGCATTGGTGTACTGTCAACACTGAAAAAGGCAACTGTTGAACATTCAGCAGAAAAAAAAAAAAAAAACTGTCTCTGATTTCAAGGTCATTCCCCTCATCCACATGTTGAGGCGTGCTATAAAGCAGCAAGGAGTGACTGATCAGAAGGCAACAAAGTTTTTGCAAAGAGCTCTACAACAACCTCTTCAGATTTATGTCTGAGAGGTTGGCTCATTATGAAACATCAAGCCAAACGA
This sequence comes from Schizothorax lantsangensis, assembly GCA_027422415.1. Taxonomy (NCBI): domain Eukaryota; kingdom Metazoa; phylum Chordata; class Actinopteri; order Cypriniformes; family Cyprinidae; genus Schizothorax; species Schizothorax lantsangensis. The sequence goes on from CM049859.1 coordinate 7,419,901, forward strand.
CCCTTGCCACTATCCTGGATCCCCGTTTTAAACTTAAATAGACCTCTGGAAAACAGTCTGGTGTGCTGGCTGGCTTGAAACAGACTGCTGGAACGGACACATTACTCAATTCTGGGTCTAAAGCAGACTCGTTATTGAATTTTGGTGTTGGAGTGGACTCTTAACTAAACTTCGGGGCTGGAACAGGCTCTTGACTGAGGTTGAGGAAATGAGCAGATTCTGGGGCTGGAGCAGACACTTGAGCGGACTCGTAACTGAACTCTGGGGCTGGAACAGGCTTGACTGGGACAGACTCGTAAGTCACAGGAAGAGTAAGTGGTCTTTCGGGACTAACTTGACTGAGTAGAAGGGCGTAGTAGATAACACTAAACACAAACAGAATATTTTCTTCTAAAGTGTAGGAAAAAAATAAAATAAAACATTAAATAAAGAATGGATAAAGTGGCCTATTCACAGTGAGACCCCATTGATGGTGTAGTGCATCTTAAAGTACAAGGAGCAGTCTTTTTTAAAGCCAGACAAGGTTTGAATGAATGAGGTCATCCAAACTTCTATGAAGTGTGTGGTGTTCGTGTGGGTGGTGGGGTGGGGGTCTGAATGTCGTGGGGTAAGAGAGGGGAGGGGGGGCAAGGACGGGAGGGAGTCAGCAAGCCTGGTGGATCCTCTCTGTTTGTCCTGGCTTGGATATCTCCTCCCTGGGAAGCAGACTGAAGAAGTTGTGTGTCGGGTGGGTGGGATAGCCAGTTCCAGCGAAGTAGTAGGCACATGGTTGCTGTTAGTTGTAGGTTTGGTCCTTCTGTCAGGAAGTAGAGACGCTGTTGTGCTTTCTTGGCTATAAACAGAAGATAATGACTCAGAGGTAACGTGCACTCCTTCGTCTTCTCCAATGAGGTTTTTATGCACCACCCGGCCAGGCGGCTAGCAGAGATGTTAGCAAATTTAATGCAGTTGTGTGACGGTGTGCACGTGGGTCAGGTGAGAGGAGGGGGCTAAAAGTTTTCAGTGTGATGGTGCAAAGGACTGGAAGCACTTAGCTGAAGGAATAACAGTCTTTGTCTTGCAGGTACTGGCTGGTATGGCTGAAGTGGCAGAAAACTGATGAAGACTGGAGGATAACAGGTAAGTAATCCAAGGTGAGTAGTGTAGACAAATACAGGGAGTCCAGGAGAGTAAATAGAAGAAATTAGTCCTTTTATAACAACAAGATAAGACAAACTATGTGAATGAAGTGCAGGTCAATATAGAGCTGATGATGAAGGTGATGGCTGACAGGTGTGTGTATTAATAAGGGTGTGCAGGTGATGGCCAGAGAGGGTTATGGGAAATGTAGTGCTGTTGAGGTGACAAGCATAGTGACTGGAGAATGGGATTGTGACTATTTAAATACCTATAAAATTGGGTCTATATTTTTTTCTGTTTTATTTTGATAAATGTGACATGGTTGCTGTTAGCTAGCCTCCCAGCCATCTAAGGCAGTTATAGAATGTACACTGATAATCAATAATGTTAGCAAAAGAACCCAACATTATTAGATTTAACTCTTATCTTAAACCTCTCATATTTCAAGTTGTTCCTGCATTTTCCAGAGAAGTCTCCAGTGTGAAGGTAAAACAGAAGTACAGATACATTGCTTCAACAAGCACTTCAGGCAATCAATTCCGCTGTGATAAAGGCCTATTGTTCCTTTTTTCCCGTCTCAATTCCGCCTCTTGAGTTTCAATGACATGTTTGGTTTTTAATGCAGCAGCACATGCAATAAGTGCAGCTTTCTCCATCTATGCCTGAATACAGGCAGGTGCAATGGATGCACTCCTACTGCTGCGTGAACTTTGTTTACTACATTTGGAGGCAGCATGAGACACATCTGAGATGCTGTCTCCAGGACCAACGTCAACATATTCATCACTCAGAGGTTTTCTGATCTTTTGCTGTCTGATACCCACACTGTAAAACTTTTCGTTGTAAATTTACAGTAAAATACTGGCAGCTGGGTTGCCAGCCACTTACTGTATTTTTACAGGACTACTACTGTAAACAACATTTACAGTTCTGTACTGTATTTACCAAATACAGTATTATACTGTTATATAATTTTTTTTTACAGTATTAGACTGTGTTATTTACAGGGAATATTGTAATTCCTGCTTTTCTATCAGTACTATTAGATTTACAAAATTAAAAATATTATACTTTTTCATAACAGTAGTCACAAAAAAGAGAAAACAACATTCTCTGAGTTTTAAAACATTTATTTATTTATTTATTTTGAAGAAAAGACCAGGAAATTGCCTTATATGAACATATTGGCTGAAATGCCAGCTGTAGTTTTTTTTTATATATATAAAACATGTAAAATGCAATTATCAATTAGCAAGTTAATCAAAATACAGTAATCTTATTTACTTTTAAAGAATAAAAAGGTTTTTCAGAAATATATTTTTAAAAGTCTTTGTTTTTCAGAAGAGAGGAAACCTGCGGGTTTACAGTACTGTTCTATTTGTACACAACATGTCCAGTCTTCTTTTAAGTCACTTTTCCTTTCTATTCACACGTCATTGAACTCATTATTGGGTATTATCTTTGCTTTAAACCATTTTTCATTAACAGGTAACAAAAGGACCCATGGGCTTCCCTAGCCTCTGAACATACCTTTTTAAAGTTTTCAAAGGCTGCACATGCCTCAGGTTTGTATTCTTTGTTGTCATATTTTAACCTGTCTTCTTAATAATTTTTTCCACTAAAGCTTTAGCTGTTAATTTAACAGGTCTTTTCCCTCCTTCAGACCTATTTTCAACATTAGGCAAGCTTTGATTTGACAGTAAACCCTTCAGCATTTATACACTTTTAATTTTCCATTTTGAGAACAGTTGTGAACAAAAATACAATAAACAAGAGCAACGTCAATATGGCCATTATAAATGTTGCAACAACAAACGTACCTACAATCCAATCGATCAAGCCTGTCCTATAATGTCCAGATGAGTGCATAGCATAAATCCAACAACAAATTCCAAAAGCGGGAAAAAATATAATCCAAACAAATCCGCCAAGTTGAATCCAGCCCTTATATCCATACCGGATATAACGAAACAACCTTGACGAAACAACGTTCTCCCATGCAGTGAAACATTCAAACAATATCCTTTTATCCAGTGAAGCAATTGAATATTGAAATTGAAAATTTAATCGAAGAGTGAGCAGGTAATGGGCTCGTATCAAAAAGGCAAATTTCCTCTTCATTGCTCATTGTCTCTATTATTTATCAAAAAAGTAGTTTAAAATGCACTTCACCATTAGTTTGACATTGTCATTAATAGTCCAACAGTTCCACAGGTTCAAGCCAATCTCTTTGTATAATAACAACTTTGTATAATATATCAACACAAAATCAAATGCAGGCAATTACTATATAACTATTAAAAAACATGCTTTTTTGACAGACCATGGAATATTTCCTGAGGACAATGAGGCTACTGCGGGGCTACTGTAGAATCCCCTCAATGAGCTGTCTGTATTTATGCTCCTGCTCACTACCTCTCTGCATGATCTTTCCTATTAGTTAATGTACAGAATAAGTTATGCGGTACTCAAGTTGGGGGGGGGGGGTATAAACATGGACCAATGTACTTATTGAGTAATTGATGGTAGGGCCACGACTGAGGTGCCCTTGAGCAAGGCACCGAACCCCCAACTGCTCCGGGTGTGTGTTCACGGTGTGTGTGTGTTCACTGCTGTGTGTGTGCACTTTGGATTGGATAAATGCAGAGCACGAATTCCGAGTATGGGTCACCATACTTGGCCGTATGTCACGTCACTTTTTTTTTTTCATGAATCCCTGGAAGACGGAGGGTGAGTTGGACAGTCCGTACGGCATAACGAGATATTCGTAGTGGCCTGATGGTGATTACAATAATTTTACTTTTAAAATGGTCTGATGTTTTTTATTTAGATATTTTCTACCATATATTATATGATGCAGTGATTACATGATATTTATGTAATGGAAAATGTACATTTAAATACAGAAATACATGAATGAATGACACACTTATATAGCGCTTTATTGTGTATTGCTGTACACCCAAAGCGCTTTACAATCATATTAGGGGGTCTCTTCTCAACCACCACCAGTGTGCAGCATCCACTTGGATGATGCGACGGCAGCCACAGTACAACGGCGCCAGTGCGCTCATTACACACCAGCTACAGGTGGAGAGGAGAGAGAGTCATAGAGCCAATCAAGTGGATGGGGATTATTAGGAGGCCATGATTGACAAGGGCCAGTGAAGGGAATTTTGTGAAGGGAACATTGCCATATATAATATATTACCCCCACCCCCACCCCCCCCACCACCCACTCAAGTCTTACTCCCAAAACATATTGCGGCCATCATTTTGAAACTGTTTATTTCAATACTGAGGACATGGAAAAAAACTCAAATCATTAGTATTTTTCTATTTTGAATGAATGCATTCCAGTCAGATCTAAAAGGCCTTATTTACATACAAATATTTAAATATCACACACAGAAAAACATTCTGGATGTGTTTATATTACATAACAATTATGTAATGATTACATGGCTTTATCATCTTTTTTCACAAAGCTGTGGTCTCTGTCAACTTCTTATCTTCTCAGCCAGTGACAGCAGCTGCTTCCTTCCTTCAAAAAGCAAAATACTTGCAGCCATGGCAGAGTTCAGGCTGTCTACACCATGTACCATGGGGATCAGTAACCTCCGTCCTCCAGTCCTCTCAGCCAATCGCAAAGCCTCCCGACTCAGACCGTGTGATTCTCCACCAATTACAAGACCTGTGTGCCTAGCAACCCAGTCAATGTGATAATACTGCGTCTCGAGGGATTTTCCACTATCATAATCCTCAAAACCACACAAATCATCATCCTCACATTTCACCTTCCTTGGGTACTGATGTCCTCTGACCCAACCGTAATCAGAAGGCTTTTTCTGTTGTTGAGGGATTACGGTATTGTTATCTTCAGTCAAGGTGGTGCTGCAGTTGTCGGCTACGTGAATGGTTGCTGTTTTGGGCAGGTGACTTGGAATATCACTCCATGTTAGGTTTGGGATTACAGGGAGACGGAAGTGAGCCCCCATGGCTGCCCGAAGGACTTTGGGCTCCCAAACATCCACACATCCTGAGGGGAGATTGCCAGAATTTAATTATAAACAAAACTAAAAATCAATAGATAATCAATAAAAAAATGTAATAAAATCAATATCAAGTTCCAACTGTAAAACTGTAAAATAAATATCATGTAATCACTGCATCATATAATATATGGTAGTAAATATCTAAATAAAAAACATCAGACCATTTTAAAAGTAAAATTATTTTAAGTAATAATTTCTGATATTTAAAAATAATACTTTTTATGAAAATCTTTAAGAAAGTTCACAATGTTGATAAAATATAATGCAGATAATATTTTCTCATCAGGTTAGATATTGATTATTAATCACTCAAACCCCTTCCTCTACGTAACCGTCTGTCTCACATATCCACCATGTTGATAATTTTTTAAGACTTTTTATTTGCGTTCGTAGTTATAATCAAATCCTCATCCAATGTGCAATGGGTTATATTGAGTAATATTAGCTATTAGAGCAGCATCTCATTTCGGAGGATGCACGTCATCAGGCAGTCTCATTTATAGTTATCACTCTTGGTGTGAATGGGCCTTAGTCGATTTTATTTTTTTTTTAAGATAAAAGTTTCATAAGTAAATAAATTGAGAATGTCTTCGTTTGCTGGTACCTTTAGTGAGCAGCACACTGTGACACCCTGCAGCAGCAGCAGAGCGTAACACTGCGGCCAGGTTTCCAGGGTCTCTCACATTGTCACAAATCAGTGTCAGAGGCAAAGGCTTGCCACACTTTTCTTCTGAGAATGTTAAATGGGATGCTTCGGGCCGTTTGAATATGGCTGCAATTAGAGAATATCAAATTAAGGTGCTGCTAAGGAGCGGGACAATTTGTTTGGTATTGTTAATGCAGGTCTCTTACCTATTATGTTTTTTGAGATGTCAAGATCAGACCAGATTTTAGGATCTTCCATTCTGACTTTCACAATACTGGTACGCCTGAGTTCATCCAGGGGAAGCTCCCGCAGTGCATCCACTGAACTGAAATAAACAGTTTGCGCTACGGCCCCTGCATCCAGAGCACTGCGTATAAGATGCTTTCCCTCCAGAACAACTTTACCTTGCTGCTCCCGAAGCTTCTTGGATCGAGCTATGTTGACCAACCTCCTGCATATACAATAGAGATTAAATGCAACATCATTTGTAGTAAATACATAACACTCAAAACAAGATGCAAAATACACTATTCATTTTCCACAACATTAAGTGATTACATTAAGTTTGCTACAGAAAGCCTTTTACAAAGAAGGGGTTTTGGATTTTTGTCAACACTTTTGTCTGCATACTCATTTCTTGCATTTTGCAACAAAAAAAGGGAAAGAAAAGAATAGAAGAAGAAGAAACAGAACGAATCACGTAGAAATGTCAATATTTTACTCACGTCAAACTCTTGTCCCCAGGCTGTGCTTTCTCATACAACAAACCATCAACTTCTCCAAAGCGGGATAATTTGGTGGTCTGATGATTGTCACAGCGGTCTGCGTTTATCATCTTTTCTCGAGGTAATTGTGAGAACTGTACTGAATCCGAGATGTTGTCGGGTCGTTGAATGCTGTCTTTTCTAGGGTTTCTGAAAATGTTGTCTTGTAATAAATGTTCGTTTTTACTGACGACTCGTTTCGAATTTTCTATCGACTGGTTCACTGAAATTAAACCAGACACACATCTGCGTCTACGCACATATCTTTTGATATTCACGCCATGACATCGCAATGTCAATACTGGTTGAAATATTGTGCACAAAAATCTCATGCTTACAATGCGCGTCGCCATCTTGAAAAGTGAATTTCCCGGATGCGAGTTTAATAATGCTACTATGGCGAAGGCAAGACTCCTAAATCACGCATTTGTGTTACCTAGGAGGCGAAATATCCTTCAATAATAAAATATTTATAGTAAAATATTCTGAAATAACTTCTAATAGAAATGTTTGATAGAAATGCATTGCTCACTACCTAGATAACATTTTCACTGTTTTGTTTGATTTTCATTAGCCTAATTGTTTTTCTCAGTGATCTATAAGTGGTTTAAATATACAACTTTAGAGTAAAGGGGTCATGAGATGGATTTTTTATGCAGATTCTTAAATTATAACATATACATGGCATATTACATAACACTTCTTGGTCCTACGCCTTCACAGACTATATAAATACATTCAGACCACTTAACTTAATGATTGCTATCGAGATGTGAAGAAACTTTCATGCAGCATAACAAAAAATGTTTCTGAAGACAATCACCTATTGCACCTTTAATGTCATTACAGATTGTAGAAATGTCTTATATCACAATGTGTATAATAAAGCATTTGTTTATGATTATATTTACATATAGATATTTATATACTCGACTTTTAGTGTATAATTTAAATATTGAAATGAAACATCAAGAGTAAATAAAAGTTAGCATACTATATAGGCCTTGATTACATACTTATTACGTTATACATTAGCCTACATAGGCTACATAGTATTTGCATAGAAAAAAAAGCTATATAATTATGTTTTAGCATTTATTTTTCTTTTTGAAAAGCCTCACCTAAGGAGCCACATATGGCTGCCCTTTGTAGAAGAATGATTTCAGTGTAGCTCTCAGCATTATCATTCATGCATTATGGGCAATTGTGCAGCTACTGTTTCTAATCCATTATTCTAAAGACATTTGACGTGTGTATTTGTGTGTGTAAATGGAACGTGCATGTGTGTGTATTTGTGTGTGTAAATGGAACGTGCATGTGTGTGTATTTGTGTGTGTAAATGGAACGTGCATGTGTGTGTATTTGTGTGTGTAAATGGAACGTGCATGTATGTGTATTTGTGTGTGTAAATGGAACGTGCATGTGTGTGTATTTGTGTGTGTAAATGGAACATGCATGTGTGTGTATTTGTGTGTGTAAATGGAACGTGCATGTGTGTGTATATGTAAATGGAACATGCATGTATGTGTATTTGTGTGTGTAAATGGAACGTGCATGTGTGTGTATTTGTGTGTGTAAATGGAACATGTGTGTGTATGAATGGAACGTGCATGTGTGTGTATTTGTGTGTGTAAATGGAACGTGCATGTGTGTGTATTTGCGAACAAGAAAAATAGGGACAGAAAGAGAATAGTTAAAGCTAAACTGTCTTTAAGACTGTGAGAAACATGTATATTATTTGTCAAAGTACCATATTCTAAAACTGTGCATGTTTCTTGTATGTATTTTCTCACAAAGCCAAAATCACATTGCCTCTGCATAAAAAGCACTGCACAATTTATTTAAAAATAAATAAAAAAATCAGACAAGACTATGAGTAATTTTCAAAATGTCTAAATAATAAATCAGGAATAATGTTAGGCAGAATTAAAAGTATTGAAGGTTCATTTGTTGTCATAAATTCAGTCATACCAACTGTGCATTCTGTAACAGCACTGTTCATGAGAAAATCCAATCCCTTGTGTTATATAACCCACTGATGCTGGAACGATCAGCTGTCACATGACATGTGATACACTCTGTGTGTGTGTGTGTCAGTATAATCTGACAAAAATGAGAAATAATCCAGAACCAGCGTTAATAGCATTAGTTAACTAAAACTAAAGCCATTAAAAAATGCTATATGAAATAAAATAAAATATACATTATAAAAACATTGTTTTATATGTTTCATAGTTTTAACTTCAATAACTATAAAATATGTAGACTTAAAAAAACAATATAAATGATAAAAAAACAACTAAAATTAAAATAAAACATAAAATATAAAAAAAAAACGAATTAAGAAAATTAATAAAAACTATAGTAATACCTCAGTGATAAAATAACACTGTCCAGAACACTCCCGGAGCACAAATAAATGATATTTTTCATTTTGTTTGTTTTGTTCCAATCTACATCATTGTAAGCAACAAAAGATCTACTGTATTTATTTTTTCCATTTCATTTCTCTTTTGAGTTTTTACTGTTTTTACTGTACCTTTCCATTTCTGCACATTTTGTATGTAAGCTGATTAGGAGATAACTAAACTCAGTCAAATAAATGTAAAAAAAAATATCAGTGCAAGATGTAAAATCTTAAAAATAAAGGAGGAACTATTTAAGGTTCCCCAAAGAACCTTCCATTGAACCATTTTTTCTTACTGTGAAAAACATTTTAATGACATTTTAAAAAACCTTTTGTGCAATGATCCTAAGGTTCCATGGAACCATCAATAAAGAACCTATTTTTAAGAGTGAATATAATAACAATATTTAGATATAACTATAAATGACCAGAAAGCATGACTCTATGGTATTTAATGTTTAATAACGTATGTATCATCACTGGATGTAAATAATTGAGCCCGGACAGCTTCTGATACAGTTTCGAGTGGGCGCTGGAGTGGGCGTGGTCTAACAACTCGCCAAGAAATCCGATTGGGTGACAGTAACGTGGGCGGCTGCGCAGTATTCGTCGATGCTGTCGGAGATTATCTTGTTTTTGTCGCCATGTCTGTCAGACTGTAAAACGCTTCGGTAGAAGATGAGTCCGCCTGTATAGTTCAGTGTGAGACATAATGTAAAAGTTCTTGTCCTGTCCATATTCGAGCGATTATAACAGTAATGCACGTTGGTGGTAGTGCTCTGTCACTCACTGCCACTGAAACTACAAGCGACAACATGGATGAACAGTAATAATACTTCACACAAGCGACAAATGTGATGGGTGCCGATGCTAGCAAAAACAGCAAGGTGAGTTCTTTAAATTATTTTCTTTGGTAAGAGTGGTGAGAAAAGTTGGAAACATTGTGTACAGGCTGTGCTCTGGATGGTTGCTGACTGTGGCAGGTGTTACTTTCATGTTTGATCTGGACTTGTTAAGAGTTAAGCAATGCATGATTATTTTTAGAAGCTAAATCTTAATAGGGCATTTAAGTCATATTTAATTGAAAAAAACATAAGTATGTTACATAAAACTGTGTATTATATTTATTTTCTATTCAACTAGAGGGAAGCTAAGAGACAGTGTTTTTATTAAGTAGGTCGTTACATTTAGTTTAAATACATATTTATAGTTAATAAATACATAGTTATGTTTTCTGCAAGCACAATAATTACAAGAGCCATTTTACATTTGTGTGTATTTGACTAAAAACCAGTGTCATCTAGTTTAATTAATATAAATATTATGGTGATTCCTTGACTATGGGCGGTTTTGACTTGATATTTCTTATTTAAAAACATTTTAAATGTACATTGGAATTTATGGGATATTCAGTGTATTTCAAACTGACTGTACGCATCTGTTTTTCATAAATTCATCATTACCACTGCACACTGTTAATTTCACCACAGCCAATTATGTTGCGGTAATGACACTATTGAACTCCTATAGAGAACATAAATACTTTCAGTTGCCATGGACTGCATTATAACATCTTTTTTACATATTTGGTCCCAAAATTCCATGAGCATGAGTTTGAAATCAATTTACTGTGATATTTTACAGAAGGATATTTTATTCACTCACTGTCTCTCACACACTCACTCACATTAATTGAAAATGTAATATTTGTCCATATTTATTCTTCCATAATTCTCTCTGGTGTAGGGACACGACAGAAGAACAGTTCATTTTAAATGACCAAATTTTATTTAAAAAAAATTCTCCTTAAAGTATGTTGTTTATAACCCATTATTTTCCTATTTATTCAGTTTCTTATTATTATTTAAAATAAAAGAATAGTATCCACAGTTACAGAGACACCCATAAGCATGTTAACAAAAATAGGTCATTGCTGGAATATGAGTAAGCATGTAATTATTATTTAATGACATTCATTCACAGCAGTACACAGGGTCGGAGGAGCAGTCACAAATATCCAGATGGCGGGGATTTCTCTCTGCTGTGGGTATTTCTCTCCCAGCTGGTCTCTGCCGAATCAACCCATTACGAATCGGATCACATAGAATGATTTGTGACAAGGAGCCATCCATTCCTGAGCACCTGGTCTCCTCATTACCGGGCCCTGAGAAACTCCGTATGGAATGGAGTCTGCCAAGTTTTATCAACATGTTTCTGCCCGAATTCCCCCATTGCAATGTCCCAGGACATGAACATTTTCAGGTGAGAGATGCTAAGGACAAAAGATGAAAAGAAGCTTACTCATTAGTCAGCACTTTTTTATTTACTTCTTATTTGATATATTTTTTTTTCTCATTATTTTATCATATTGTCCAACCTCTAGGTCCTGGGTTACATAGCAAAAGGATCTTTTGGTCCCATTTTAAAGGTTAAGGATAAGTCGAAGCGTAAGATCTATGCAGTTAAGGTAAATCTTGTATACACCCTCTCATTCACAATTCTTTGTAATTTTATAATTTTACACATTTAAAAATATGTTTCTATATATATGTATACTTATTGTTTAACTATCGTTCAAAGGTTTAGGGTCTGTAAAATTTCTGTTTTTGAAGTCTCTTATGCTCACCAAGGCTGCATTTATTTGATCAAAAATACAGTAAAGCAGTAATAATGTGTCATAATATTACATTTTAAAATCACTGTTTTCTATTTTTATATTATTTTAAAATGTAATTTAATCTTGTGAATTTTCAGCATCATTACTTCAGTCTTCAGTGTCACATGATCTGATTTGATGCTCACGAAACATGTTGTGCTGCATAATGTTTTTGTGGAAACCATGAAAAGAAATCTTTTGTAACATTATAATTGTCCTTATTATCACTTTTGAACACATTTATGCATCCTTGCTGAAAAAAAAAATTGGCTATTTCTTACAAAAAAACTAAATCTTACTGACCCTAAACTTTGAACTGGTCCTCTTCATGAGGAAGAATAAACTGCCTGTCATTGTGACACAGTAATGCTTATTTGCCATTTGTGTTTTTTGTCTAATGTAGGTTATTCCAAAATCTGAGATTTTGCGCTTGGGAGTTTTGGAGCAGTCGAAGGAGGAAGTAATAGTCCAGGTGAGCCTCAATGTTCTATGATGTCCTCATTTTTATCAGGTCTAATGGTCTGTGTCATCTTTTACTGCCACTGACTCATAGCTTATGTCGTAAATACGATGGAAATCCAGATGGTTTGTGTTTTAGTAGCAACAGGAAGGAAGTAAATGCAAATTCACTGGAAGAGAGCTAGGATGAATATAAGCAGGTGTCTTTATCACCCTGGTACATGAAGAGGTCGAGTTCAAAACCTCAGAGGTTTATGACTCACTGTACCTGTGCTCTTGTTGTCAAACTGTTGCTTTGCAGCGTCAGGTCCACCACCCTTTTGTCCACGACCTGCAGGACTGCTGGCAGACCCAGCGGCACATCTACATTAGTGAGTGATTCAGAACGCACCCCTGCCCCAACTCTCCTCCTGCCTCTCCCACCACTAAATCAGTCTTCCCTCACACCAAGTGCCATGTGGCCCTGACACAAAACCTCCCTGGAGCTCCTACAAACTAGTCTGTGAGAAGCTGTGAGGAGGACATATAATCTGAAATGATACATTGAAGTTTATTCAAGTCTCTTTTGCTCACCAAGGCTGCGTTTTTTTGATCAAAAATACAGTAAAACAGCAATGTTGGGAAATATTATTGCAATTTTTTAAATATTTTTGAGATTTTTATTCCTTTATCATTCAGACAGGACAGTGGAGAGATAACAAGAAAGTATTGGGTAGAGAGAGGGGGGCGGGATCGGCATAGGACCTCGAGAAGGGAATCGAAGGGAATCGATAGCATGATGCTATCGGTGACGACATATTGCAATTTAAAATAACTGTTTTCAAAATATTTTGCTGAATTTTCAGCAGCCATTATTCCAGTCTCCAGTGTCACATGATCTTTCATAAATCATTTGAATATGCTGATTTGGTGCTCAAGAAACATTATTTTTTTATTATCAGTGTTGAAAACAGTTGTGCTGAAAACCAAAACCATGACACATTTTTTCAGGATTCTTTGATGAATAAAAAGTCCTAAAGAGCCACATTTATTTGAAATAGAAATCTTTTGTAAGAATTAATATTACTTTTGATCAATTTAATGTGTCTTTGCTGAATTAAAGCATTAATTTCTTTAAAGGGATAGTTCACCCAAAAATGAAAATTCTGTCATTAATTACTCACCCTTGTGTCGTTCCAAACCCGTAAGTCCTCCGTTCATCTTCAGAACACAAATTAAGATATTTTTGATGGAATCTGAGAGCTCTCTGACCCTCATAGACAGCAAGGATCCTTACACGATCAAGGTCCAGAAACATAGCAAGGACATCGGTAAAATAATCCATGTGACATCAGGGGTTCAACCGTAACTTTACGAAGCTACGAGAATACTTTTTGTGTAAAAAAAAAAAAAGACTTTATTCAACAATACGTCACCTCCGTGTCACCCTTATAGCGCCATTTTGGAGAATATCTACTGAACGTAAACAGCATATGCTGTTCTGTGTCAGCTGCATCACGCGGATACGTTTTCTACGTTGTTTGCGCTTTGATCTGAACGTAAACAGCGTATCCACATGACGCAGCTGACACAGAACAGCATACGCTGTATGTTCAGTGGATATCATTTTTGGGTGAACTAACCCTTTGAAAAAGTACCCCAAACTTTTGAACGTTAGTGAATGATCTATGTTGAAAAGTTATATTTTAGAGTTGATGTGCCTAATAATTATTAAATAAATGACATTAAAGGTGAAGAGTGTAAAAATGTTTGTTCTTCTAACAATTTTTACCAAACACTCCTCTCGCCTGCCATCGTTTGGCCAAACAGATAATCCCACTTCATATTCATAGCCATTGGTCAAGCAAATGCTGCTGTGCAATGCTCAACAAATGCTGGGAAAAGAGGAAGTGTAAAACACTCCACCTTTAATTTAATTATTTTTTATTCTGTGTGACACTGTGTACAGAGTATCAGAGAGAGTTCCCAAATTCCAAAGAATGAAAGCAAATCATGTTTTATAGCAGTGGTTCTCAACTGCAGAAAACCCACTGCTCTGCACATTGAGATCATCAGATTTTTAGTAGAGAACTTTATGAACTGAACTGAGTGTGTCAGATAAGAGAAACGTACAAAATGTCCCTGCAGGACCAGTTGTGAAGCACAGTTGTATAGAATATGGCTGCTATCCATGGAGCTGGTTTCATGACGGCCTATTTTTGCTAAACAACCATCTACAGTTGAAAATCAAATTAGTCCTAGTAAGTTGTTATATATCATTAGCATGTAAAGTGACCCAAAATCTTTTGAACTAGATGGGTTCATCTAGACTTGTGTAGTTCAAAAATAACTTAAATAATTTTGGCTTGAGAAAGCCTGACCAGAAAGCTTGAGTACTTGAAGCTTGAAAGACATGCAGCCTCAGATAGATAGATGGATATTTGTTACAAAAACTGCAATTCATTCTCATTAGTAGGCCCATATGGGGTCTGTGTGCTCAGATTTACGCATAAATAATTTGCCAAATTTAATTATGTTTTCAGTTACTAATAAAATAATCCATTTAATAGATTGTTCCCCCAAAATCAGTGTAGAAAATGCCAAAAAGTCCACAGATTCAATCTGGGCCCACTTATTAGGACTCCACAATCTAAATCTCAAGTAAATCCCCCCCCCCCCAGTGTTTGATTTCCCAGTGATCCTGACTGCATTTGTGAAAGTCATTTTACTTCTTGTTAACCCCTTGAATACTTTCTCCTAACTAAAGTTATGACGATTGTGTCACTTCCTTTGATTACCACCTGATTCCTTCATTCACAGCCTGCACTGTTTTACTCCTATTTTTACGCTTAATTCAGTCTAGATCACTATTGGGATTTCTTTACATCAAGCTTAAGATCTTATTTTATAACACAGAGTGTTCTGTACTTCATCTGACCATGATGTTTTACCAGTCAGTGGTCTGGATGAGGCCATAACTGTTAGAAACAGATGCTCTTGACTGATGTATTATGAATCTGGTCAAATGACAGATGTTATCTCTGCTCTTAACCTGTTTGAGCTGGATTTTTGTATTTGTCTATATTTGGGATTTGCACATTCAGGTGCTGTTTATATGGTTTGTTTCTGTTTATCCCCTCTCTAGTGTGTGATTACTGCAGCACAGGGGACTTGTACACATACTGGGTGATGATTGGTCGGTTTGGAGAGGATGTGGTAAAAGTGTTTGCTGCTGAATTAGGTTCTGCTCTAGGTAAGCAAATCTATATGACAAGAAATACCTGCAAGATTTTTTTAATGCTTTTGAAACAAGTCTTTTATGTTCACCTAGGCTTCACTTATTTGATCAAAAATGCAATGAAAACTGTAATGCTGTGAAATATTGTTACAATTTAAAATAATTGTTTTCTGTTGTGAAAATGTTTAAAAATGTAATTTATTCCTGTGATGCCAAGCTGAGTTTTCAGCAGCCAGTCTTAATATGTTTTATTATGTTGATTTGGTGATCAAGAAACAATTATTATTATCACAGTTGCTTAATATTTTTGTTGAAACCGTGATAACCGCTGAAACTGTTTTTTAAGGATCCTTTTAAACTGCAATTATTTGCAAAATAAATATTTTGTAATATTCCAATTGTCTTTACTGACACTCTTTTGATTAATTTAATGCATCCTTGGTGAATTAAAGCATTAATGTCTTTTCAAAACATCTTACTGACCCTAAACATTTGAACAGTGGTGTATACTATATAAATCTTATATAAAATATACAATTATTTCAACCTAAAATCACTTTAATAAAAAAAAAAACTCCATCAACATTTTATGCCAAGCAATTTTTTGCTCAAATACAATAGCTATAAATGCTTCTCAAAATAATACTTTAAATATCATGTTTTATAGGGTTCCTTCATGATTGTGCAATCATCCATCGTGATGTGAAGGTATTCTGTGTTTTGAATGTAATGATGTTTTAATTTAATGACCTTAGGTAATGAATATGAACTCTAAAATGCCTTACAAACATTCTCTGTTGTGTTTTTAACAGATGGAGAATGTTCTTCTAACAGATC
Source organism: Schizothorax lantsangensis (assembly GCA_027422415.1). Taxonomy (NCBI): domain Eukaryota; kingdom Metazoa; phylum Chordata; class Actinopteri; order Cypriniformes; family Cyprinidae; genus Schizothorax; species Schizothorax lantsangensis. Next base: position 7,436,061 of record CM049859.1, read on the forward strand.
AGGGTAAGGCAGTCTGTGTTCTGTAGTCCCGCAGGTAGAGGGCAGTAGGGGTCTGCTTTTATTCTTGTAAACATGGAATGTTCCAGAACATCCAAGCCTCAGGCTTCCAGGCCAAAGAGTATTTACACAAACATGATATCATAATAACAATTAAACAAATAATCCAATCCCCTAATTTCATATTGTGATATTGTGAAAATTAAAATATGACATCAAAGCTTATAAAACTCAAATGACATCAAACAAACATCTAATCATAAATTTGATATGTTCATAATATAAAAATATGAATTATTAGTGTTACTATGTAAATGTGAGTGTTTTTGATGTTTTATTAAAGGCCATCTACGACTGGCTGACTTCGGTTTGTCCCGGCGTCTGGAGCGTGGAGGAAGGGCGTTCACTATTTGTGGGACAATCCAATACATGGGTAAATCTATAATAAAACAAGAAATTAAAACAAATAAATGATTACTTTGACTTGTGTGGAATATATGTGGAATAATTACATAAATAGTCTCTTGAAAACCCAAAATGAGCTATTAATGATATTTATGGCTGAGCTAATGAAAAGACGTTTATATGCTAGCTATATATGGAATGTAAACAGGATTCTTAAGAAATCTGTCTCTTCAGCTCCTGAAGTCCTTAGCGGTGGTCCCTACAACCACGCGGCTGATTGGTGGTCTCTCGGCATCCTTCTTTTTGCATTGGCCACTGGAAAGGTAAGGACAAATGCACATACATGTATATTTGCACCAACACATTGGGTTTTTGGCCTATTGTCGGAAAAAAAAGACACGTTTCTGTGTGAATATAGATGTGTCTTTTCTGCCAAGTCATTGTGAACTCCCCCTCCCTCTCCATGTTTGTCTCAGTTTCCTGTGTCTCCAGAGCTGGATCACTGTAGCATGCTGAGGAGAGTACGCAGCTTCCTTTATGAGATGCCAAAAAACTTCTCTCCTCCTTTTGCTCTCCTGATTACAGAGGTGAGACCTGGACCTGGTTTACTTGCCAAAATGTTCAAACTGTATCAATCAAAAGTATCTCAGTTGTTTCTCTGCAAACCCTAAAAATGAAAGACTTAAATGAGATCATTGTTTACAGTTAGTAAGAGTATAGAGTTAAAAAAATGAAAGGTATAGTAAATTATTGTCATCATTTATTCAAACTGTGCTAAGAATTGCTAACTGAAAATCAGCTTTCAGTTTTAAGTCTCATCAAATTCTCTGAATAAAAAGGAGCCAAATTATCTAAGATATCCATGGATAGTTCACCCAAAAAAATCTGTCGTCATTTATTCACCCTTGTGTTCCTCCAAACCTTTCTTCTGTGAAACACTAGTTTGAAGGGAACAAACAACACTAAAGCCCATTGACTTCAATTGTATGGACAACATGTCTGTAAATATCTTCATTTATGTTCCACAGAAGATCATACAGTTTTGGAACAACATGAGAGTGAGTAAATGATGATAGACTTTTCGTCACATAACAGTTTTGGGAGAATTGTCCCTTTAAAATATATAACTTCTGATGAGAGTTCATACTAAAAGCTGTGATTATTGATTGCTGACCTCTTTTTGATTGCTGGGATCTTAGTGATTCTGAGCACAGTTTGAGACATCGAGATCCCTTCTCAATACTTATAACCTTTTATTTAATCATTTGAACCAATCTTTCCTCTCCTCAGCTTCTTTGTAAGACTCCAGCACGTCGCCTTCGGACACTGGAACGCTTCAAGAGGCAAACCTTTTTCCACGGCACACCGTTTGATTCACATCTGCTCCAAAAGACCCCCATGGAGCTGATCCTGGAGCTGAAGAAACGGCCTGACCGCTCTGCCAAAGCCCGTCGAGGCCTGACCCTGGAGCCCTTCCCAAACTTTGACTGTGACTTTCTCTTAACCTCACCGTGCACACCCACCGCTCCAGACCTTTCCCCGACTCTGGCCAACATGGAGAGGGTAGAAGCACTCATGCAAAGCCATGAACCTCAGGACGATGCTTCCCAACGAGAAGTGTTTGTATAACTTTTTAAGACAATTTTGTCAGTAGTTTCAAAAATCAGACACCTCAGAAGCACGTGGGCAAGATGGAAACCTTAAAGGGATGGTCCAACCAAAAATTTTGTCATCATTCCAAACCTGTATGATTAACTTCTGTGGAACACAAAACACAATATTTTGAAGAATGTTGGTTACCGCACAGCTGACTTCCATTGAATGTACAAAAAATACAATTGAAATCAGCAACAACGGAAACTGTTTGGTTGCCAGCGTTCTTCAAAATAACTTCTCTAGTGTTCTGCAGAAGAAAGAAACTCATACAGGCTTGGAATGACATGAGGGTGAGTAAATGAGGACAGACTTTTCATTTTTAGGTGGACCTTTTAATAGGACGTTATTCTTCTGTGAAGGAATTTGGTTAAGTGTATTTCTTATTGAGACACTCTAATCCTTGCGTTGAATTCCTTAGCTTTTATTGAGTCATTTACTGAAATGTGGTTCATAGTTCCTCATATCCTTTGACGTTATTTGACTATGTTGTCCTCATTAATATGCCATCACTGCATTTTCATTAAACAAACATACCATAAATTCAGTTCTTCCTAGTTTATAATGTTTTGAAAGCTTCACAAACCCTCAGGGATATACTTTAATACTAAAAGGATCAGATTGTCAATTGGATACCTATACATTTATATGACAATATATGCTTAGCACTGTGCATTTTTTTCAATAATGCACTGTGGACTGATACTGTGGGAAAGGGACTGTGGTTATGTGTTATACTAATTTTCCTATTGGCTTTATTGTTCATACTGTTATTTTAACCACTGCTGAGGGCCTGGTTGGATGCCCATGCATGCATGAATAACCTTGTCTGCCTGAGATGACAGTTCTTGTTTCATGCCCAGAATGCCTGACACCAGTGATCCTTTATTAAATACTAAGCAAAGAAAAAAGGAAATAATGTAGTAATATGTTTTCTTTTTATGCAATATTGTAATCAATGCTGTATGTGGTTATTTCTGAAGCCCCACCCACCAACATCACAGTATTGCAGTGTCAGCTTCTGCTATTACTGAGCTATTGATCTCCCTCTACATCTCTCTAATATAAGAAGAGATATTTTAAACACTTTTCCATACTAAGTAAATAGAGCATTTTGTGTTTAAATAGAACCATTTGTTTTTTTTAATATGTAGTAAACATTGCATATATAATTAATAGACAAATGTTTTGTAAGAAAAAATAAATATTTGTAGGCAAATGTTCACTTTCTTTCTTTCTTTCGTTCTGTTCTTTTATGTTTTTATATTGAATATATAAAAAGTATAATTCTATCACATTTTGATTTCACAAAAGCCTACGTGCTCGTACAACACACTTCAAGCATGAGACCGTCGGATATGACGGTGACGCGCGAGGTCACTTTAAAGACTCATGAATATTCATTATTATTACAATAAGGTCGTGACCAAAGCCACGCCCCTAGGTGGGTTGCTTTTTCTAAGCGGTCACGTTGCGTTGCGGCATTGAAACAGGAGGCTGTCGACAGTAGAGCATCTTTTGCATCACTCTCTTCTAAACAGGTAAGTGATTGAATTCTTTATTTAAAAAATATATATATTTTAAATTATAGGGACACTGCCGCTTTCTTGAGTGACATGTCATTTACTCGTTTTATGAACAGACCATTTTTTTTGATGTTGAATGTAATTTTGTTAATTTCTAATGTAATTTTATTTAAAATATCTGCTATATTAATAGTGCAACGCCAGTTATTTGCTTTGCATTGAGTGTCAGAAGTAAATATGATCCGACAGGTGGTTGTCTCATTTACTAATCGAAGGCCTTCTCCATCATGGGACGATGATAAATACGTTTTTAGCAGTGTTTATAGCAAATACGTCAAACATATAAAAGCCGTCGCTGTGAAATGTTCGTTTTTGAGAGTTCAAACACTCAAAAATCAACTATATAAAGAGATAAACATCATCAAATCGACATTCATGACATTCAATGTCACCCTGAACATGAGTGAACACACCATCATCACCACCACCATCTCTCTTCCGTATCGTTAGAGCTAACAGAAACCCGACAAACCGAATCTATTTTAACAGCGTTTATTTCACAGACGATGCTAATTAAAGCATCATATGCACGCGAAGGTCTATACAGCATCATGGATGCGACTGCTGTCTGCGGAAGGGAGTGTGGCCGATCTGCACGTAGACATTTCCTACATCACTGTAGCTTAGCCTAGCAGAGATGAGCTAACGTGGTGAAATAGCGTTTCCTAGAGCGCCTCAGAGATTTTAAACGCATCCTTACAACATCACACGCTCTCGAAAGAGAGATTTCAATAATGTACATCAAATTTAGGTTATGTCAAAGATGTCCTTCACCCTAAATGTCGCCCTCGGACGCTTTAACATCCCACCTACACCGCTAGCTACGCAACTAGAACGCGCGTTTGCATCGCGTTGCGTCACGGCTGGTGATGAATCACGCGAGCTGTGTTCTCATCCTCTCGCGCGTGTATACGTGCTGAGGACGGTGTCTCTCCTCTCTGAGGACACCGCAGGTACATATAGTACTGCTCAAGGTGAAATGAACTAAGCTGATGATGGAGACTAAGCTCGGGATGTACAGTTCTCTAAACGGTGGCCTTTGATTCGTTTATTTCTTCTTTTATGTACTACTTTTATTTTTGTATCTTTTGCATAACCATTGCATTTCTCCATGCATAATATCTGTTTGAAGATAAGATAATGTATGTGATATGTTTCTAGGCCCGTTGAAATAAAAAAGCATTTAATTAATCATATTTTCCAGAGAAATAGCCAACAAATAAGTGTAATTTCAAATAAATTTAAGGGAAATTGGCCAGTTCTGTGTGAACTATGCTTCTCATAATCCTGAAGTGAGATCCATTAATCAGAAAAGCTCTGCAGATGCTCTCAACCTGCTGTTTGTGAATTTTTGCACTGAACATAAAATAATGTTTTTATACTGAAAAATACTCAATATTTGTATATTGTAGTGTTGTGCTTCATTTGATTACACCACAATTTCAGTGCACAGTCTTCCACCTATCAAACATTAATTTTTGCTTTAGTTCAAATTTGTAATGCCATGATTTGTTCCAGAGCTGACTGGTTTGTTTAATTGAAATCCATGTGGAGAAAATGAATAGGGAAGATACTTCCGGGATCAAAGCCATTGGAAAAATGGGCTGGTCACTGACTCACTGTTGCGCATGATGCAGTGCAGAGCAACAGATGCAGACTGAATCTGTCAGCTGTCACTTATGCCTCGTACGTTTTCTTTGAGAAACATCTTTTTCAAGGCCATTGACACTCCCTATAAAGATTTGTTTGAATAAAAGAATGGATAAAGGATGGCATTATCAACCTAGGGATAAGCATTTGAAATTATTTTCAGTGCATTTCTTTTCTTTTGGAATTAGATGTAAAGCACCAAATCTGTTCAGCTTTGTATGTGCAATGTTAAAAGGGGTCTGCAATGATCGGAAGGGGTTGTTCTTCACGCCCATAACTGATACTAGACTGGTTAGCTTCTCTATCCTGCTATTTTGAGCTTGCGTATCCAAGCATCTAGCAGATTGATGCCTTATAGGCATTAATTTGATCCACTGTGTGATTTGTTTAAAACCAGTTAAGAATTAAGGCTGTAACTAAATGACTTAAAAGCACAGTGTCTAAACCGTGTCATCATGACTCATCAAAATGTATTCACTTCCGTTAGAAACACTGATGGCGTTTTATAAATTGCAAGCCAGTGTGGTTCTCTCTAATTTAAACAGAGCTTGCAGTTGTCTATGATATATTATATAATAAACTATGTAACATTGGCAAGCAGTCTAAATAATATCTAGGTCTATCTCCGACCTATTCCCATTAGTGTATATAGGACTCTCATAATATTTAAAATAAATAATAAATTCATAAAATAGTTAAAAATACATTTGAATAAAATAAATATTTTAATTATTAAATATATAAATAAATATTATTTAATTATAAAATTAAGTTATTTACTTAAATTGAATTATTTGTTAACATAATATGTTGACCTAGGTTAGCAGAAGTATAGTTTGTGACTTTGAAACTTTTGAGGTTTATATAAGCGATGACCCATATTTAACGTGATGATATGTTTGTATTGCAAGCAAACGGCAGGAGAGGTCACTTTGAATTACGACCAGTGGACACCTGTTCATCATGGATCACCGACTGTGGTCATACATCAAAATGACCTCTGTTTGCCCTTTGCGATATCATTGAAGCCAATACGTCATAAATGAAGCTAATACTTGATGGCCTTTAGCATTAAACATTTTCATTTTTTTACCCAAAAATGTTGTCATTTACTCCCCCATCCAGTTGTTTTAAACCTGTATGTTTCTTTCTTCTGTTGAGTACAAGAGATGTTTTGAAAAATGTTGGTAACCAAACAGTTGACGGTAGCCATTGACTTGCATAGTATTTTTTTTCCATTCTACCAACTGTTTGGTTACCAACATTCTTCAGAATATCTTCTTCTGTGCTCAACAAAAGAAAGAAACTCATACAGGTTTGGAACAACTTGAGTAAATGGGGTGAGTAAATGATGACAGAATTTTCATTTTTGGATGAACTATCCCTTTGACATTGCTCAAAATAATGCCAGTCAGTGAAGACTCCTACAATATGTCAGATGCCTGTTTTCTTCTAAGTGGAATGTTGAGAGCGAGTCGTGTCACATCCCTTGCAAAAAATATTTGAAAATGTGCGCTGAATGAGGTGAGCGGCAGGCCGGCAGCCGTAGGCTGTGTTTTTCTGTGGAAACTTCCATTGTTCAACAAACCCGCTGAGCCGGATTCATTCACCGAGTGAGACTTCAGGGATGTGTACTCTCCTGTCACTTCAGTAATACTGTGATTAACCATATGATAGCATAGAAATGAAACAATAGCTAAGATGCTTGAGAAACAACAACCGGCTTGAAATCAGCTGATTTGTTTAGTCTCTCATTTTATAAAATTAGAGATTAGCCTATCTCTGATTTTCTAACTAGCAGTTAAAGACAATATAACATTAAATCATTCTGTGTTTCTTGGTAGGTTTGTTTTCTCTTTTATTCCATGAGTTCTGTGCATGAACTGGTGTGTTTTGGGCCACAACGCATCTAACTGTGATTTATATCAACACAGACCAGCCAGTCTGTGCCGGTTTTGACTTGTTCCATTCAGCACAGAGATGGGGGAGCGCTCAACCAGGAAATGTTATCAATATACAGGCATAGAAGGGATTTAGACAAGCAATAAACTCCAGTGTCAATATGAATGGTATTTATGGTGAAATGTGACTGAGTTATATTGAGTGAAAAAAATAACCTTTGTGTAAAAGAAGTCTAAGGAGTATATATTTAAAATATACATGCAGATAATATAATATCAATGAAATAAAAAGTCCATTTTCATTACGGTTTCTTAAAACATTTACGTGGACTTTACAAAGAGTTTGTAATAATTTCTAATTAAACCTTTTAATTTAACATCAATTTTAAATAATTATTTTAATCTATAATCAATCATTTTGTGCTTTAAGAAGTACACTTATTTTAGTGTTGACAAACATTAAAGAACATGCACTTGATTATAGTTTTAAATGTAGGTTATATTCAGTATTACATTTAAAGCACTCTTATGTTCAGCTAATTGCATTAAATATAAATTTAAACTATAATGCATTTAGATTAAATTGCAATTAGCATGCCGTTAAGTAAAACATTACATTCAGTTCACATTTATTTATCTTTTAAAATATATTATTTCCATAGTAAGTACTGTTTTAAAAGTATTCTAAATTGCACTTCTTTTTCACAAGTAACCAAACCCTTTAATGAAATGCTGTGCCAATCCAATACCATGTAACAGACAGTGGGGCATGTCTAATGGGGATAGACAGCAGAGATTAGAGGAGTGTGATTGCATAACAGCGATAGAAAATGCTCTGCTGGCTTTAGTCCATGTTATTATGCAGTTCATCCTCGCTGAAGAGCTTGTGAGGAAGAGTGGGCTAGAATATTAACCAGACCCTTTTTGATACCTTGAATAATGAGGCACAATTTTGTTTATCCATAGCCAGCAGTCAGACGTTTCCAGGAGACAAATTGTTGTTCCTTGTGTGACTTTCTTTGGGTGAAGTAGTGTTTCTAAGCAGCAGAAAGCACTGCCAAGCAATTTCCCATTCCAGCCATGATTCCCAAATCAAGAGCCATAGTGTAGCTCTTTATGTATGTTTTCCACTAAAGTATTAAACAGCACAACTATATTCAACATTGATAATAATAGGAAATGTTTCTTGAGTACAAGATCAGAATATTAGAATGATTTCTGAAGGATCATGTGACACAGAAGACTGGAGTAATAATACTGAATATTCAGCATTGCTATCACAGGAATAAAAAAAATCTTAATGTCCCAAACATTTGAAGTGTGTAGTTGTGTGTAAATAATATCCCAATGTTCTGTCATGAAACACAAGATGGTGCAGTCCGATAGGTCTAACTCAATCTGACAGAATGACATCACATGGTGCAGCTGATTGGTACGTTTTGTATCAGCAGCCAATGAGCTTGCTGCTTAGCATTCAGATATATGACTAATGCTTGCTGTAGCAGAAACCCTCCACCTTCCTCAGCTCCACCTGTATAGATCTGCTACAGGGTGATTCATGTATGCTATCCACCTTTTTCTTGAAAAAATGGGCGTGGCCATGTGTAAATTCTATGGGTCTAGCTTCCGGTCTCACCCGCGTCCAGCTATTTTTAGCTGTACAAAATAGTTCATTTTGCTGCTTGATATTGAAAATTGGTGTGTCTTATCATATTATTGTAATGTATTATCTTAATTATGAACACACTGGTTTGTAGTGCAAACAGTTTTACCGTTTACTGCACGTTGTTATTCTCCTCGTTAGTTACCTGCAGCGGCTAATGAACCGGAAGTCTCTCCCATAGGCTTACTTCCGCATTGAAGAAAAAGGTGGATATATGGGGGTTATTTCATATGTTACATGTGCAGCAGCAGTATTTCTTACATGCTCACAGCAGCATGTTGTGGATGTATTGGCCGTAGCAAGTCTCGGTACTTACTCTGCAGCAGCGTAGCAGAACTATTCCACCAAGACCAAACACATTAACATTATCATGTACATTACCATGCCAAACCCTCCGAGAGTTGTCATGATAGAAATACATATAAGATGGATGAAATGACAGTTGTGTCTCTGCCACTCCTCTATTGCAGGTTGCTTTGAGCCGCAGACATGACGCACCAGTACCCCGCATTCACAACTGAGCAGAAGAAGGAGCTCCAGGACATCGCACAGCGTATCGTAGCTCCTGGGAAGGGCATCCTCGCTGCAGATGAGTCCACAGGTCAGTGAGGGTTTCATCTTATATGAGGATCATTTACTCCCCCTCATGTTGTTCCAAACATGAAATATGCAGCAAACAGCTTTCTGTCAGTCCCTCTAACACAATGATATGTATGTCTGCATGTATACAGGTAGCATGGCAAAGCGCCTGAACCCCATCGGCGTCGAGAACACAGAGGAAAACCGCCGTCTGTACCGCCAGATCCTTTTCTCTGCTGACGAGCGCATAGACAAGTGCATTGGTGGCGTCATCTTCTTCCACGAGACCCTTTACCAGAAAGCTGAGGATGGCACACCCTTTGCCAAATTGATCAAGGACAGGGGCATTGTTGTGGGAATCAAGGTACAAGATTTGATTTAAATTAATAATTTTATTCAACTGAGATGCATTACATTGATCAAAATTGACAGTAAAGTCATTTAAAATGTTTCTAAAGATTTATATTTCAAATAAATGCTGAAGAGATGTGTCATGGTTTCCACAAAATATTAAGCAGCACGAAATGTTTTAAAACTGATAATAAGAAATGTTTCTTGAGCAGTAAACCAGCATGTTAGATTGATTTCTGAAGGATCATGTGACACTGAAGACAAGAGGAATGATGCTGAAAATTCAGCTTTGCATCACAGGAATAAATTACATTTTAATATATAATAAAATAGAAGAAATATTTTTTTAATTGTAACAATATTTCACCGTTTTTACTGTATTTTTGATCAATTAAATGCAGCCTTGAGCATAATATACTTCTTTCAAGAGCAGAACGAACCAACTCCTAAATTTTGAGTAGTGTATATAATACAATTATAAATAAAATATGCAGTGCTGCCATAAATACTGAGTGCCGAGTTATAAATAATAGGCATGTTGGCGAAGGATTAGTATAAGATTATTAGGTTAAATCAGGTTGTTCATGTTTGCCACAACAAGGTGTTCTCTAATTAGACCTTTTTAGCTGCTTGAAGATGATTGTAGATATTTGAAATATTATATTTGTATCATTTTCTTTGTATTAGTGAATTAAGCATAGACAGTTTTAGACATTTATTTTTAAGATAGTTATTAGAAAATACAATCAGGACTGCTGGACTATTAGCAATGCTGCCATGACGGTTTGATCCTAAAGCAAGTTGTCCTCTTTTACAGGTTGACAAAGGTGTCGTCCCTCTGGCAGGAACTAATGGAGAGACCACAACACAGGGTAAGCTTACAGTTACTGATAAAATATTTGCTAAAATTGATGGCAATAATGATGTATTGTTAATGTGATACCTGTTTTTCTTAAGGGCTTGATGGCCTGTCAGAACGCTGTGCTCAGTATAAGAAAGACGGTGCAGACTTTGCCAAGTGGAGGTCTGTGCTGAAGATCAGTGAGACCACTCCTTCAGAGTTAGCCATCATGGAGAACGCTAACGTCCTGGCTCGCTACGCCAGCATCTGCCAGCAGGTGAGCTCATTAAGTCTTGGCTGTCTGTACGGTAATCTTAAAGGCAAAGCAGTGTTGTTATTGTTAATTAAAAATAAAACTATTATTTGAATTGTTAATTGAAAAAATAAAGCAGAAATTAAATCAGTTGAATGTTGCAGTGAAATTTTAGAGAATTGTTGGATGGAGTTGAAGCTAATGGATAGATATCAGAGATATTTTTTTTTTGCTTTTTGACCTAATATTGTCTGTTTGGGTTTTCAGAATGGGATTGTGCCCATCGTTGAGCCAGAGATTCTACCTGATGGTGACCACGACTTGAAACGCTGCCAGTATGTTACAGAGAAGGTACATAAAACGTGATATTAATTTATAGCATTCAAACAAGACTTGATATAATGGGTTGAAAAACATCTTATATGATTAAATTTACTTAACCTTTCTTTATTTCCCATGTATCTCCAGGTCCTTGCTGCCTGCTACAAGGCCCTGTCTGACCATCACGTCTATCTGGAGGGAACTCTTCTGAAACCCAACATGGTGACAGCTGGACACTCCTGCCCCACCAAATTCTCCAATGAGGAAATTGCCATGGCTACAGTGACAGCCTTGCGCCGTACCGTTCCCCCCGCAGTAACAGGTGAGTCACGAGTCTAATGGAGAAACCTCAGTTGTGTTTGATTTACTGTTTGAAGCTTTAAGAATGTGGAGCGCCATGATGTAAGAGCACCATAACGTAGATAACAAGAGGAAATGGTTTAAAAAGTAGGAGCAGTGAACATTATGTGGTGAGATCATAGTATCATTTCAGAAAATATATTTTGAAATTCCTCTGGCAGGTGTGACTTTCCTCTCTGGAGGTCAGAGTGAGGAGGATGCATCTATCAACTTGAACGCCATCAACAACTGCCCTCTGACAAAACCCTGGGCCCTCACCTTCTCCTATGGACGTGCCCTGCAGGCCTCTGCCCTCAACGCCTGGCGCGGAGCCAAGGAAAATGAGAAGGCTGCCGCAGAGGAGTTCATCAAGCGTGCTGAGGTCAGTTGATCAAATCGTTTTCCCATTAAGGTGCAGTCACTTTAGTAAAATTTCACATTAGCAAAAGGTCCATTGTCTATTGTCAATAGAGTAGCAATGTATAAAGCATAGCTCTCACAGAAGTCACTTCCAAACTGAGCAGCTTTCTGTTGGCCAACGCGGTTAATCTGTGTGACCAACTTGAATCAGTTGTAAAATTTTTGGACTGCACAAAGTTCTTGAACACTTGGATTCCCCTTGAAATTACTGAATTTTGCCCACGAAAATTCAGCAAACACCAGCAAATTTGAATACCCCTAAAGCACATTGTAAATTTTGTGGAAATTTCTGTAGTTAATATAATCGAAATAATGCTTAATAAATATGCTCATCAATATGTAAATATGCTAATTTCTATTAAATAATCTTTAATTAAAATTTGTATTTTTTATACAGATAATCATGCTAATGTCTATAAAATGTGTATCTGCATCTTTTCAGAAATCATGAACCGCTAAGTGTCATGTAAATTCATAGGTCAAATAGGAACTTTGTGTGTAATATCTTTAAATTATAATTTTTAAGGGCTTTTCTCAGTAAATACTGATGATACATTTATTTATTTATTTATTTATATATGTATATGTATGTGTTATTTTTTTTTATTTAATTTGAATAATTTAGCATATAATATTAGTGATGTACTGAAATTTCAGCAAACAAACATATTCAGCCATAACTGCAAAAAAAAAAAAACATATTACAAATTAGAGGACAATTTTCTAGTAAATACATGCATTGAGTATGTTAAAGTACTGAGAATCTAATGTATACTTTAATATAGAAGGTATATAGAATTATGTAAATATATATTTTTATATAAAATAGTATAACTTTTAAATAATATAATAAAAACAATAGAATACTTCAAAATAATATAAAATTGAATAACAATAGAGCTAGGAGGTGAATCTGTTTAGATGTGTTGGGCTACAATTCTTTGTTAATGTAAGGTCTCTCTAAAACTGCTGATTCAGGCAACATAAACTGACCTTTGTGAACTTTCCTCAGGTTAATGGATTGGCTGCTCAAGGCAAGTACGTCTCCTCTGGAACCGGTGGATCAGCGGGACAGTCCCTGTATGTGGCCAATCATGCCTACTGAGCATCCTGCATCCCATCGTTCCAGCTTCCGCCAGCCAATAGTATAGTGCACAGCTGCTACCCTTCCTGTCACCAACCAATCACAGGCCTGCGCTGGCTTCTGTACTTTAGGGTTATTGCAGTGTCTCATAATGTATCTATTTAAAATGTATTACACTTACGCAGGAGATTATTTTTTATTTTTGAAATATTCAAGGTGTGGTTTCATTCTACAAACAAGAAAACAGTATTTTTTTGTGGCCCGTTTTAAATGGATGTATATGTATATCAGCCCTTCTGTTTTCATCATTCCAACATAAGTCATTCCAATTCAGGCACCAGCCACTCGAGTTGACTTGTCACATTCCTTGCTGTGCAGTATGACCTCATCGGTCCTCATGATGATGCGTGGATGATGTGAATACTGACTTCAGATCGGGGCAGTTTATTATAATAGCGAATGAAACAGAGTAATATATTATTGCTAGTTATGATTAACTCCAACAGACTCTGAGGAATATTATTTTGTGTTGTGTTCACATATAATATTAATGCATTGTCTGGGCTGTATGATTACTGTCCAAGAAATTTAATATAAAATACTAACAATATTAGTTTGAAAAGGACCATTATTTTGAAATTGTGCTCCGTTGTGTTGTGTGCTTGAGTGTATCATGCTCTCCCTCTCCTCCCTGTATTTGTGACACAGTGCTACATGAATAATAACTTCTATTGGTTGTAAACGGCGGCGTGGGGGAGCACTCACTGCTCTGTTGACAAAATGTGATCTTGTGATTTGATGTTGTTCTCTAAGCACTTTGTGTGTCAGATAGTAAAAACTAAAATAAAATACTGTAAAACACCAGATTCTGTTTGTCATTATTATGTGGGTGCATTTCATACACCTATTGCACACAGTTTTAGCCATAACTTACATTTACACATACATTCTGTTTGAGCTTTCCTCAACAAACCCTCAGCAATTTGCTGAATTAAGCATGTTTACATAGATATAAGTAAGTGGGTAATTCTAAATTATTAATTGTAGAGAGTTATATAATTTAATAGAAAGCATTTTGCATTACAAATAGTGGGTAAAATATCTGTTCCATTTCTAAAATTAATGGAGGCATGTTTACAAATATGGTACACCCTGGATTTCCACAATTGTTTTAAAGCATTAAAGACACAAATCCAATTTTTGTGTGTTGTGAGACATATTACAGTGTGTTATATTTTGTTTGATAAATACTTTTAATTACCAAAAATACATGTGATGTGTACTAATATTAACATTTACCCCACAATTTATGAATATTAAATATATGAAAACCAGACCCTTTTTTAATTTAAAGGGATAATTCACCCAAAACTGAAAATTCTGTCACAATTTACCCTCTTGTCGTTCCAACCCTGCATGACTTTTACTTCTTTCTTCTGTAGAACACAAAATATTTTTTTTTCTTTTCTTTTTTTTTGATGGTAACCAAAACAGTTTTTGTTTTTACATTATTCAAAATATTTTATTTTGTGATATGCAGAAGAAATAAACGCATATAGGTTTAACACGAAATGAGAATGAGTAAATAAAGACGTCATTTTTTGGGAGAATTAACCTTAAAAGTGGCAAAAATGAATCGGCTTTTTAAGGAAGTGCGAATGACACTAAACCCGCCCCTTTAACTCTGATTGGAGGCTTCTGTGCCCTCTGTCGTCTGATTGGATAGAATCCTCCAATAGCGGTTTATGCGGTAGTCATTTCACACAGCAATGGCAGCCCTGCAGTTTGGTGAGTCCTGTGCATTAATTCAAAACGATTTCCTCATTTTGCCTTCGAAATTATTTCAGTGTTCACGTATTTTTTTTGCCACAAATGTTCATTTAAAAGTACATGACGCTAAAGCCAAATGTCAGCGTATCGCTAGCTTAGTTATGTTAAGCATGTTGTAAGTCAGGGTTGGGTCACTCACTATGTTTTTGTGAATGAATAATGGATATTTTATGTTTTCCACAATTTCAGTGAATATTTAGTTCCTATTTAGTCTTATTTCTTGCTATTTCATTATTGTCATAATAACAGAAAAGCAGCGAGGGCGATATGCTGCCCTTGCCATCGCTGCAGTGGTCATTGTGGTGGGCATCCCACTCTGGTGGAAGACCACAGAGACCTACCGCGCCTGGCTGCCTTTCTCTGAGATCAGCGAACTCGACTCCCTCCAGGTAACACACTTCATCCTTCCTCAAGACAGAATCATGCTTGTGAAACTATAAGTTCAGAAATGATACATTATCGTGTTTTTGACAGCTTCAGCTCAGTGTTGATATCGAGGTGGTCTTCTCTCGAGGAACACTGACCCCAGAACAGCAGAAAAAGTTTCCACTTAGTCATGTCAATGAAAAGGAGCACCAAGTTGATGGTAAGTGATCAATTTCTGAAACTATTTGGAAGCTTCATCATACAACAAATGTTTAAACACAAAGAACAGAAATTTTGATATCCAGAACAGAACACTTGCTCTCTTTTCCTCTTCAGCTAAAACAGGTTTGCGGTACAAATATGAAACCAGATATCGCACTGCCACTATAATGGAGGAAGACGCCTTGAATCAGCCCACTGCTGCAGGTTGAGTGGATTTATTGTTACTAATAAATGATGATTTAATCAGTTATTTAATTATTTATTAATATCAATTCAATTATGTCTAATTTTAATAAGGATATATTGACTATACTGACAGATTATAGAATATTTTAATTGTAGTAATTCCCACTGAGGGAAGAACAATTGCAGTCACTTATACATTAAATCTTCTTCTTCTTATCCATTAACTTTTGCTTTCAGAGGAGCCTTTAAAACTTGAATAGACACCCAACAGAACTAAATAGTTAGAACTTATTAGTTATTGTGGTTTCTCTTAAAAAAAAAGGTTGTTATTGTGAAATTGTGAACATTTATAGGGATTTTAGTGTAAGTGCCGAAATCTTATTACTTTTTCCAACCATCTGCCCAGGCACTACAGTTGAAAATTGGCCACTGTGGCTAAATTTGGCACATTTTACATTTATTCAGTGCATTATTAATGTGTATTATCCCTGAACTATAGAAAAAAAAAAGAAAAAAATTATAGTAAATATTAATAGTATTTGTTGAGTTATTCCAAACAAAAGCTAATTTAAAATGAGCTGTTTTGGGTTTCTTCAGGGTTTTTTTTGTCCCATCACTCATTTTTAAATGTGAATTCATTGCTCTATTGGTACTATGGAGTATCTATCCCTGAGCTGTTTACTTCTCCTTCCACAGAGGCAGATCTATCCCTACACATGCTCTCTGAGAGTTCTTGTGGGTCTGTGGTTGTATATGTGATCCCGGAGTCCTCCACCCTCCTGCCAGAGGTAAGATTCAGAGCATTTGTGTATTTTTACATACTGAAATCACTTCTGAAGCTCATTATGCTCATTCTGTCTGTTTACTTTCAGGATGTGAAAGTGTACGTGGGGCAACGGCGCACTGCGCTGCTACATTCTCCTCCCTTTAAAAGTTCTTGGAGTCTGAAGGAAGTCCTATCAAATCTGGACGTGGAGGTGGAGCAGGTGGTAAACACCATGTCCTTTAGTCACCAGGATATAGTAGCTGCTCTGAGCGACCGTGTCCGCATGACCAAAGTGACTAAGGAGAGTATGGCAGACAGCATGAGGGCCATCAAATCCAGTCCTGGTGAGTATTAGCCCTGATTTTGGCTTGTTTTCTCAATAGCATTCTCATTTAATTATCTTAATCTAATTTTGACTTCTCCTAGGCTACGAGATCACATTCAGTCTGCTCAACCCAGACCCAAAGTCACACAGTCTTCACTGGGATATTGAAGGCGCCGTTCAAAGCTACATTCAGCCTTTATTGAACAAACTTGCCCCTATAGCCAACTTTTCAGTGGAATCTCAGGTGCCTAAGAACAATTACATTGTAGTTTGTGTGGTCTCTAACAAATGTGACTTTTCACAGGGCTGACGGAATATTCTGTACCTTGCAATGGTTACAAATGTGTTAACCTGTAGAGAATTTGCTGTACTGTTTATACAACAACAGATACATTTGCACAGCTATTAGAGCTGCTTTGTGTTTTTACACACGAGAGAAATGAAGAAACATGGAGTGGTGCATGAGGATATTTTACAGCTTCAAGACTCATTCAGTCAGCATTTAGAGTCAGAAGTTTAATATTTTATAATATTAGTTGTATTGATTTAAGTTTTTATTTATTTTTTATATTTATATTTTTCACACATTTCACATTAAATATGAAGTTGCTCACTAATACCAGATGTATTATTCCTTTGACTTCCTTTTGTTTTTTTGGTTTACGTTCATCAACTTTCAAATAAAATAGTACAATAAAATAAATTATCTATTAAATTATCTAAATTTAATTTAATAAATTGGTATTACTGTGTGATTATTTAATATATCAGCAGCTTTCCACTGAGTTCCACTGAGCAAATATAACTATCATTATGTATATTTCTATGTTGTATATAATGATTTGTAATTCTCATTCTTGATATAATATTTTGTAAATACTGCCCAAAGTTCTCCTCTGCTATTTGTCACTTGTGTGTTCGTTCTTTTCAGATTCTGTATTATGCTGTTCTGGGTGTGAACCCTCGATATGACAACAGTGTGTCAGCCTATACACTCAGTGCAGACAGCCTGTCACATGTTATCAACCCTGTTGAGGCCAGACTAGGTGAGATTTGAGCTATAACTGATGTGATTGCTTTTAATGAACGGTTTTTATGCTCATGTAAATTTACACATGCTGGTATTCTCTTTCACACAGGTTCCAATGCAGCTTCCTCTAACCCTGTCTTGAACTTCCTGCTGTATGTGCCAGATGCCCACCACTCTCCTCTTTTCATCAGAGACCACAGCAAACGGGAGGTGCCCTCTAACGCCTTCCACAGCCCTCGTTGGGGCGGCATTATGGTACTATCCAGATATATTCACTTAAACATAGATTATAATGTTTTTTTTGCATTTCTCAGTGGCTAAGTTTACATTCACCCAAAAAATCAGTTTCTAATCAGATTGATGGCTCGGATTGTTTTTTTTTTAACCTTTTTTTCATGTTTCGGTTCAGGGTTTCCATACTTATATTAAAGGAGACCTATTGTGTCCCTTTTTACAATATGTAATATAAGTCTCGGGTGTCTCCAGAATGTGTCTTTGAAGTTTCAGCTCCAAATACCCCACAGATAATTTATTATATCATTTTGAAAATGCCCATTTTGTGTGGAAGCAGAAATATGCTGTTTTTGTGCATGTCTCTTTAAATGCAAATAAGCTGCTGCTCCCCACTCCCCCCCTTTTCCAGAATAGAGCTGTGCCTTTACAGCTCGTTCCTTAGATACTCTGTTAAAAATATCTGTTTGGTTTTGATTATCATGTCTATCGTGCTGAAATCATGCGTTTTAAGGCCATATCAGTTTAGACTTCTGATATACGGTTTTCTGAGCGCACACATCTGATGCACGTGCACAGAAAGCATCTGTCACATGGCATGTGAGTAACATTACTAAACTAATGTCTCTTTCATGTCTTATTGCGCTTAAACTGTCAAATCCACACAAGTTTGTTAACACACGAGTTACAAAAACGGGTAAACGGCTGGGAAAGAAATCGCATGTTTATATTGGATCTGTGTGGCAGCAGCGTAATATACAGTAAATAAATCCATAAATTCACTGCTCTCTTGTCTCCTCTGAGGCTGGGACTCTAGTGTTCTGTGCTCATCAGATTTTCATGATCACCTTTAAATATTGTGAATTATATGAAATAACGTGAATGTGCTGGATGTTGCAAACAGGCATATGTCTGTCATCTGTGTCCCCAGGTGTACAATGTGAATGAAATGTACGGACCTGAATCTGAGCGTCCTGTAGATATCAACATTAATATGGCTAAAGTGATGGGTGTGTTTTTGGCACAGTTACGGTTAGTACTTTCACAAATGTAAAAAAAATGTAAAAATGCCTGTTTTGCCCAGATGAAAGTGTTTCATTTCACTTTCTTAATCATTTTTTTTCTAGGCTCATGCTAGGAGTGCAGCATACTCATCCTCCCACAGGCTTTGTGCTGCAGAGTCCAGGCAGTGCTGGACTGGCTGATTGGGAGCTGGACCGACTCATGTGGAGCCGCAGTGTGGAGAACATCGCCACCGCCAGCACCACCATCACCTCGCTGGCTCAGCTCCTCGACCAGATTGGAAACATCGTCATCAATGACAACATCGCACAGCAGGTGGGAGGTCCAGATGTTCATAGTTCATCACATAATGAAATAGTTCCACTGTGACATTTCATCCTAAACAGTAGGAATTGTAAAATGCACAATTTTGCTATTATTTCTTGCACAGGTTTCCAGTGCAGTGACGTCGCTCCAGTCTGCTGTCGCCGAGTTGGAGGCTGGGAACCTGGCCTTTGCGCTTCAGTACAGCAGGGAGGCCATTTTGGCTTCAGAGAGGGCCTTTTTCGACCCCTCTCTTTTGCATCTTCTTTATTTTCCAGACGATCAGAAATTCGCCATCTACATTCCTCTTTTCCTACCCATGTGTGTACCTATTGTGCTCTCGCTACTGAAAATTGTGAGTGAAGCTAAGAAAAGGCGAGCAGATAAACAAGCCAAAAGTGACTGAGAAACCATGGCTTGTTTGATGCATACACACTAATGGCTGCATTTGTGTAGCATGTTCAAAAAACACACTGATTCATTAAAAGATGATGTGTGTGGTGTACATTTACATTTTATTTATTAGACCAATAGTCTAACTATCATCGGATGAAAAAGAACTGATATGAAATCTGGATTATATGCTTAAATTTACAAAGGCAGCTGTACTGAACAATGAATGAGTGAAATGATTGATTCTGCAGTGTGAAATTTGGTTTCTCTTTTTGTCCACATGAAGCGGTTGCACTGCATGTCTTGTTTTAACAATGTAACACTGGGTCATGATCTCGGTTTCATTTAGATTTGTGAGGAATTAGTAGGCATATTGTGGTTTGTTTTTCAAGGGGTTCATAGTCGCAACAAAAAAAAAATGTATATAAAAAAACATTCTTATGTTTATTGACATATTACAATAATTTCTCTGAATGTTTGGGTTGATGTTAACTTTAAAATGGGTTTGTATAGAGATCCAGGAATGATGCCACGTGAGAATTATTTTCAGTTTGAATTTCTAATGTGAAAACCTGATGTTTATAAAAAATAATCAGCCTGAACTGTTTGTTTTACAATTGAAGTAAAAACCAAATGTGCCAGGGACTAAGTGAAAGTATTTTTCATACTGTATTTCCTCCATTTACACGGAATTTATGAAAAGTAGATCATACAAAATAATACTAGCTCACTATACTATTTGTCTAGATAGGTAGTAGATACTGCATACTGGATTGATGCATTAAAATTGCACAAAATGACTAATGGCATTTTTTAAAAGGGAAATGGTACACGATATCATAATTTTATCGCTGTTTTAAATTAGTGTGACAGAAAAAAAGATGTTAGGCACTATGGCAGTCTTAATGACCCTTCATTCATTTTAAAGATAGACCATTTCAGAATGAAAGTGTAACTGAGGCTGCAAGTCCCTCACATTCTGCCTAACATACGAAGAAAAAGTCATACGGGTTTAAAACAACATGATCACCAAATAAAATAACAGTTAATTTAACTCATGAAAGCTGCCGCAGTACTGCCAAGCACGTATCCTTCCGCGCAGTCGCGAGCGTGTGTTGAGGGAGAAAGGGACGGCGCCATATTGGGAGGGATCGTGTTGTTTTTCTATTAGAGATAAACGTTTTGAATATAACCCAGTAGCATTGTTTGGTGAACGTATATAGATACAGCAGTGCTAACGGATTTCGTTTCTGTCACCTGACGAATCGTTACAAATTCTCAACGTCGTTTGCGTAACTTCTGGTTGAAAATGTCTGGCAGTGTAATTCGAGGGCCTGCAGGGAACAACGACTGTCGGATTTACGTAGGTAATTTACCCCCAGATATTCGCACCAAGGACGTAGAGGATGTGTTTTATAAATACGGAGCCATTCGGGATATCGACCTTAAAAACAGAAGAGGAGGTCCGCCGTTTGCATTCGTGGAGTTCGAGGACCCGAGGTAACGTTAAACACGCAAACTAACAAACCAAGCCTAGCCTGAAGCTATAACGTTATGTAACTTATATTTGTTGCTAACGAATACACAACAAGACGATGTTCTCTTAACTTATCGATCTCTCTTAACTTATTATATGATATAAATACGTGTCTTATACGCAAATACTAGTCTTTTAAATTAAGTGCTCGTATGAGGCGCGCAAATCCGTCAGCTAAGTTAGGTCATAATAACACGGAAGTAGGGACGTTTTAAGTAACGTATCTATATCAGCTATGCTAATATTCTGAGAAGTATACAAAACTCCTAAGTATGCAGTATATTTTAATGAAATGCTCTAATTTTGTTAGTTCCATTGTCAATTGTACCATGTTTTGATTGAGAGTATAAAATGCTGCGCATGCGCAAACTGTCTTGCCTGTGAACCATGAGGATTATATTATCGTGGACCACTGATTATTTTCTGTCTGCAGAGATGCAGAGGATGCTGTGTATGGACGAGATGGCTATGACTATGATGGCTATCGTCTTCGAGTTGAGTTCCCAAGGAGTGGAAGGGGAGGTGGAAGAGGTGGAGGTGGAGGTGGTGGTGGTGGTGGTGGAGGTGGAGCTCCCAGAGGCAGATATGGCCCTCCATCCAGGCGTTCAGAGTACAGGGTCATAGTGTCAGGTGAGTGGACAGCCATAGTGCCTCGCATCTGTCATACAACATAGGGTCCTTTCACACATAACAGTGTATGATGTGCACAGACTCCAACCTTTTTTTTAGCATCAGACTATGATTCCATCAAGTTGGAAGACGTGTTTTATATTTTAAGCCAATTTGAGTACTTATTTTCATTTTTCATGTGTCTCCTAGCAGTGAGGTTACATTTCTGCATGAGATTGTTGTTTTCTGTGATCCTCAGTCATTTAGTTTGTCAATTATTTTCACTACAATCATATAAAAAGTTGCCTGGTACTTTAAAATGTGTGCTGATATTGAAAGTTGTGTAGTGTAGTCAAGCCTTTAGTATTCTTTAATGTTTAGTGTTTGTTTTTTTCTTTTTCTGTTTGGTAGCTATCATATACTGTACATATCATATTCACTGTGCACTTACTGTATGTGATATTAGCGTTACTTGGTCCTTACTTGAGGGGGAAAAAGCGCAGTCTAACCAGATTACAGTATTTACTTTGTGTTTTTCATCACTTTTTTTATTTGCAGAATTGCAATTTTCAGAATCAGGAAAGCATAAATTGTTTATTTTATAAATTTATTAAGTTCAAATATATAATTATTTTAGTAAATATGATGTCAAATAAATATAAATTTAATTGCAGAAACTATTATGCATGCATTACTATCTTTAAATGGTGCAATATCATTAGGAGCTTTTGCACTGCAGGGAAGCTCCTGTAGCTATTGGCAAAAGTACCCACAAATTAACCTGGGTATGCAAAACCAGGATTTCTGTCTTACTGCTTTCTTGAAATGGTTTTGAAATTGGCGTAATGATTCTTCTGCTGTTCATTAAGAGAATGATCTACTAATGTAATATTTTTTTCTGTCCAGGACTTCCTCCTAGTGGCAGCTGGCAGGACCTTAAGGATCACATGCGTGAAGCAGGTGATGTATGTTATGCTGACGTTTTCCGAGATGGCACCGGCGTTGTGGAGTTTGTGCGCAAAGAAGACATGACCTACGCCGTTCGAAAGCTGGATAACACTAAGTTCCGGTCACATGAGGTAGGTGTGAGTTTGTAAACGTAGACCGCCATTGGACAGGACAGGGCATAGCTTAAGGATTTGGGAATATCAAGGTAAGCTTGATGTCAGAGACCCATGATGGAGCCACATGGACTAGGAGGATCCATGGAATGGCTCTTTTGAATGTAAGTGATTTTGTCAGTGGGCCACATCTGGAAGGATGTTTAATTTGGTGTAGTGCTAAATCTAAAAAAAAACATGTTTTGCCTCTCTTAGATTTGCCAAGTGAGTCATGAATTAGGAGTAACCTGAGACCTGGTAGTTCTTTGTTAGAAAGTGTCCCGTTTATGTTCCTCAGGGAGAGACGGCTTACATTCGCGTAAAGGTGGATGGCCCGCGCAGCCCCAGTTATGGGCGCTCGCGCTCACGCAGCCGCAGCAGGAGTCGCAGCCGGAGCAACAGCCGCAGTCGCAGCTACTCTCCACGCCGCAGCCGAGGATCGCCGCGTTACTCGCCCCGCCACAGCCGCTCCCGTTCCCGCACCTAAACATCCACATCCCAGCTAGCTGGCTGGCCACAATCATATACACCCTGTGTCACCCTCTATGGGACCCACTATTGTACTTCATTGCTGTTTTGACTTGTTTTGTCTCTCCACTTTCCCCAGTTTTCTTTCTCTCATCTTTGGTTTGTTAGTTGTTTTTATTATTGTTTGACTGTCATTCTGCTAATGACAGCTATGTGTAGCTAAGTAGATGTTCTTCTTTCTCTCCTTTCTTTCCTGTCAATCCTTTGTTTTTGTTTTTTTGTCTCCTATCCCATGACCCTTTTGTGTCTTTGTCTTGCATTCCCATTTTAACTGGATCTTCATACTCATCCCTTGTACTATATTTGACACAAGGGACATGTTGAAATGCTTTAAATAGTTGTATGTGTGACTAATTAATTTGCTACTGTTTTATTTTGTTAATGATGCTTCATTACTGGCTTTTTCTGGGGTGGGATTATTTTTTTGTTGGAAAACTGTTCTACTTTTACCTTTTCATGTCTTTCTATAGACAACAGAGGAGCAGGATTAAAGAAAGCTTTGGAATAACGGATTTTGAAGCACAGTTCATTCATATTAGGATATTTGGAGGAGGAGGAGCAGGCATTTCATTTAAGGAGGCAATGGTATGACGGCAAGCGGCTTTAGTCACCTTCAAAAAGGCAGCTGTTTTTCTACAGACTTCCAGTACTCTGGGTTTTCTTAGTTCAGTAACACATTAGTTTTGCTTTGCCATTCTTCCTCCCTTCACAACACTCCCCTTCCCCGTTTAATTTACCTTTTCTCACTGGTCATTGCTGCTAAGCATGCATGTGTACTGTCTGGATGTTGCGATGCTTGTGCGTACATTAAGACAGCATTGTTTTTTTTTCTTGGGTGTTTCATTTTTAAATACAAAAACATTTTTGCCTGTTGTCCAAAATGTGCTGGGATTAGGCCACTATTGAACTCTCATGTAGATTTATCATTAGACAAGATAAAGGCTTACCATGTGCAGTTGTTTTCATGTAAATTGTGTATTTGTCAAGAGGAAGTGTCTCTTTTTCTAGGTTAGATTTGCTTGTTTTTCCAATGAATAAGCACAATTTAATGTGTTTAGGTGGTGCTCTAAACCTCTTCGAGAGCATATCATAGTCTGGTATCCATTTTGTCATTTACACAGAAAAAAAATAAAAAAATACCGCTCCTATGATCAATTTATAGAAGCTTTCAATAATAGAAGCTCTTCATTTAGCTGTGATTCTAACTTGTTACCTCCCTCTTTTTGATTTAGCTGGTATTCAAAGGTTTGGATTGGAGGAGGGGCTCACTGTATCCCGATCCTTGGAGCCGGATCAGTCAGTCAGGATCAGGAGCAGGATTAGGATTAGGATAAGGATGGATACATACATGGAGCGGGATCAATTTACCGGGAACGGGAACCATAGGAGAGGATCCCAGCCCCGCATACCCCCCACCAAACCACAATTAAAGGATACTTGACGTCGTAATTGGCTTTTCTAGAACCAAATTAATTTTTTTTTCTTTTTCCGTGGAACCCCATTGATGCGCGCGCAGAAGGGATCCAGGTGCCTCTTTTATTTTTGCGAGATTTGCTTTTTGGTATAAAAAGAAGCAGAGCAAGGAACCAGAAGGCTGGATCAGTTGCTTTGGATGGAATCGGCATGAGGAGTGTGGTAAATAGGGGGGAATTCGAGGGAGGGGGGGATAATAGGCACATTTTCAGGGGGATGTTGTAGTTTATTTAGGGTTTCAAACATTACCTTTCAAATAACATTTGTTGGCATTTGCTGTGTTTGCAGTGGTGTTTCTTTTCCCCTACAATTGGCTACTTTATTATTCTAGATTGTAGTGTTTTTTTTCTCTCTTTCACCCTTCTTTAAATAAATAAAGATTGAATGTTCAATTAAAATGTTTTCTTTGCTTCATTTTTCCAAAAATATTTAACTTGCATTCTGACTGATACAGTAAACATTCAAATATGTGTCTATGGAAGATTTTGAGGTAATTACGTAGTAAATTAAACAAGCAGTTTGGCACACAAAGCAACACATTGTCACATATAGCTGTAGATTAGTATGTTGAAATATGAACTTGTAAAATATGTTATGAAATTATGCTTGGTTGATTCCAAATGTGAACAATATTTAAGGTAGTGAAGGTAATGTTTAGTAACCAATAAGTTACATATAAACTTGACCTCTCATATAGTGCGGTAAACAAATCTGATAATACCTCACAGGAATCAATACCTTTGGCCTGAGGATGTGGTATTCTGAGTCCAGACGGACCCTGATGCATTGTGGGATGAAATAAAATGCGGGCAGTGATAAGCTAGTGGAAAACGCTTGTAACACGCGGGGAGAGCTTCTACGTGAGCCAATCAGAGAGCCGGTGCAGTGCGGTGGGCGGGTCTCCACGGGTTTCGTGACGCGTGGTTGGATATGATTTACGAGCGCAGCCGCATGGGTAGAGTTACGAGTTACGACTGAAATAGTGGTTAGAGAAGTCAAGCGTGAACACAGAGGCTCAAAAAAAGCCTGCGTTAAACAGTAGTCCAGAGTAAAATCATCAAAAGAGGGTGAGCTATGTGCAGTTATTTACTATGCATGCATCCGAAGTGTTGACCATGTAGCTCGTGAGAAAAATAATGCATATTTGGGAAGTTTAGTGATTAGTGCTGTATTCAAATGAAGCATCATGGACGCAGCACTCGCCGCTACCTGTACTTTACAGCGATTCTATTAGGCATTCGCCTTTAAATGGTTATTGTTGGATTCGAGACGTGTTTGAGAAGAAATATGCTGCGTAAATTGTTCTTGTAGAGAATAATTAGGGCGGTGGCGTGAAATGAAAGTTAGAACTGCTCGGCGTCTGGAGAAAAATGTTACGTAATTCTGCCAATCATGAGAGAGCGTTGAGAGCAGATGCTGAGGACATCAGCGCCGTATGGCTTTAATGGACTCCTCTGGAGACACCAGAGTCCAGACAAACGCTGTGTTTTGTTGACATGGCAGCACTTGGGTGGAAGTTACTTCAATTTGCCTTGTAAAAATAGCCACAGCTTGCAACAAATAGTTATCAGCTTCGTGTGATTCCCTCTTCGTGACCTTATCAAAGGCAGACACCTGTGCTGTGTGAATTATTAATTGTGCTTTGCAGCATAATTTACGCTTACTTTCATTCTGCCCAACGAAATTTAATTCTTAACTCTTGCATCTTGTTACTTATACAACTGCTTTTGTACATGATCATTTAAATAGTCCGATAATCGTTTCGGCCAGTATTATTGCAGATATTCGCACTTTTCTACTTCAGTTATCAGATCTGCTATGTTGCTAAATCTTTTTGCAAATTTTTGTTTAAAAACATTTGTAGTTGTCAAAATTATTAGCTTGTCAATGATAGTAACAATAATGATTATTATACAAATATTAATATCAATCGTTTTTCATTATTAATACTTAAATTAAATTATACATAAAAAATATTTATATCATTTACTTGACATTTAAAGGGACCAATTTTTAAACACACCTCCATGTGCCATTGGCTAGTCAAACAAATAGTCCCTCCCTAAACTTATGTGAATGGTTGAGCTAATTTTGTTGGGATGTTTTGATAGTACCACTTTATTTAAAGTTTTCAGGGAAATTAACCTACAAATGGCTTTTAGTTTTATTTGCATACTAAGCAGGGGCAGGAGCAAAAAAAAACAAAAAAAAAAAACTTTTTTTTAATTGTTATTGAAATTGTTATTGTACATATTTAATTAATAATTAAATGTTTTTTTTGTTGTTGTTTTTTTTTAAAGCAGAAATCTAATTAAATCGGTTACTTGACCAATTTTTTCAACTGCGATTGGCCAGTCAAGCAAATCATCCCACCCCAAACTTATGCAATTGGTTGGACCTATTTTGCTGTGCTGGCATGTTTTGATAGATCAACTGTTCAGGGTAATTAAACTACAAGTGGTTTTAGTGTTGTCTGCATACTAAGTGAGGATAGGAGAAAATAACACACTTCAGCTTCAGAATAACGTAGAGTTATAAGTCATACCAAACGATATCGGTCAATCTCTTAATTCTAGGCTAAATGTCAGTTTATTGAATGCAAATGATTTGAAATGTCTCTGATGGACATGACCTCTCTGTTGCATATGCGGTTGGCCTTGGTTTAGTTTCATGCCAGTAAATCGAGCTGGATAAAGATCTGATTTCTGTGCTTTCTCATACATCCTCCTCACTGAATGGATTTCATCAACCTTCTCCCTCTCCTGGGCCCAACACTGGGAGTCTTTTGCAGAGGGAGCTGATTGAGGTGGCCTCCTTTTTGTCAAATCATGACTGCACGTTTCTTTTTTAGTAGATGCACTAGTTCCTTAATAAGCTGATTGGAAAGGTAGATGACTCCGTAAACTCAGACAGGTCCCAGAGCAGACCATTTACATCCAAATTAGCCATTAAAAGAACTGACAAGCGATTATAGTGAGCCGGGCCCTATTTTTATTTTTTTTGTAAGTGATGGCTGTGTGCGAATATTTCAAACTTTTCGAATGTAATTACGTTTTTGAGATTTTATTTTTGTCATTGTCAACTTAACAAAAATTTACCTTTTCATGCAAAAAAAATGCACTCCTTTAAGGTGAAGGTTTCATTTTTCTGATGTTTAAATATCTTTTCCAATCACAACTTTTTTTGTGTGATGATAGTGGCACTGTTAAACAAGAAAGCTTTAAGTAGCTAATTCAGCTTCATGGTTCTTCATTGTTCTTATGCCTGTATACCAGACGGTCAGTGAATCCCCTTTGCCTTTTCTCTTTCTTCATATTCACAGCCATCATGACTGACAGGAAGGCAGTAATAAAGAACGCTGATATGTCTGAGGACATGCAGCAGGATGCAGTGGATTGTGCCACACAGGCCATGGAGAAGTACAACATTGAGAAGGACATTGCTGCATATATCAAAAAGGTCACCCATCCACAGAATATTTATGATTGACACCTCTATAGACTTCAACAGTATTTTATTTATAAAACATAATTTCCTACTTTATCTTCATTCTTAGAAAGATTCAGTAGAACAGCATGAATAGTTCACACAAAAATGTATTCACCCTCAGGCTATCCAAGATGGATATGAGTTTGTTTTCTCATCAGAACAGATTTGAAGAAATTTAGCATTACATTACTTGCTCACCAATGGAACCTCTGCGGTGAATGGGTGCCGTCAGAATGAGATTCCAAACAGCTGATAAAAACATTACAAGAATCTATACTCCAGACTCCAGTCCATCAATTAATGACTTGTGAAGCATTAAATTACGTGCTTGTAATAAACCTATCATTAACTTCAAATATTTGCTTCTGGCTAAATATGAGTCTTTTATCCATAATATTGCTTTCTCCAGTGAAAAGTCATCTCATCTGATTTAGGAGAGAAATATACACAGCACTGTTAACAAGTAAAAACTGTTCTAAACAAACATGTAGGTGGATTTTCACATGAGAGGACAACAGGGGAATGATTTTTCCGCTGGAGGAAGCGGTATTATTGATTATGGACATGTATTTTGGACAGAAGTGACGGTTTAAAGTTAAAAACACCTTGATGCATTTATTTCTTAGAAAGATGCAGCTTTTCACTTGACATGATGTTAATTGATTATCTGGAATCGTGAGGATTTCTTTGAGAATTGTGATGTTTTTATCAGCTGTTTGGAATCTCATTCTGACGGCACCCATGCACTGCATAGGATCCATTGGTGAGCAAGTGATGTAATACTATATTTCTCCAAAATCTGTTCCAATGAGAAAAAAAACTTGTCTACATCTTGGATGGCCTGAGAGAGAGAGCATTTTCAGCAAATTTTCATTTTTAGGTGAACTATTCCTTTAATTGTTTGATTTCAAATAGTTTTTTGTGAAATGGAAACAAAAATACCTTTTGATTTTGTACACTTCAATACTTTGAAACTAATGCACAGCTAAATGTTTCATTGCCCCCACCCCCCAAATGAATTATGTAACATTACTTTTTAATGAAGAGTGTACATTATTATTTTAATGCATTTGCAATATGCACATCATAAAGTATGTAAATGCATTAATATGGTACACTGTTGTTGTAGCCCAGGCCTTCTAGAATACTGTTGCTCCTAGTAACAGTATGAATTACTGTTCTTGCTTTTCAACAGGAGTTCGATAAGAAGTATAATCCGACATGGCATTGTATTGTGGGACGGAACTTTGGCAGTTATGTGACGCACGAAACTAAGCATTTCATCTACTTTTACTTGGGTCAAGTGGCCATTCTGCTCTTCAAATCAGGCTGAGGGAACCGCTGTCGTTCATGAAAGTTGGACATCAACTCCAAACCTGGACTGTGACGCACTGATGGCTTGAGCCACACTCTATACACACACACACACACACACACACACGCGCGCGCTTACATTCTCTCCCATATACACATTCATGAATTTAGCTATAGAGGCTGTGCATAAATGCATGGACCGTGTATATTATTTAATTTGTATATGTTGCAATACAGTAACTTTTTTTTGCTTTCTGTAGTTGCACGAGTTGACGCAACAAGATGATTTTTGTTTGTTTTTTCCAAGTCCAAATTTGTTTTGCACTGAAGTTGTACAAAATGCTTTGACCGCTGCCTTTAAATTATATTAAAGAATGATATGTCATACATATTTTGGGTATAAAGTTAATTTTTTTTGTAATTGTAGATCCAAACAGAAATTGTCCGCATTCCATTTCTAGTTATGACTGTTCCTAACCCGTTATGTGATGTAAAGTGAAATTACAGTGCCTCTTTTTGCATTATAATGTAACATGATCCATTGTCTTCATTTGCCTCTTACTGAAGTGTAGCTCAAGAATTTAACAAACTTCACTATCTCGGGAGACAAGGGCTCTTGCTGTGTGCATTTTTTGCTGAGGTAGGGAGAATGCAGGCTGGGTTCAATTACTAATGAGCAGACCTGTCTGGAAACAAGGGGCCATTAATGGGATACAGTACCTCTTGAATTTCAAGGACACATTTACTGAAGGCTTTGGTGCTTTTATGCCCATTTTTGCCCTTATGAAAGTGTGTATATTTAAACATGTCAGTCGCCCTTGCAAACGCCTTTGTCATGACACAAAAGCCCTCCTAGGTGAGAGGCAGTCCTACTCTAAATATTTTATACAGTGATGAGTTCAGTCTTTTCTGTAGCTCTGCCTGCTGAAGACGATGTGGCCAGACTGCTGTCTACTGTACGTGTTTTCAGATGCAGTGACGCAGCCAGTCAGGAGAGACATTCTTTTCTACAAAAATTACTCACCACACTCATAAATTGAAAACCTGCAGGAAAATAATCTAAGTAATATAAAATCTAAATATATATCACTATTAAGGACTCCGTGACAGATTATGACAGTTTTCTTTCCTATGTTGACGTATTTCCAGTTGAAACAGTCAGTTGGGGTGGTGGCAAAGTGGTACAGAGTGCAAGTATTTGAAGTATTTTTGACACTCATTGTTTTCACAGTCGTTTCTTAAAGAGTTACAAACCATGAACCAAACTAACCAGCTACAAGGTGAATCACAACATTACAAATTTTGATTTGAAGCAAAAGTATATGAAAATCGGAACAAAAAGATGATGGTTCAAGAGAACTTACTGGCTTCAGTGAGGGAAAGGCCTTCACAGGAAGCCTTGTGAATGACAACTTACCAAATAAAACAATCAAAAAGAAGAAGAAATATAAAACTATTGCTGTAGGATGTTGAAATATATACAGTGTTGGGAAGGTTACTTTGGAAACATAAAAGGTTACAGATTACAAGTCACCCTATTTAAAATGTAATAAGTAGTGTTTCAATTACTTTATTAAAGCAATGTAACTGATTACATGTGATTCCTTTTTGATTCCTTTTCTAAATTTCTAATGTTTTCTACATTCTAATGTTAATTATTTTCAAACATTTAAGGCAGGGTTAATCTTACAGTAGGACTCAACACTGATATCTGTCAGACTTTCAACATCCTGCATCACTTGAATTAAAAGAATAATAATTGTATTGAAAGCACAGCCACCACAAAATCAGACTTTAGCTCCTCTTTTTACTTTGAGATCGTTTTGAGGTTAAATACAGATTTAAAATCATAGCAAGAAATTGTTTAAAAGCTATGATGCTGTTTTTGAAATCAAATCTTTGGATAGCTATTATAGGAAACATTTACATTTATGCATTTAGCAGACACTTTTATCCAAAGAGACTTACATTGCATTCAAGTTACAGTTTTACATTTTATCAGCTCTTGCTTTCCCTGGGAATCGAACCCATGATCTTGGCGTTGCTAGCGCCATGCTCTACCATTTGAGCTACAGGAAAGCTGGCATCTAACGATGCCTTGGAAAAAAACAGGTTAATCTTTAAAAAATAATGCATATACATAAACCCAAATAGGAAATAAAACAGTTATCGAATAAGCATGCATCCTATTCTGTATTCTGTATACTATTTCACTATAGGATACAGAATAGGACACATGCTTATTCGATAACTGTTTTAGGTTTGGACAGCTTTTTTCCCTTAATAAATGAAATCATCATTTAAAAACTGCATTTTGTATTTACTTGCATTATCTTTGTGTAATATTAAAATTTGTTTGATGATCTGAATCTTTTAAGTGTGACAAATATGCAAAAAATTAAAAAAACAGGAAGGGGCAAAAACCTTTTCACGGCACTGTATATATATATATATATATATACTTACAAATTGTAGTCTGTTACTAATTACAGATTACATGAAGACAACTGTAGTTAGTAACATAATCTAAGATATTTTTAGGCAGTGTAATGTGACTACTTATTAAGATTATTTTTAGTTTAGTTTACTTTTTATCAAACTTGTTTTAAAACAATTTGCCATACTGATATAAAAAGCAAAGAGAAAGAAAATATATTCATTTTTTTATATCAACAAAATGCAATAAACATTACATTACACCAGGATTTCCCAAACTGGGCTTAATGTAAGAAATGCAGTGAGTTTATGAGCAGATTAAAAAAAAAAAGTAAAGCTAGTAATTAATTAAATCATAAAAATGTAAAATAAAACTATTTTTAACACTTGAACATTTAAATTTAAATATATTATTTGTTTACCTAATTTGACCATTAACATCAGAGAACTGTAAACAGGTGAATGTATTGTTCAATTATTATTGAAATATTACCTTCCTCAGATATTTCAAGTTTCAGATATTTCGAGGTTTGGCAGACAAAAACGTTTCCCTGCATTATATGAACAAACATTAATAAACATGAAAACAACAATGACATTACACACCCAAAGTGTTGCAGGTTTGAACTATTGTTGTCCAGACTTCCACTAAAGGTCACTGGATATGAGCTGCTGCTGCTGCTGCTTCACGCAGTGAATGCTTCTGGACTCTCGAGACGTGTTCTCGATGATGTCAGCTCTCCTATTGTCTCTCAGTTCCTCAGTCACACATACAGCACAATAACATTATGTCAGGGGAATGTCTTTCAATTCTAATCAAGGAAAAATCATACCTTTTCTTGTTGTCTTCTCTTTAAAGAACTTTAAACGTTGCACTTGAACCATTTTGCGCGAAAACTTGCTTCGGTTTGTGCGCAGCTTGATACAGTACCGAGTTCTGATTGGCCAATCGCCGTTATTCGTGAATTATCTTTAGAGAATTTTAACATTTCATTTGCATGATAAGTTTTACATAATACACATTATTAATCCAAAGGGGATGGTGGTTTTACTGAGGGGATGGTTTTTGTCAAAAAATACCCATGTATGAGTTATGTTTTTATATTGATTGCACAAGCAATGTACTTTTCTGAATATCAGCACATGTGCGAGCACAATTATGCATAGCAACACGGTGTTTCGTTCCTTGAATGAATCGAGTGAGCCAGTGTGGTGCGGCCCATTCAGATGACATGAATACAGCTTTAACTGAGGGGTTGAGCACCCCCGTAGAACCGGGCCTTCTATGATAAACCCAAGCCCTGCCTAACACACTAAACAAGCACTATGCATTACTACACCCGTCTCCCTATTCAAATGCGATTTATTTATTTGTAGATTACATTTAATAGATTACACTTTCATGAAAACATTTGCAATTGATTTGTGAAATGTTATTCATTTATTCATTTATTTTTGTTTGTTTGTTAAACGTGTCATTATACAAGTTCGGGCTAAGTTTTCGTTGCATTAACACAGTGGTTCCCAAACCTGTCCTGGAGGACCCCCTGCCCTGCACATTTTGTATGTCTCCCTAATCAGACACCCAATAGAGTGTTGACTTGCCGTCTCTACTAACGAGCTGATGAGTGAATCAGGTGTGTTATAAGAGAGACATACAAAAGGTGCAGGGCAGGGGGGCCTCCAGGACAGGTTCGGGAACACAACCAGCAGGTGCCGCCAGCCTGAGTTGTTTCACACGCTTCAGTGTTTCGAAATGCTTCGTTTCTCCCATCACTAGCCGACAGAGTAATGAAAAATATAGAAATGTGCGAAATTATTTAGACTTACTTGCATTTTTATGTATCGTATTTTTTTTTTAATTTAATATATTGATAAATAAGTTATGTTATAATACGTTTTATCTAAGAACAGTAACTGCAACGGAACAAAAATACATTTAACAAATTAAATATATTTAATATAGTATTGGTCGTGTGATTGATTCAGTCCATGTCATCAAAATCTCACTCTCCAGCTAACGTTAGATACTCAAACGCACAACTTTAATTTTATTACCATGAGAATTTCAGTCTGAAGAACAGACACACGGTTTGAAGTAGTTATACAGTATTATTAACCCACTCAAAAAGCGGTTGATGATTACGAATTCCTTAATACCATAATTGACCAAAAATGACTGATTTAAAATACTTTTAATTTAAAAACGGCCATTTCCGGTTGACCTCGGACGTGGTTCTTGGTTACCATAGTAAAGCCGCTATTTTGACCCTGTAAAGATGGCCGGTAAGGTAACGTTTTTTGAATCGAGCTTAAGTTTTTCTTCTAATCGCAACACTCAAGGACTTCAGTCCGCCTCACCCGATATACCAAGGTTTGTCCCTCTATCAAAGGCACAGCATGAGCTCGACGGTTCCGCGCAGGCGCAGGATCAGATCAGTCGCTGCTTTAATAAACTCCGATCACTGAGACCGTCTGACAGCGCGACTCTGAAAACTGAGCTCAATTTACTGTTCGACCAGCTCATCTCAGAAAACTACAACAGCGGCAACCATGACAGCGTTCAAGCAGAGGTATGATCAGATTGATGCTGTTTTCTTTAAAGCTGTCAAGCTGAGACAAGCTGTCAGTCTCCCAGAACCTAGTAGCACAACTACCTAACGTTTGGGCGTTGTGTCTAACGCTCGAATGGAATAACGTTACTTCATATCTGCCTGGATCTAGTTATCGACACGTGTTGGCATCATTACTGTCAACTTAGTTACGGTAATAATATTACTTTGAGTAACTAGTAGGGTAACACAATAAGATTTCCGTAATATTATTACTATTCCAAAATGTATTACTATACAACAAATAAGGCAAAACAAGATCCAACATGCACGTTAGAAATGAGCAGAACTTCTATAACAACACACAGTAGATAGAAATATTGCATTATATTGATTTTGTCAAGAAAAAAGATGATCACACACACACTCTGGCACACACATACACATGTATATGTATATGTATGTGTGTATATGTATGTATATATGTGTGTATATGTATATACATACGCACGCACGCACGCACGCACACATACATACATACACACATACACAACTTTCGAAACAAATAAATTAAATGTTAAGATTGAGCTAAGAAATCTTCATTGCGTACATGTTCACTACCTCACAACCAAAAGTTGGGAATTAACAAAATTTTAAAATGTTTTTGAAAGAGTTGTTTTATGCTCACCGATGCTGCATTGATATATTTTAAAATTAAATTTATTTCTGTGATGGCAAAGCCGAATTTTCAGCATCATTATTCCGGTCTTTACTGTCACATGATTATTTTTTTTTTTAGAAATCATTCTAATATGATGATTTGGTGCTCAGTTATTAATAATGGTTCTTATTATTATCATTGTCAAAATTTTTTATTATCATTGTTAATTGCTTTTTTTCCTGCTTAATATTGTTTTAGGATAAATTTTCTTTCAGGATTCTTTGATGGATAGAAAGTTACATGAACAGCATTTATTATAATAGAAATCTTTTGGAACATTATAAACATCTGTACTGCCATTTTGATCCATTTAATGTGTCCTTGCTAAATAAAAGACGTTTTTTTTTTAATCTTACATACAAGTTTTGAATGGTAGTGTATCATGGTTCCCACAAAACAAACAAAAAAACAATTAAGCAGCAAAAACTGTTTTCAATCTTGATATTATTAAGACATGTTTTGTTTTTACCGTATTACTGAATTTTTGATCAAATAATGTATTGCAGCCTTGGTGAACATAAGACTTCTTTTAAAAACATAAAAAAAATTAATTACTGTATACATTCATGTAATGTTTACATATACATATATGCCCAAATTAATTAAAATATAAATTAATAATAATAAATTAATTAATTAACGTACAGAAAATTTAGACATTTGCACAATTTCCAGTAATCTAAAAAAGGCAGAACCTAAGTCTGTGAGAGGGTGTTATTCAGTGGTAGTGGTCGTCTAATATGGCTACCTGTCAAATTTCATAGGTTGTGTGTGAGATGCTTATGCATGCAAGCCGTCTGGTCCCTCTCAATCAAGAACATCTTATCATCAAACTGTGCCAACTGATTCATCAACTTCTAAACCAGCTACAGGTACTTAAAGTATGGCCTTACATTGAATATGCATATGGCTTTTTATCAAGAGGCATCATTTTTTTGATACTTTTTGTTCCTACTTACAGATAATAGTGGATGAGCATACGCTTGATGTTCTGGTAACATACTGCTCACGAGCTCTGCGCACATGCAGCTCATGGACTCACTCGGAAGTGTTGCTTGCCCTCTCGTCACTAGTGTATGGCAATGGATTCAGATGTCACAGGGTAAGAATTTCAGATCTGGCAACTCTCACTCTTTTATAACGTTTAGAGTCTAATCCTCATCATTTTGAATCCTCTCCAGCATCTTCCAGAGCTCCTTGGTCCGAGTGGTATTCTGGTAAGCTACGGTGACCCCAGCCAGCCTGACATAGAGTTACGTCGTTCTGCTGTGCATTGCACAGCTAATCTATGTCTCAGGTGAGCCATGTCCAGTGTCCAATCATGTCTTGAATCAAATCTTCGTAAATGGCTGCTATTCAATATCTTTTTAAAATGTAGAAGTTTAACTAAAGGCTGGAATACACTATGCAGCTTTTGCCCAAATCTTTGCCCTGATTTCGAGCAGTTGAGAAAACTGAAAGGCCAGAGTCAGTCTGTAGATTTTGGACAGTCAGATTTAACAGACTTCACAGAAAGTTTCTTAATGTATGATGGGCATTTAAAAAAAAAAAAAAAAAGTACCTCTTGAGTAGACTATGATTCTCTCCAGTCTGAGAAAAGCAAAATATGTTTGATATTTTGAGGCAATTTTAGAACACTTATTGTTTTAATTTGTCATGTATCTTATAGCACACTGATATGGTACCAAATATTTCCAGCATCTGTACATTTTAATTGTTTTCAACTAGTTATTAGATTTGACTATTAATAAAAGTTTGAAAAGCAAAGAAACTATTTTAGTTTTGGCCCATTCTTACCAAAAATATATTTGCACTAGGCCACACCGCCATGCTATAACATTCTGTTTATTATAAGCACATGCTGGAAAAAAGTAATTCCAATGATATTGTTCTTCTGTCATTATTGATACAGTCTTGGTGTCGACTTATTTATTATAGAATTTTAGAAGGATATTTAAAATGTTATAGTTGTCATTAAAGTTATTGTCCTTGGTGAGAATGGCCCTTTAGAGTTAAAAGTCAATTGTTTTTTGTTTTTTTGTGTGTACTAGTGTTCCTGGTCAGCCATATTTAGAGGAGCCATATAAAGGTGTATGCTATGGAATCCTCCTGCAGACACTGCAGTTCCCCAAACCACCTGATGTGGAGGACATTGTCTTCTGTGCGGTCAGTAAAGCATGTTTATCTGATGCTACTAAAAGTCAAGGTGAGGTCACATTAGCGAAAGTTAGATGATGTCCAGTTTCTGTTGTCATGAGTGTGGTAATGTATGAAGCCCAGTTCAAACCGTCACTTTTAAACTAAACATCTTTCTGTTGGTCAATGTGAATTTGCATGACCAGCTTAAACTTGAGCAGAATTTGCGTGGGGAACTTTTTCGCTTTCACGTGGAACTCACAATTGCACAGATTGCTATTGAAATGACCTATGAGTTTTCTCATAGCAATGGTAAATGTGACCGCACCTTAATGTAATAGTTCACCTAAAAATGGAAATTTGTTGAAAAGGTACTCGCCCTCAGGCCATCCAACGTGTAGATGAGCTTGTTTCTTCATTAATTTAAAGGAATAGTTCACCCAAAAATGAATATTTGCTGAAACATTTCTCACTCTCAAGCTATCCAAAAAGTAGATGAGTTTGTTCCTTCATCAGAGCAGATTTGGGGAAATTTAGCATTGCATCACTTGCTCACTCGTGAATCCTCTGTAGTGAATGGGTGCCGTCAGAGTAAGAGTCCAAACAGCTGATTAAAGCATCACAATAATTCACAAGTAATCCACACGACTTTAGTCCATCAGTTAACATCTTGTAAAGTGAATAGGGTCCTATGGATTACTTGTGGATTATTGCAATGTTTTTATCAGCTGTTTGGACTCTCATTCTGACGGCACCCATTCACTGCATTTTTAGCAAATGCAAATTTTTGGGTGAACTGTTCCTTTTAATTAAGGTTACTGAAGTGCTGTCAAACTGTTGTTTATTCACATTTTCTTTTGTTTATGTACTCTAAAAGTTCCCCATTGCTTGTGTTTCAGCTATTGCAGAGTGCTCTGAAGGGAACGCAGTATTTTCTCAATGGTGGAAAATGGAAAGCTGTTCCAAACCAGGATTTGGGCACCTTATTGGCCGTGCTCAAAGTATTCATACTGTTCTATTCTTGTTTTTATAGCTGTAGATATACAGATCGGTTATACAGTTAGAAAATGAAGCTGATTTGATAAGTGGTGGGGAGCAAATTGCATTATGATAATTGATAATTGTGTCCTTGGCAGAGATTCATGTTCTATGGCTTGCCAGGAATAAATGTGGAAATGCCAAAGGTGTTGTACCCCGCTCCTCTCCCTCAGTATGAGACCATTCCTGCTGCAAAACCTGAACCTTCACAAGACTCAACGGCACAGAAAAAATCAGCTGGGGTAAGTGGCCATATATGTGCACATGTGTTAGAAATACAAGATTAAAGGGTGTTGTAAAATCAAGGCTATAATTGTATCATTTGCAGAGGAAGAAAAACCTCTTAATTCTGCTTAAGTCCCAACAGAACAAGAAGCGCAAGTCTCGGGGGAAAGGGAAGAAAGCTGGAGCTGAGGGAAAGAAGGATGGAGAGGAGGGAGAGGGTGACCACATCTCTGGGGCTCTTAAAACTGGAGGAGGTGGAGTGGATCAGAGTGGTTGGTCACATGGCTCACAGTCCGCTAGTGTGACGTCCCCATCAGGAGCGAACTCCACAACTCTACCCTTCCTGGAAGAAAGGGAGCTCTGACTCTGAATTCTCTGACCCTGAGGGAGGAATGCAGTCTAAACTCAGGTTTGACCCTTGGACTATTTATGCCAGGAAAGCTTTCTTAAATTATTAGGTCAAATAAAACATTGACTGGTGGTAAATGACCTAGAAAAAAAAACGCATATATGCATATGTATTTTTACATAATTTATGTAGAGATCAAGTTTTTTATGACTAATATTTATTATTTTTATGTTTAAGTGTCCAATAACAGATATGCTGATGTTATTTGTTTAATTGTTTAATTTCTTCTTTTTGATATGATTAACTAAATAATAATTTTACTACAACAACAAAAACTATTTGTTATTATTATTGTTATTAGAAGTAATTTACTTGTATAACAATGCATGTATTTTAATGTTTAATAATAATTAATAATTCACATTAATTATAATATAATTATGAATTATCTTTGTTATATTCACTTTTTGCACAAGTGTTCAGTAACTGATACTGTATTTCTGCTCTGACACAACTGCGATTGTAATTATATAAATAAATAATATTTATATTTGAACAACAAATACCTATGCATCATGAATATTTTGTATTATGTTGTATTTTGTACAATAAATTATAATTTAATTTAAGTTAAATAATGCATATGTTAATGTTTAATAATTAATAGTTCATGATCATCAATATTATTAATATTAATTATCATTGTTATCATAAATATTAGGATTTTGTGCATGACTCTGGCAAAACTTTAAAAGTAATTATATTATTAAATAATTAAATAACTAAACTATAACTAAATATAATTATATTACAACAATAAATCTATTCATTCTGAATATTTTGTATCATTATTCTGTTGTATATTGTTCAATAAATTGTTATTATTGATTATTTATTATTATTTAGTTTAAAATGCTACATCAAATATTTCTGTAACTTTTCACCTAAGTATGATTGGCTGTTACGTAAGATGTTAATTAGCTAATCTACTTTTCTGTTTTTAAAATGAGATATGATTGGCTTGTCATGGCTTTACATGTAAATGTGTTTGTTTTGGCTGCTGTCTCTCCTAGGTTGTATCAAGCACGTGTGCGGCAGAGTGCGCTTCAGTGCTTCCTGGCTGTGGTCAAGTGTGTAGAGAAACGAATCCTCTATGGCTACTGGTCTTCCTTTGTTCCAGATGCTCCTGGGATTGGAGGCCCTCCTCCTCTTACCCTCCTGACCATTGCCCTAAAGGACCCCTCCCCAAAGGTAAAACACAAGTCCACTGTTGGCCATTTATAGTTTATTTGACTTTTGATGCATGACATTTGCTCCTAGGTACGGGCAGGCTCTCTGCAGGTCCTGTCTGCTCTTCTAGAAGGTTCTCGCCAGTTCCTCTCCACCGCTGAAGACACCAGTGCACCCCGCCAGGCCTTCACTCCCTTTTCAGCTGCATTAGCTGCCAGTGTCAGAGAGCTGCACCGCTGCTTGCTGCTAGCACTCGTAGCGGAGTCCTCCTGTCAGACACTCACTCAGGTCCTAAAGGTAACAGAACACACACTCACACCAGTGTTCTTTTTATTTACTCCAACTAAAAACTTTAAAAATCATTTTTGGTGGCTGAAATAAAGATTATTTATTTATTTATTTGGATGCCCATTAGCAATGCCCAAGAGCATTGCTAGTCTTCCCGGGGTCCACACAACACTTAAAATTCATACATTATTACATGCATAAAAAAACAATTAAATACATTTTTCATATTCCAAGACACCTCTATAAACATTTCTTCCACCTTTATAGTATATAAAAAACCTGCTATAAAACTTATTGCTCATTCAATTAATTCCTATACTTCAACCTTCTATAAATACAATAATCCAAGGTGTGCCTTTACCTGCCTTTTAAAATCTGTTTTCCGTGTTATCCTAATTAATGACACCGGTAAGAGATTCCATGATTTGATTTCATTGTCCTATAGACTACTGTACTTTTAAGAAAATTAGTTTTAGCATTGGGGAGTAAAAATCTACCTTCTGTTGCTCGTCTAGTAGCATATTTATGTGACTGAACATTGGATTGTAATTGATTATACTGATCCAAAAGAGTTTTAAACTGTAAAACCTTCCATGTTGATAACAGTATTGCAATCATCCTGTCTTCCAGTCTTAGCCATATAAGATGAAAATGCATACTGTTTACTTTAGTACCATACGGACACTGGAGAATAAATCACGCTGACTTATTTTGTACCAGATGGAGTTTCCTTAAATCCTTTTTTTGTAGCATTAGCCCATATTATCTGACAATAGTCAAGCTGTGAGAAGAAGAGAGTATGCAATATTATTTTCATTATATCAAAATGATATCAAACGTAAAATATTTTCTACATCTCCTCACTACAGCTAATACCCTTACCATTCAATGTGCTTTGACCATGACATTTTATTATCCAGGGTGATACCCAATAGTTTCGTTTCATTAACATAAATAAAATAGCTTAAATAAAATAAAATATAAATAGTAGATGAATAACCTAAACTAAAAATAATGCAAATATTACCTTGGTTTAGGAGAAGTTACTAATACTACAACAGAAATTAAAGCATAGAAACGTTTAATATTTCAACAAATATTTCAGAAGAACAAAAATTAAGATCCTCCTTTATGCCCTTATGCCATAGTCCAATATCTCTGAAGCATATTTTGATAGTCTTTGATTTTTAATGAAGTGAGGCCTGATTTAGTTTTAGATTTTTATTTTTTATAAAAGGTAAATTTATAAATGTTGTTTTTATTTGTTGTTCAAATATAGTTCATATTTATACATCATTAAAACCAAATTTAACAATAAAAGTGAATTCAAAATAAATACTATTAATAATACTGTAACTTCTATTATAATTTATTAAATTATAAATAACACATGCAGTGGCTTCAGAATAAGGCTAGACCTTTTCTCAGAACTAACTTAAGCAATCTTGTAATCATCAATTGGCACAAATACCAGTAAATTCACTAACGCAAACATTAGTAAATCATGTTTCATGATTAATTTAAATACTCTCCTCCCATATATTTTGCCACCGAAAGGGAAACTTCTACAAATGCATTTGCAATAAGATCAGCTGCAAAAATAACTGTCCACACATTTTCAGCACTAATTTTTCAATGTGTGCCTTAAAATAAATCTTGACAGTAGTTTTTTTTTTTTTTTTTTTTTTTTTATACGAAAAGGGGTTTTGCGCTGGTTCAAGCTGTTAGTAAATGTGGCCCAAAGAAAGTGAACACTATTTGTGTTTTGTCTTTCAGTGCCTTGCCCACCTAGTGTCCAACGTGCCCTATAATCGTCTCAGACCGGGCCTGTTGAGCCCACTGTGGAAACAGAACCGCCCATATGTGCGCCACAGAGGTACTATTATAAGTTGTACCTATTAAAACTGTCCAGATGTTGAATACTTGGTCTAAAAAATGTTTCTAACAATTCAGCCAATTTGATTATCCACCATTCCGTCTCTTCCTCCCATGGTAGATGTGAACGTCCGTGTGTCCAGTCTCACTCTCTTCGGTGCATTAGTCTCAACACAAGCCCCCCTCCCAGAGATCCAGCTCCTCCTCCAGCAGCCCGGATCCACATCTGCCCTCAGCACCCCCGGCATCAGCACCCCGCAGGAGCTCTCTCACAACTGGAGACTTCCCGCTCGCAGAGACGGAGAGGCCTCGTCTCCTGGAGGAGGAGTTGAGGGGGGTCCGGAGGGGCCGTGCTGGCTGTTGCAGCTGTGCGTGAGCCTGGTCACTCAGCCTCGTGAGGAACTGTACTCTGATAGTGACGCCGGCGGCTCTAGTGGAGCATCGCTGGAACCTTCACCCGTACGACTTGAAGCCCTGCAGGTTAGTGGTCTGTTTGTGAAGATGCAGCCACAGCATTTGCGCATCTTGAAATGTTTGTCATTAATTGTTTGTATGTGGTTTATTTCAGGTTTTGGCTCATCTTGTAAAGGGTTACTTCTCATTGGCTCAGACGTCTCTGTTGGAGTTGGGGCAACTCGGTGCTCGCTGTCTCACAGAGCAAGATCCTTCTGTGCAACTTCATGGCGCTAAAGTATTGGATCTTTATGTCTTTGTCAGTTTCTGTCATTGGTGCTTACAATGGTGATCATTTTGTTCAGATCCCTAAACTTAAAGGCATGTTCGCAATAAGAATTCAGGTTTTCCATGCGTGTCTTTCAGACCAGTGCATAAAAAACTGCAGATGGGCTGAATTTAAATGCAAATTCTCTCTCTGACAGCAGGTGGCGCTTATGGAAAAGCAGTAATTCAAATTTTTGTAGGTCTGAGCAGACACTGTAACAACCGTTCATTCAAATTCAAATGTTTCTCACAATGAACATTCATCTTGATGTGAGCAGGACTTTATTCTTAAACGTAAGCAAGTAACTTGTCCTGCACTATTTGTGCTGTATGAATAATACCTCAGATTTGTAAGTCTTGTGAGCCAATAATTCAGTGACCAATTCATAAAGAATTATCATTGAATGAATCGACTTAATGAATTAATGAATTGAATGATTGAATTGACTAAATGACTCCATCAAGATGCCAAGACTTGCCACCATCTTTTGATGGATTTAGTTTCAAATTTGGAGTATCATGTCTTTTTTTTCAAAATAATTTTAGATTTCAATATTCAATGTTACAAAAAAATCATTTTAATATCATTATTTATGCGATGTTAAATCAAAATGTCTTTCTGTTGCTACTTTTTTGTAAAATATATTCAATGATTTTCTCATTTAACACCGTAATGACTTTAAATTATCTTTTGGGGTGATTTCTCAGCCCAAATTGATATGCAGTTAAA
Organism: Schizothorax lantsangensis; assembly: GCA_027422415.1. Taxonomy (NCBI): domain Eukaryota; kingdom Metazoa; phylum Chordata; class Actinopteri; order Cypriniformes; family Cyprinidae; genus Schizothorax; species Schizothorax lantsangensis. The sequence goes on from CM049859.1 coordinate 7,480,129, forward strand.
TTGCGATTAATTCATTGGCACATTAGGTAATTAATTAGATAAAAAAAAAAATTTGGGCTTGACAGCCCAAATTTATAGTTGGCGTTCTTGGTGTGAATGGCCCTGAAAGTGATTCTAAAGATATCATTCATCTTTGTCGGTATCATAATGGTTGTTGTGTGGATTAACTTATTCTTATAGAATTAGCATGACAATTAAAACCTACATATTTATAGTTATTGCTAAAGTTAATGTGCTTGGTATAAACCACTCAGAAAACCTTAGCAACAACCTAGAATCATAGCAGTGACTGTAGCATGAGCAAGCACCTGTAATTTTTTTCCGTAAACTGTAACATTTTGTTTTGCATTCTTTCTTTTTTTTCGTTCTTGGTCTGTTTCACAATTTCTGTGTATTTTACAAGCTTCTGGAAGAACTGGGAACAGGCATTATCCAGCAGTACAGAGCTGATGCCAACACCACTCTACAAAGTGCCAAATGCATGCCAGTGTGTCAGGTAAAATATTGTACATGTGATGCAAAACTTAATTCAAAGTTTATGATGTTGATGTAATGCTGGTCTTTTGCCCTTTTCAGGTGGTTGAGTTTTGGTCCGAGGTCTTGGGTGGTCCACTGATCAGTGCCTTACAGAACGAGCAGCATCCCACCCTACAGACCAGTGCATGTGACACCCTCTCCTCCATCTTACCACAAGCTTTCAGCCAGCTGCCTGTGAGTGTGTTTGACCTCTTGAGTTTCTGTGTGTGATATTCTTTGTGATATTCATGTATATCACTATCTGCAGGATAAGACGCAACTGCTGTGTATCACAATACTGCTGGGACTGACGTACAGTGAAAACTCATTGGTAAAGGCGGCATCAGTGAGAGCTCTAGGTGTATACATCCTCTTTCCCTGCCTGAGAGAGGTACGGGATCAGCCTTCTCATATAATGAAAGAGCTTCACTTTTAATTTCTTAGAATATTCTAAATATTAAGAACATTATTTTATTTGACTTTTTACTTAAGTTACATATTTAATATATATAAAGTTTTAATATAAGTAAATACACCTTCATCTGCTTGGAAAAGTACTCCGCACTGATTTAACGTTGCCTTTGTTTTTGACGACCACAGGATGTGATGTTTGTGGCAGACACGGCTAATGCCATCCTCACTGCTCTGGATGACCGCTCACCCAATGTTCGTGCAAAGGCAGCCTGGTCACTTGGCAACCTCACCGACACACTCATTGTCAACATGTAAGAAAGACAAATGACCAGACCTGTGTGTGTTACGTTGATCTAGAATACTGATGGTTTTCCGTTCTCATCTGTTGTCCTCAGGCAGTCAGTGGGGCTGGAGTTTCAGGAGGAGTTCTCTGATATGCTGCTGCTGAACATGCTGAGATCTGCCACTAAAGCTTCAGGAGATAAAGACAGGGTGGGTATTTCTTTTTTGTAACTGATGCCAGAAGCCTTTTACATGATGTGTTCACAGCATCTTCAAAAGATGTCTAAAGTTGTTAAATAAAATGTGTTCCACCTTGAAACTTGTAGAAAGTTTATTCACTATGCTAAATTATACAATTATTTAAGATTTCAGGCTATGAATTCCTGATATGTACCACTTTTGGAGAGCGAGTTGTTAATTTTTTTTATTTATTAGGGCAGATAAGATCCCAAAACCCATCACTCATCAAAGCCAAAATGTTACAACTAAACACCTTTATTTAATGTTATCAATGAAATTATACTTCATTTCTTAATTTACTGAATGTTACTAGCACACACACACACACACACTCAGCTGAGCTGGTGTTGCATTTCTTATTTTTATCATCACACTTTGGAAACTTGAAATATTTTTTCACGATTCTTTGATGAATAGAAAGTTCAAATGAATAGCATTTATATTTTTTGGACATTGTAAATGTCAATTTAAGGCATCCTTATTAATTCCTTTCTGAATATTACTGAACCTAAACCTTTCAACAGTAGTGTATTTTCAGTTTAAACCTCTTTTAGCTAATAGTTTCAAAGTGTTTTATTGTAATTCTTGTTATCAGTTGATATTGGATATGAATTATTCAATGTTATTGATATTAAACTGTGGACATTTCTGTCTATTCAAGATGTCTTAAAAACCTAATGTAACCTTTTCTAAGAATTACTTGAAGAGTGTGTTCTCTGTAATAACACTTTGCCTTTAAGAGTAGCTGTGTAAATCTGTGTTCATGCATTAAAGAAGAGTTTAAATTCATCATTTGAAAATAGACCGTTACTAATTATCATTAACACATTTCAGTTCCTTGTTCATCTTTCCATATATGGTTTTATTGGCCATAATATTAAAATAGTACAGCTTATCAGTCAGAATTTGAATAATGGTGCATCTTCATTAAAGGCAGAAACAAAAGCCGCCTTTTCACAATGTATCAAGTGATAATGAACTCCAAGCTTGATGAGGGTTTCCTGTGTTGCAGGTAAAGAGCAATGCTGTCCGTGCACTTGGGAATCTGCTTCACTTCCTGCAGCCGGTGCACCTGGGGAAGCCTGTGTTTGAGCAGCCTCTGCAGGAGGCCATGAGGGCTCTGATCGATACAGTTAGAAGAGATGCAACCATGAAAGTGCGCTGGAACGCCTGCTATGCACTGGGCAATGCCTTCAGAAATCACAACCTGCCTCTGGGTGAGTGAACATTACATTTATTGAATTAAAAATTAAATAAAAAATCTGGGTGATGTCCTGTTATCATAATGAAAAAAAACAAACAAACAGTTCTTGAAAATAAAATAAAAAGAAAATGTTATTACTTTTTACTTGATGGTTACACCACATGACATTTTATATAATACAAATTTAAAGTGGTATAAAAAACGAAAATTAAATTGGAAAAATATTTCTTTATCATGGCGAAAGTATACTTGGATTTTTATACATACAATAAGGTATACGTTTGTGCACGTGACCTAAATTTCGTTCACAGCCTAGTATGTGTGTATTGTTCGCATTCAGCCCGGTTTTCTAACTCCATAAATTGTTCACACATGCACGTTGAATTTTTTCGCAATAATTATTCATCCCACAAGGTGGCAACACTGACCCAGGCTGCTGTTTCACAGTCAAAAAAAATAAATGTAAGAGACAGAACAACAACAAAAATAAACTACTGGAGATGTAACTGCAATAGACACATGTTGAACACTTTAGTGAGGGGGTTACGAAATAAACGCAGAGTACAAAAAAATCATTCATAATTTCTTAAGAGAAATGGCGCAGACACTGGGCAAAGTTTCTAGTGCACATGTTGAACGCCTGTTGATGCACGCTATCAAAATCTTTGAAAGGCTTCAGCTGTGTTTGGCTATATGTATGCGCTGAGCATTCGAGTCAGAACTAAAGTTCACTTTAGCTCTTGTTTGTCACCTTCTAGAGATCAGAATATCATAGAGATTTAGAGGTGGGTTAATTTGGTAAAGCTTTCAGAAAAAGCAGAGTTTGAGTTGTACAAGGACGTGAATGCTTTTTACAAGTTGGGATCTCATAATTACGATACTTCATGGCATGAATGCAGTTTAACGCGCATGACTTCTTCATTTGCAGGTTCTGCTGTCTGGTCTAAAGAAGCTTACTCTGCCCTGTCCTACGTCGTCACTTCCTGCAAGAACTTCAAAGTACGCATCAAATCCGCTGCTGCACTTTCTGTTCCATCAACGCGAGATCAGTACGGTGACGTTCACCAGTTCGCCGAAGTGTGGCGAGCTTTGGCTCAGGCCCTTGAGCACAGCGAAGAAATGGAGGACTTCCTTGAATATCGTTACTGTGCTAGCTTACGCTCACAGCTCTGCCATGCTCTCCTGCACCTTCTGTCCGTATGCCAGCCTGATGACCTTCCAGCGCTGAGGTCATCACTGAGTGACCAATCCAGGCCAGTGCTACAGGGCTTCCTGATTCACTACCTTAGCGATAAGGGTGTGACTTTGGCTGCTGGGGTTGATGGTGCTGCAGGGGAGGAGGCTGGGGATCATGCGCTTCCTGAAGATGGTTTGATGGTGCTCAACGAGACCCTGACCAGGCTGAAGAGACAGCTGGAAGAGGGCGTGCTGGACAGCAGTGAGGATCTGAAGACTGTGGTGAATTTCCTCGAGGATGTAGTGAGGAACTTTGAGGAGTTGAAAGAATCTGACAGCAAAGATTCCTCCCTTACACTCAGCAAATCACCACAGCGAAAGTGAAAATACAGATGAAGCCATATGCCATGACTATCTGAGGTTGAACCTGCCTTTTAGATTTTATTAAAAATGTATATATTAAAATATATTTCAAACTATCAAAGAACTTCCTGTAAAGTCTCGAGTTACACTTTTAAAGAAAAAGTTCACCCAAAAATGAAAATTCACTGTCCTTCTGGCCATCCAAGATGTAGAGGAGTTGATTTCTCATAGAAACACATTTGGAGAAATTTACTTGCTTGGAGAGACACCAATGGATCCTCTTCAGTGAATGGGTGCCGTCAGAATGAGAGTTCAAACGGCTTATAAAAGCGTCACAATAATCATGACTAGTCCATCAATTAACATCTTATGAAGTGAAAAGCTACGTATTTGTAGTAAGTCCATCGTTAAGTCATTTTTAACTTTAAATTGTCACTTCTGACCAAAATATGGGTCTATAATTCGTAATAACACTTCATCCATGGAAAAAGGTCCATCCCCTGTTGTCCTCTCACATTAAAATGTAATGCTAAATTTCTTCAAATCTGTAACAATGAAGAAACAAACTCTTTTGCATCTTGAATGGCCTGAGGGTGAGTGCATTTTAAGAAAATGTAAGTTTTTGGGTGAACTATTCCTTTGAAACTAATTTCACTTTGAGTGATTTAAAGCAAATAGACAAATAAATAAACATTCTTACTTGTAGACTCGTGTTATTCAAGGAAATCACTCTGAATTATTCACGGACACACTTGGTATGCAGGTACGTACAGAATGTAAAGTTACTAAAAAATATTTATTGTGGGTAGTTTTTGTTTGCAGTTTTATTATACTAAGACTCTGACAGTATATTACACTATTATATACAGACTGTATGACAGTATATTAACTAATGCAGACATTAATATAGCAACATGCTGTAATTTTACATGCAGTTTGGGTATAAAAGCATTTCAGACATTTTTCCTCACTTACCCCATTGTAGCAAATTATCAACATTTGTTGTTTAAGTAATAGTTTTCTTAAATTTAGCTAGAACTGTATTGACATCTCATGCTCTGAAATGTATTAAGACGACAGGTTTGCTGGGGTTTCTCAGTGTGTTATTTTGTAATGTTAGGACTAAGGTTGTGATTGGGTTTCTGCATTTGCGAGCAGCTGGAATATTGTGGTTAAATCCTCTGTGAAAATGTGAATCATGATTACTCACCGTTTTCTTCCAAAGCAACTTACAGACAGAAATTACTGCCCCCTGAGGCACCTTTTATGTACATGATACCCATATAATTGAGAAGAACTGGTCTGTAACTTCCATTTCTAGGTCATTCGTTCTTAGGATTGAATCAGTAACTTGTATTAGCAGCCGTTAGGTTAATCATAAGGTTACCACTACATCTCTTTATAGACACGGAGTATCTGGACACTTTCTGGTTGTCAAATATTAGCGGACAATATAATGAACAAGACCAAAAATCAACAACACTGAAATCATATATATATACACAAACTTTCATTTAGTACTGCCTTTCAGAAGTTACAGAAGACACTTGCACTCAAAATAAGTTAAATTTACCTTTATCTTCAAATTCAAAAAGTTTTCACCCCCCTTACACTTGCATGGTTTTTCCTTCTGGAGCATCAGTGAGGGTTTGAACCTTCTGTAATAGTTTCATATGAGTCCCTCCGTTGTCCTCAGTGTGAAAAGATGGATCTCAAAATCATAGTCATTGTTGGAAAGGGTTCAAATACACAAAAATGCTGGAAAACCAAAGAATTTGTGAGACATGAAGGATTTTTCTGAAGAACAGCAGACAGTTTAACTGTTCAGAACAAACAAGAGACTCATGAACAACTATCACTAAACAAAAAAACACAGCTGTGGATCATTCAGCTAACAACACAGTATTAAGAATCAAGTGTACATAAACTTTTGAACGGGATCATTTTTATAAATTCAACTTTTTTTTTCCCCTTGTGGACTATATGTAAACATCTTTTATGTGAAATATCTTATTCAAGTCAGTACTAAATAAACCATTACATGCATTTTGTATGATCCCTCTTATTTTGGTAAAATAAAAAAAAAAAATTAGATTCTGCAAGGTTTATGTAAACTTTTGACTTCAACTGATTTTATATATATATATATATATGTGTGTGTGTGTGTTATAAAAATATTACATACAATAAACATTAAATTACATCAGGGTTTCCCAAACCAGGGTTCATGACTTGATGAAACGCTAAAAATTCAATCGTAAAAATTTTATTAAAATAATTGTAAATTAAAACAATCTGAACAAAAACATTTGAACTCGTAAAATATTAATTATTGTATTTCATTACCTGGATGTCGGTGTGACCATAAACTGACATCAGAGAGCTGTGAACATTTAAATGAGCATAAATTATTGAAATGTTATCCTAAAATGCTGGAGGACTTCACGTAAATATTTTCAAAGCGGTTCAGGTGACAATTTTTTTTGGGAATTCCTACATTACGTGAACAAACATTAATAAACATGGAAATGACATTACACCGAGTCGTCCAGGTTTGGATTTTTTTCCTCTCCCCCTGGACATCCAGAATCAATCATTAGTGAAGTTCACTGGATATGATGAAGACAGTATTTCACAGCTATACATTACCAGTGTTTAGTAACTGGCATAATAAGACATTTTCTAATTGAGTGCTGCCTTTACACTGTACAGTAATGTTGCAATATGTCTTATTAACCGTAAAATGCTTTCTTTAAATCCAGTGTGTAACCCTATGTTTTACAATTAGCATCTGGTTCAAACATTAAAGGAAAGATAGTAAAAGGAAATATTAAAAGAGAAATCAGAGAGAGAATCAGCTAATTATAAATAACATACTATGTGAATAACATGCAATCACTAAAAAAGTAACTGTAATCTGATTATGAACATTTTAGAACATGTGTAATCTAATTACACACACTTCATTTGTACAGATTGCATATAATTTAGCTTGAGTGCAACTTATCAACACTTACATACCAAGAAGATTTTTAAAATCGTTTTTAAAATGTTCATTAACATATCCTAATATGCTATTATTATTGAATAACTGATAATCAGTGGGAAAGTAACTGTAAATATCTGAACGGCAAAAGCAGACAGCACCTAAAAAAGCTTTAATGAAATTAGCCGTGAGCTTTAGTTTGACGTGATACCTTGATTGACTTTGGCCCTCTGGGGCCTCGGGGTCACTGAGGCATGAGAGAGAAAAGCAGCAGGAGGAGTGCAATCAGGATGAAGAAGAGGGTGAAACGTGTGATTCCTGTGAAGAGCAGATCAAGCGAGCGTGAGGTTCAGCGGGGCAGAGTCCACTCATCTCTAACAGGAGGGAGGGAGGGAGGAATGCTGATTCAGACACGGCTGTTCCCGAGCGCTCACCCTCATCCCCCTCTTCCCACTGGGGTCCCAAGAGATGAGGGACAATTAGGACCTGTAAAACACTGTAAAATCTCTTAGGATTGGATGAGGCTCTTTAAAACGCTAATATATGTTTCTGATTAATAAAATAAATAATTCAAATGTTCAACTTAAATATGCTATCATTAAAATCGTATGCTAAAATAAACATTAGAAATACTACACTTTTACTTCAAACTGCATTTATCTCTCTGTATACGTGTTGTGTAGGAAGATAATAGATGTTCACGTTTGTGTTGGTTGACAGATTTGCAGTGCATTAGTTAAGCGATACCTGATTAACCCGAGTAACCATTTAGCTAAATGACTGTGCACAGGATGGGTGAGTGAATGACAGAAAAACAGAGTGATATTATGTGATGTTGAATCCCTGCTGAAATCAAAATGAATTAACTTCAGATTTGCGGTAGTTTCAGATCTCAGACATTTAAAGTGTCTGGTAGTGTGCCAGCATCACATGCTCTGCCTGTATTTATTCTCCTTGCTACATTTATGGTTTGTCAGATTTTGACCCCTCTTGAGAAGCCATCAAAGTCTCCATAAAAACTCATGAATTCTTTACTGTGTTGTAAAACCACAGTCCAGCATCATAGCTTGAATGATATGTGTTATAATGCTATTCGGTGTTCTGTCTGTGCAGTTTACATGAAATGTCAAGTGATTTTTTTCTTTGAGTGCAGGTCAAAAGTTTGTAGACTGCAAAAGTAGATTGAAAGGGATGGCCTTCATTACAATCATGTAAACTGCCACAAGGATTAGTGTTAGTTAAGTTTACTTGAAATTAATGTTGATAAAACTGGTTGTTACACGAATAAAAGTGGGAAATCCTTTAATATTCTCTGGGAACTTTACCTAGAAACAACAAATGTAGAATGTGTTTTTTAAAAAGCAGCATGTAGACAGTTCAGACAGCTTTTGATGATAGACTTTTCTGTTTTGGAAAATAAGAACGTAAATTATGGAATTTAAGAAAATTTAGCAAATGGTGCTTTACTGTAAGAATCTGCTGGAAAATGAGCAAAATGAAAGTAAAAATAAAGCAAAATTGTCTGCATAGATAGATACAGATAGATAGATAGATAGATAGATAGATAGACAGACAGACAGACAGATCAGGAGACAGACAGACAGATAGATAGATAGATAGATAGATAGATAGACAGACAGACAGACAGACAGATCGACAGAGACAGACAGACAGACAGACAGACAGATAGAGACAGACAGACAGACAGAGACAGACAGATAGATAGATAGACAGACAGACAGACAGACAGACTGGTCGGAGACAGACAGACAGACAGATAGATAGATAGATAGACAGATAGACAGACAGACAGATGGTCGGAGACAGACAGACAGACAGATAGATAGATAGATAGATAGACAGACAGACAGATAGATAGATAGACAGACAGACGGTCGGAGACAGACAGACAGACAGACAGACAGACAGACAGACAGACAGACAGACAGATAGATAGATAGATAGATAGATAGACAGACAGACAGATAGATAGATAGATAGATAGATAGATAGATAGACGGTCGGAGACAGACAGACAGACAGATAGATAGATAGATAGATAGATAGATAGACGGTCGGAAACAGACAGACAGACAGACAGATAGACAGACAGACAGACAGATAGATAGATAGATAGATAGATAGATAGATAGATAGATAGATAGATAGATAGATAGATAGATAGATAGACGGTCGGAAACAGACAGACAGACAGACAGATAGATAGATAGATAGATAGATAGATAGATAGATAGATAGATAGACGGTCGGAAACAGACAGACAGACAGATAGATAGATAGATAGACGGTCGGAAACAGACAGACAGACAGATAGATATATAGATAGATAGGTTTATGTAAGTGTATTTCGGCGGGGGCTTTGCAGTCGGTTCTGGGAGAGTAGCTCCACTCACACTCCTTATTTCCTCTGCGACTGATCTCATTTGCTCCTCTGCCTCCTTAAAGGAAATGAGTCTGATGTCTTTCAGTCACTTTAATTTTGACAAATGCTCAGAGCTGTCAGTCAGTTGTAGTCTACCATGTGCACTTGCACATTCATCAGACTCTATGAATAATATATAATGTCCAGACTTGTTAAAATTATTGTAATTTTTCTCCCACCTTGAACATGTCAACAAGAATGACAATAATTAGTGAAAAGAAAAAAAATTAAATTATAGTCTGAAAAGCTAACAAACAAAACATTTTTTTATATATAATCCTTGAATTTGGTCGTAATTCATCCTAAAATATTACAGGAAATTTAAATAGGAAAATGTGTGGTGTGTATATTCACACACTAGGCTGTTTTATAACACAAAACAATCATAATCATTGCTCATCATCATGAAAAGGAAGCTCATGCAGGTTAGATTACTGAGGTTAATGTCTAACAGAGTGATCAACGGAATCTTTATATGGTGTAACACCTGTGGACACAGTTCTGTCACTGCAAACACAGATAATAAATGCCTCGAGACCTCACCTATCACACAGAACACCAGCTATCACTCAACAAATGACATTTTTATACAGAAATAATTATTTCTCCATCTCTGTCAGGCTCTCAGTCTGTGTGTAGGTGTGTGAGTGTATACTTGTGTTTATGTGTCCTTTTGAGTCCAAGTCAAGGTCCAGCTTACTGACCGGAACTCATCTTTCTGGTAACTGATTCCCCAGCTTATAAAAGTTTTACTAAATGCATTATTTTAGCATATTCCTGCTATTCTTATAAAAGCAATATATCTGTAATCTCTCAATCAAATATCTGTGAATGGATGCCTACTGGTCAACTCTGATGGCTTGGTGACATTAATAATACCTTTGGGTTCAAACTGCAGGCAAATTAGCCATATTTACAAAAAAAAAATACCAGTGGAGGAAAAGGAAGAGGCTTTGTCAGGGTGACAGCAGAGCCTTTGATAGTGTCAAGGAACAACATAAATACCTCTTGGTCCAAAGAGAAAAACGAACAAATTATTCATCCGATACAGTCACACTCCACTGCAGCTTTCACAAGAGAAGTAGTTTCACATCCTGGAAAAAAATATGTAATTTCTGTAAGTTTGGTATTAACTGCTGTTAATCATTGAGAACTGACCAGTCCCCAAAATGTGTGAGAAAGGTTGAAATGCAGTGTGCAATAAAATTCTGTTCCGGGAGCAGATTTGATCTTATGAATTACTTGCTTTTCAGATGTTTCATGATGATCTTTTTATATAGCAATTTTATTTCAGTCTAAAAAAAACTAGTGCTGTCAAACGATTAATCACAATTAATCACATCCAAAATAAAAAAAATATTTACATAATATAGCCTATGTGTGTGTGCTGTGTATATTTATTATGTATATATAAATACACACACATGCATGTATATATTTAAGAAAAATATGTCATATTTGTGTAAATATATTTATATATAATATAAATGATATAAATATAAATATATACATGTAAATACATATAACTATTTTCAAAATATATACTGTATGAGTGTGTATTTATATATACATAATAAATATACACAGAACACACACATATATTATGTAAACAAAAACTTTTATTTTGGATATGATTAATCGTGATTAATTGTTTGACAGCACTAAAAAACATAAATACTAAATTTTCACACATTTACTGCTGATTATGTGCTTATCAGCGGGCTTGCCTAAAAAATCAAATATCTCTTTCCAGAAAAAAAAAGATAGAAAGACAAAGAACAGTTACAAAGAATGAGGGGTTTAGGAATAATGAAAAATCTGGTGCGGTTCTATGAAAAGTGATTATCTCTTACTAATTTTTTTTCAGTATTGGGTCTACTGATAAGTGCTGCCTTTGATTCTCAAGACTTATAAAGTATATACATTTAAACCACAAAACAACAAAACTTTATTTTTATTTTTAAATGTCCTTAATAATAATAATAACATTAACAATAATAATGTTTATATAGTTATTACAATGTTAGTATTAATAATTAATTAATTGATTTACTTGCTTGCTTGCTTACTTTAATTTAAAGATTTATGTAGTTGTTTCACCCTCTAAAAAAGTAGCCTAATAAGGTACCAAACACATCAACACTGAACATTTCAAACCCGTATACTTAATAAATAGCAGCTACGAATTCCTCATTTATATTAGCATATTCATGAACGAGTAAACATCATTTGCATAAGATGCACCAACCAATGAGCATGAAGTTAGCTCCGCCCATCAGGAACGTGGAACTACTTCCTTCAGCAGGTGCGCTCGTGCTCTGTACAACTGCAAAACTTTGCGTAAAGACACTTTAGCCTCGTTATTCCTATTCCTTAAAAACATTATTCATTTCAGTTAATTTCACACGTGTATTTACCGAGGGCGCGAGGATATTCAGCGAGACCGGATTGATGTTTACTGACATGGTGTCCAAGTTGACATCGCTTCAGCAGGAGCTCCTGAGCGCGCTGTTGGACTCGGGAGTCACTAAGGATGTGCTGGTCCAGGCGCTGGAGGATTTGTGTCCGTGTCCTGCAGAATTCGGAATAAAAATTGAAAAACCCTTGTCCCCGGCGAGTGTCAACGGCGGCAGCGACTCCAGTGATTCCAAGCCGGTGTTTCTGACTCTGACCAGCGCTCAGGGTAAAGGGGGAAAACTGTCCGGTGATGAAGGCTCGGATGACGGGGATGACTTCGACACGCCGCCGATCCTGCGGGAGCTGCAGTCTCTCAACACGGAGGAGGCGGCGGAGCAGCGCGCGGAGGTCGAGCGCATGCTGTCGTGAGTTAAGATACAGATATTTATTTTATAAATGGCGTGTTATTGGAATAGGCCTATTATATTCAGGTAATTAAGGGCAACACGTTACATTACAGTGTACCTGCTATTTATTTATTTTTGTATCTCAGCAGTAAAAAGAACATTGCGCAACGATGAGCAGATCTATAAATTAAGCGTGTGCCTATGCAGTTATTATTTCTCGGTAGAAACCTATGTAGTTACACTGTAACAAACAGTAGCGTAAAGTTTGACCACGTAAATATCCTATTATTTATTTATTTATTTTTTTTAACTACGAACGTTTTACTTTTTGCATGTAAAATATAAATTTAAAATGATTTGACAAAACCAATACTAAAATTACTGATGTAGTAGGCCTATATTATTTGATTTCCTTAACTTCGGGATTATTTTATTATTGTAAAATATTCATTAGCTTACTAAACAATGTAACTTTTTTTGTAAATTTAGGCAAAAATCGAAATGTTCCTTTTTAAAAGTATAAGACAATATTAAATAGGCCTATATTGATGTAAAGTCAAAACGAAACCACGTGTAGTTGTTATTAATTTATTTCTATAAATCATCAACAGAAAGATACACAATGTCGTATGAATAGAGGGAAAAGATATCTAGTTATTCATTGTCCAAAGGTATAGTCTTAAATCAACATCCTCGAGCACTCTCTAATGTGAGGGGTTATTTCCCCAAACAAACATGCTGATCCGTCAGACATTTTCCTTGTTTAAACCTATTAAAACAATCACAAGCGTTTTACTTGTATGCTGAGTGCTGGACAAAATGTGTTTCACAAATATAGCCTAATTAAGAGTTTTAAGTCCATTTCTCCTCGTAAGCTAGCCTATGTCACAGAACAAATGATATAGGCTAATATTGTTTTAGCCTATATATTTTAAATGATGTAGCCTATGTCATGTTGTGCATAATATTATAACATTATTATTTCTTCATTATTTTATTACATGCCTATAAGTTCTTCTATAAACATTTAGCCTATTAATTCCAAATGACTGTCGAGTCGACTTAATATCGAGGCAGAAAAGTCTCTTTTAGAAATTACCCTACATTTTTAAACTTTCGATACTAATAGCTAGGCTACTAATTAGACAGCATTAATTGATAAATTGTTACATTTTTTATTTACTTTTGAAATATTTTTTCAAATTTGTGAATTATTATTCAATGTTATTGCATGTCGATTAGCTATTTATATTTTAAACGTTTGCACATTTAGCCTATTATTTATTATAACAGACTTTTCAAAACATAAAGGCATCATTTTACACGAACAAATGACATAGACACATAAAAATAAAGCATTCTTGAGAAAGCTCATAATAGCGTTGGCTGCTGTGTTTGGCAGCGGGGACCCGTGGCGCGTGGCGCGCACTGTCAAAGGCTACATGCAGCAGCACAATATTCCTCAGCGCGAGGTGGTGGACGTGACGGGGCTCAATCAGTCTCACCTGTCGCAGCACCTCAATAAAGGCACGCCGATGAAGACGACCAAACGAGCCGCGCTTTACACCTGGTATGTCCAGAAACAGCGCGACATCGACAGACGTAAGTAGCCTCTTAACATAATGTTGAACTCTTTACCATCTGTAACATAAGAATATGCAGACTGTTTTTTCTAACACTTCACAATAAGGTTCCATTTGTTAACATGAGTTAACTGCATTAGTTAACATGAAAGAACAATGAAAAATACTTTTGAAAAAATTAACAATCTTAGTTCGTGTTAATTTCCACATTTACCAATACATCATTAAAATTAAATAAAAATTGTATCTGTTAATATTATTTAACAGACCTGAGAAATGACAATAAACACCTGTCATTTTATTAACTATTATTAACTGTAACATTAATAAATACTGTAACAAATATATTGCTCATTATTAGTTAATTTTAGTCAATGCATTAACTAATGGGACTATATTGTGAAGTGTTACCTTTTTTTCTTTCAAGTATTTGGGCAATTTTTAGCCATGCTTAAAATGAATGAATCTCTTTACATTATGCAGTCTAACAAAATTTCATACCAAGTGACATTTATTTATTTATTTTAAAGCTCTATTTATTTATTTTAAATGATTTATTTGCATCTGGTTTTAATGTCTTGTGAAACATATATGTTGTTATATATTTTATATAATACTTTATAATAAGTATACTTGCAAAACATGTATTGTATTATATTTAGTCTTTTATTATATTACATTCGGTATACACTATTATAAATTCTATTAGAAATCTAAATCTATATAAAATCAATATTAAAAGTCTTGTTTGTGAATGTTTTTTTATTTTATCCATTTGTATATCCCCTTTTTTCTGAGACTTTGTTTGGATTAGAAGACACTCAGAAAAGTCAAATGCACTTATTAATAAATGTGTAGACTGTGATTAAGAATGTGTTGTTATTTACTTACTCTGAATAGCCTACATTTCTAAAGGACACTTTTTTTCAGGTCAGTATGTATCATGTGAGCTCTGCTCTGTTAGCCCCATTATTGGATCCTTTTTTCCATTCTCAAAACTGCGCCTTCATTATGGGCCTCGCCATCCAAACACTATCTATCATGATTCTGCCTTACTCTGCCCCAATCGTGTCCCCCTCTTATTTCCGCAGAGTTCGACTGTGTTCAGGGCTCTGACCCCAGTGACTCAGGCAGTCAGGATCAGGTCCTGTTTTTTTTCCCAGAATTTAATCATACCGGACACAGTTCGGGGGCTGCGGGAGGTTCTGGAGGACCAATCGGAGATGAGGGGGAGCCAGGCTCTAAGAGGATGAGACGAAACCGCTTCAAATGGGGTCCGGCATCTCAGGAGATACTCTACCAGGCGTATGAACGACAGAAGAACCCCAGCAAAGAAGAAAGGGAAGCGCTGGTAGAGGAATGCAACAGGTAATTTTCTCTCTATATTGATTTAGTTTTATTAGAAATATTTGGTAACACTTTTTAACTATTTCAAGGTGTCCTTTTTTACATGTTACATGTACTTACTATTATAATAACAATAAATTAAACATAATTACATGCAAGTAACCCTAAGCCAAACCCTAATCCTAACCCTAACCATATAGTGAGTAAGTACATGTAGTTAATTAATATCACTCAGTACTTAAATGTATAATTGCACTGGAACAAGGACACCTTAACATAAAGTGTAGCCAAATATACAGTATATATATATATATATATATATATAATACATACGCGTGTGTGTGTGTGTGTGTGTGTGTGTGTGTGTAATTTAATACAAAGTGCCATTAATTAAATTTGTTTCTTATTTTCCTGTATTATTTTTTTTTTATGTTTTGCATTTTATTATATTACATGCAATATATACTGTGTCTACTATAATTTTAAATCTGTGTAAAATCTTTTGTGAAAATTTTTTTTATATATACTTTTGTACTTTGATAGGATAGTTATTATTTTATTTTTATTTATACTTTATGCATTGGGTTTAGTTTTATAAAATTACACACACATATATATATATATATACATTGCTCATTAATTACATTTCTTTTGTATTTAGATATCATTGTTTTCTTTTGTATTTAGATATCTTAAATGCGTTTTAAAAAATGCATTGTACAAATAGAAGTTCTTTATTTTTGGGGTTGTTTTCAGGGCAGAGTGTGTTCAGAGGGGTGTGTCGCCCTCTAAAGCACATGGGCTTGGATCTAACCTGGTCACGGAGGTTCGTGTGTACAACTGGTTTGCTAATCGGCGTAAGGAGGAAGCCTTCAGGCAGAAGTTGGCTATGGATACGTATTCACCCCACAGCATGAACACCCTGTTGTCCCATCCATCATCACATATGCAGCACCATCACTGTAGCTCAGATTCAAGTAAGATTTTGCTGCTGTGCAAATACTCCCAGGCTCTGTTTACACTTGATATTAATATCTGAATTTGGATGATTTGATATCTACCAAGTGTTATTTATACACTATCAGAGTTTTTATATATATATTTCAAGTCATCTTTTATTTTTGTATTTTCAGTTTTGTTTTAATTTTAAATAATTTTAATATATGTGCTTTTGTCATTTTCATTATTTTGTTTAATATGTTTAATTTATTTTTATTCAGTTCAGTTTTAGTTTTTATTTATTTCCAGTTAGTAAATTTAGTGCTTAAGCTTATTTCAGTTAATTGACAAAACAGCATTTATAATATTCGTTTAGTTTAAACATTGTTATATTTCATTTCAGCTTTATTTCAACTAACAAAAAAGTTTTTAATAGTTTTAGTTACCGATAATTACAGACATATTTTGCCATTATGAGTGTTAATATCAGGTGTAAAAAGGCTCACATGCAGTGTGTGTTTGTGTTTTATTAGAATTCCTCTGTCCCATTAGTGTGTGAACAAAACACACAGCCGCACCCGCAGACACATGTGAGATAGAGGGACATAAAATCACTTACCGCAATCTTTAGGGTCAAACCAGGTTCAAGTCAAGGTTCCAGCTTTGTGTCTGGGAGGGTGTTCAGCACACACTCTCTCCCTCAGAAGATCGATCTCTGTTTGGAAAAAAAGTATTTTAAACCCAGAAGGATCACGCAGTAGCTTAAAATGATCATAATATAAAATCAAAATGCTTCAGCTTAACTTTGACAACTACAAAAGGACACCATTCTGTTGAAAAGCTGTAAACTGTCAGCCTGTGAAATGGACCGAATTCCGCAGAATGTTTGCGAATGGATTAATATTACGTCAAGAGAGTGAGTCAGAGAACAGCGTGTTTGTTCAACCTGTGTGTTCTGCTACAGTCACTGACCTCCAACTGTTCAAAAGCTCTTTGATTGTATTTGTTTGCCCAGAGCAAGAAAAGGCACAACATTTAGCATAATCAGTTTTGAGGTATGTTTATGAGAATGCATTTAAGGAATAGACGGTCCAATAAAGGCCCTTCAGTGTTTGGACTGCAGACTCTTATCATTTTAGCTGCATATACAGCTACACAAAGAGGTCAAATAAAGATAGACAGAATCAGGTCAGTATGTGCGACTAGCAGTTTTATTCTCTCGCCGTTTTAAGTGTGACAGAACAACAAAAATATCCTTTTTTTGTTGTCAAAGCATTAACTGTGCACAGCAATACAGTTAAAAATTATGTTTCTTATGTTTTTCAATGCAGAACTCAGGTACAGTCAACAAGGAACCAGTGAGGTCACTTCCTCGACGACAATCAGTCACCATGGTAGCAGCCAATCAGTATTGCAACAGGTGTCTCCGGGTAGTCTGGACCACTGCCACGGCTTGCTATCGACAGATGCCAAAATGGTAACGTGAAATCTGTTTTAGCGTCCACATTATAGTGCAGTCACAATGTGCACGCTTTGACAAGTACGGGTCTACCAGCCCTTTTTTGTAGCCGCAGAGATCAATGTACATTTTACAGACATGATTGATAAAGTCGCCTTTATTTGAAAACTGACTCAACTAGGTCAAAGAGAGCATTGATCTATCATGTGCAGGCAGTGCGTTTGTTCACTTTTATGGCTGGTGTGAATTGGCCCCCCCAATAAACATTTGTTATGTTATGTTAGTGCGCACTCACAGTCCAAAACAACGTCTTGCACCAGAGGAAAGGAACCATGCTCTAACCTGCAAAGTGTTTGTGTACCTTATATGTATTTACATTGTGTGTATGCATGTGCATGTGTGTCCAGATCTCAGTCTCTGGTGGAGTTTTGCCTCCTGTGAGCACTTTGACCAACATTCATAGTCTGTCTCAGTCGTCTCATCATCATCATCAGCAAGCACAGAGCCTCATAATGAGCCTGGCTGCTCAAAGTGAGTGGATCACCATTTTATTTCATCCTTCTTCATGTCTTACATCATTGTTGTTCTTAAACTGTGGTATGTGTTAAATTTGCAGTAAAGAAACGGCAGCTGTGGTTGCTAGAAATTCACTGTAAAAATATGGTGACAATGTTTCAGGTATTACAACATTGGTGCCAACTTATAATGGTATATATTATTAAGGGATGTAATATTAGTATACCAAGCTACTTGAACTACCAAAAACTTTTTTTTTTAATCTGTACTGTTAAATGTACTGATAACCACCATAATAACAGTGGCAACACAGAAAGTAATAATATGAATCATGTGTTCATCGTAACCATAAAACATAAAACCATTTATACTTGCATGAATATGATTCACAGGATCATATATACAAAAACATCATGAGGGTAACATACAGTACATGATACTAAAATAATGTAATATAAATTAGGCAGCGGCTATTTGCACTAAGTGTAAATGGCGATAGAGGCTATTTACACTAGCAATTAGATGCTATTTACACTAAGTGAAAATAGCATATTTTCTTAGCGACGGATGCTATTTACACTAAGTGAAAATAGCAGTTTTTTTAGTGATATGCTATTTACACTAAGTGCAAATAGCTATAGATTCTACTTACACTGTGTTAAAATAGCAGGATTTTCTGCAATTTATACTACTTATTGCAAATTGTGGCAATTATCTGCACCTCAGTATTGTAAAACATTATAAAACAGTATGCAATAATAACTTGTTGAGTGTAAATTTTAATTTTAATTTTAATTCAAATGATTAAATGGATGCCACCTTATTGGGACAAAAGCCCTCCCTACACCTACCCTAACCCTATCCGATACTTTATTTTCAACTTTTTGATTATTTCCTTAATTTTTATTAAAAACAAATGCTTTTCTGATGTGATTTGAAATTTGAAAAGGGAGAAAAAAAGTTAGCCAAAAGGTGGATTCGAACCCGTGTCGATCGCGTCAGAAGGAGTATGATACACGCTTTACCATCTGCGCCACTGGAGCTGAAAATAGACAACCGTCTTTTGTAATGTTGGCTAGCCCAATCACACGTTGGTGGGCGGAGTCAGTGTAAATGGCTTCTGCCAACAAGGTAGGCTGTTTGCACTTAGTGTAAATAGACACTCCGTATAAATTAACTAAATTACAGAAAATGTAAAAAAACACCACAAAATATTTATGTAAAATATAATTAAATGTGATCTGTCATGCAGGGACTTCTCTAGGAATGTCCTTTTACATTTTTTTTTACTGTAAATACAGGCATTCATAGTTTTACTTGCAAAAAAAACATAAATATACAGTATTTTACTGCAAAATTACATATACAATGTCAAACCATTTACATGGTTTAGTTTTTACATAGTAATATATGTGTTAAGGTAACTTACATTTAAACAGGTTTTACTGTAGCATTTTTAGAGTTCTATTTCTAAAGTTGTTTGCACTTTTAATTTATCCTTATGCATCCTCATTTGAATATGCTTTTATAGACCTCATTTTGACATGTGCTGTAAACAAATGGAAAATCTACTGGTAATTTTAATTTTAGACAGTAGTAACAGACATTTCCATTAACCCTAAAACACAACACAATGAAGTGTGAACTTCAAAATACAGGTAAAACACAAATAAATACAGTAAAAAATAAATACAGAAAATTCATATTAATGCAGTACATTGGGCCCTATTTTTACATATTTTTTTTACAGTGTTTTCTATGAATATTATTCCATATTTTCTGATGTGATGGATGTGATGTGATTTTTTTTTCTGGTGTGGTATTTGGTCTGAAAAGTTTGAGAACCACTAACCTAATGTCAAAATGTCCTCATTCATTTTTTTCTAATTAGTTATCAAATAGAGTTGCAAAAAAACAATTCAAATCTCCCAAAACACTCCTCCTCCTCTCATTAGTCAGTCAAACACTCAGCCCCGCCCCCAAGGTGGGTTGGTTGAGCCACTGTGCCGGTATGGATTCTCAAATAAACAATGTTTTTTATAGCAGAAGTAGTTTGATAAGCATCTTGGTGATCTAGTTAGATCTTGTTTATCGATCTAGTTAACATGTTTATTGCCAGCTACCTGAATGATAACACTGGTTTAAGGACACAGACATTTGAAAGTCATTCTGTCGCCCCCCTGAGTACTGAGGTGTGTGACCACCACAGTAACACAAGAACACGTTTTATGCGTTGGTCACGCATTTGAGTCCATGTTTGCAAACTTGCCTAAGCCAGTAAACAGACGTCAGGCAGTCATAACAGAGTCCATTTACAGGTTCATTCAAGTCTTAAAGGTACAATAGCAAAATCATCTTGTTTAAGGATTCAAACTAACACGTAAAATTATAATCTGACTGTTTTGGCACAAAAAGAATGTTATAAATGGACTTAAAATGCTGAAAAGTGTAGAATGTGGCCCCCATTTATATATATATATATACAGTATATATATATATATTAATCAAAACTATTTCATTGCACAGTTAGGACTACTTTTTGATTACTTTTGGCCTAACTTGTTTATGGCATTGATTTAAATAGGATAATCTTGTACCAGTTGATATAAAAATACAAAGAAAACGAAAATATATTCCTTTCATTATTATTAACAACATGAAGTGCATTAAACATTACATTAAGTCAAGGTTTCCCAAAATGGGATTTGTGAAGGAACTTCAGGGAATTTGTGAATTTAATGAAAAGCTAATAATTAAAAAAAAAAAAAAAAAAAAAAAAAAAAAAGGAAAATGAACACAAATCATTTTAAAATAACAACAATCAAAATAATTAAGTTACAGTGCATTCAGAAAGTATTCAGACCCCCTTCACTTTTTTTCAATTTTGTTATGTTGCAGACTGATACTACAATTGTTTAAATTCATTTTTTTTTCTCATTAATCTACACTCCATACCTCATAATAACAAGTGAAAACAGAATTAGAAATGTCTGTAAATTTATTAAAAAGAAAAAACTGAAATATCACATTTACATAAGTATTCAGACCCTTTACTCAGTACTTAGTTGAAGCACCTTTGGCAGCGATTACAGCCTCAAGTCTTTTTGGGTATGACGCAACAAGCTTTGCACACCTGGATTGGGGGATTTTCTGCCATTCTTCTTTGCAAATCCTCTCAAGCTTGGTCAGGTTGGATGGGGACCATCGATGGACAGCCATTTTCAGGTCTCTCCAGAGATGTTCAAAAGGGTTCAGGTCAGGGCGCTGGCTGGGCCAATCTAGGACATTCACAGAGTTGTCCCTAAGCCACTCCTGTGTTGCCTTGGCTGTGTGCTTAGGGTCATTGTCATGTTTGAAGGTGAACCTTCGGCCCAGTCTGAGGTCCTAAGCGCTGTGGAACAGGTTTTCTTTGAGGATATCTCTGTACTTTGCTCCATTCAGCTTTCCCACAACCCTGACCAGTTTCCCAGTCCCTGCCGCTGAAAAACAGCCCCACAACATGAGGCTGCTACCAGCACACTTTACTTTTGGGATGGTACTCTGCAGGTGATGAGCAGAGCTGGTTTCCTTCAAACATCATGCTTAGAATTGAGGTTCATCAAACCAGAGAATCTTGTTTTTCAGAGTCGGAGGATTCTTTAGGTGCCTTTTTGTACATTACCTTACCAAGTGTGTTTTCATGCGTCTTCACTGAGGAGAGGATTGAGTTTGGCCAAACCGCCATAAAGTTCAGATCGGTGGAGTGTTGCAGTGATGTTTGTCCTTCTGTAGGTTTCTCCCATCTGCATATATGATGGAACTCAACTAGAGTGACCATCAGCTTCTTGGTCACCAGTCTAGACAAGGCCCTTCTCCATCAATTGCTCAGTTTGGCTGGGCGACCAGCTCTTGGAAGAGTCCTGGTTGTGCCAAACTTCTTCCATTTGAGAATTATGGAAGCCACTGTGCTCTTGGGAACCTTCAGTGCAGCAGAATTTTTTTGCAGTCTCCCCCAGATCTGTGCCTCGATACAATCCTGTCTCTGAGCTCTGCAGGCAGTTCCTTTGACCTCATGGCTTGGTTTTCGCTCTGATATGCATTGTCAGCTGTGAGGCCTTTTATAGAGAGGTGTGTGCCTTTCCAAATCATGTCCAATCAATTTAATTTACCACAAGTGGACTCCAATCAAGGTGTAGAAACATCTCAGCAATGATCCAGAGAAATGGGAGGCACCTGACCTAAATTTCAAGTGTTGTTCCAAAGGGTCTGAATACTTATGTTTTTATTTTTAATAAATTTACAGACATTTCTAAAATGTTGTTTTCACTGTGTCATTATGAGGTACGGCATATAGATTAATGAGAAAAAAATGAATTAAAAAAATTGTAGTATCAGGCTGCAACATAACAAAATTGAAAAAAGTGGAGGGGGTCGAATACTTTCTGAATGCACTGTATATAGCATTATTTCTGAATGTTCTGTAAATGTTCAAAATGTCCACTTCTTATGCTTAAGAAATGTTTTTTCTTAAAGGAAAAAGTCAGTTTATCATTTAGTTTAGTTTTAATTAACTATAATAATTCTGATATATGTGTAATTTAAGTCATATATTAGGTATAGTATCCATAAAGGATTGTTATTACTTTAATTCTTGTTGAACACTTTGATAACAGTGTTTTTATGTTTTTCCAGGTCTGACATCTCCGCAGTCTCAGAGTGTGCCCGTCATCAACAGTTTGTCTGGACTCACAACCTTGCAGCCCATGCAGTTCCCTCAGAGCACCAGCCTGACACAGCTGACCACAGCTCACATCTCCCAGCAGCCCTTCACACAGTCACACAGTAAATACACTCGCTTCTTTGCCTATGACCGCTGAAAATATTGTCAGTCTGAATTACGATGGGCAAAACTCACATTTCGCATGTCTTTTTCAGTGTACTCTCCCAAACAAGAAGCTGCCCAGTTTTCCCATCCATCTCGATACGCGACCATGGACACCAGCACCATCACACACCTGGGCTCCAGCAAGCAGGTCAGTCTTGCACATTCACAGGAAATAGCATACTTCCTTGTTGCAAAATAAGGTGGATAGATTTTTATACAGATATTTCTCTCTATATACATAAACTGTGCATATCTGTATGGATTATTGTGGTGGATAATCATTATTCTCTGTTGTCACTGCAGTGTCCTTTGCAGGCCTGGTGAACAAATGCACGGGAGCGAGAACTTCCTCGGCAGCTTAGCAACAGCAGCGCATGATATCTGTGTTTTTCGGTTACTTTGGTAACCTGTTAGCATGGAGAACCAACAGAAGCAGCACTGCCTCTGGATTCTGCGACAAATGAAGACTAGTGATTGATATATTACACCTTTAAGCCATAATGGATGACAGAACAAAATGGCAGAACTTGACGGTTGAATACTGAGCCGAAGCTTTCACACCAAATGGTTTTAAGTGATGAAATCTTCAATGACACTGTACATATGATTAAATGAGAAAATATGGTTTGTTGTAAAATAAGGTCAACTTTTCAGGCAAAACAACAAGTAGTCAGTCAATCAGAGATATGTTTTTTTTTTCATACACACCTTTGAGATTTGAACTGTATCCCATATTCTAAAAGAAAATCATCACATTACTGTGTAAATTCACATTTGTTTCACAACATCAAAATGGTCTTTCTATTTCAATGCATGGACTTGCACATAAAAGTGATCCCAAAAGACGCTATAAACATAATTGCTTCTCAGGGATTGATTTCACACTACTCCATTGTACTCCATTGTAGAATATATATAACTGCCTAAAGGTTTTGCTGTTTTTTTATATGTTTTGGAATCACCTCAATCATATTTATATTTGTGTAAATTGATAAATAATACATTTTTGAAGAATATCTTTTGACTCTGGAGCTCATTTTTATTACTTTAAGACAAAGATTATGTGTTTATTTATGGGAGCAAAATGTTTTGTCCGGTAATGTACCATAAAGTAGGACCACGCTTTGCATTGTAAATGTTTTCACACACTAATGGAAACTCAGATGTGTGAAGGAGAGGTGGAGACCGAGATGGGCAATAAAAGGGTGTGTTTTTGTTTTCCATGCCCCATTAGGTCTATTTCCCTTGTTGTCTCACTGGTCAAAGGGCATGCAAGTATCATCTGAGTTCACCTTTAGGAAGTGAACAGGTGAAGTCATTTCCTTTGCTCTTCTCACATGACTTCTCTAGCATGTGATTACAGTTTTTTCCATGGAAACTAAATTACCTAAACCAAGACCCTGGGGATTAATTAGTGGATGACTACTTAAGTAAACTGTACCAGTGTATCAGTCTTTGACACTGAAGAAAACCACTACTGATTTATTTTCATAACTGAAATGGCAATACATTTACAAAATGTATACTTTGTATATATTATACGTATATTATATTACTTATATATATTATACTTTTTTATATTATAGAAAATAATATGCATATATAAAATATGCAACATTTAGCACATGCAGTATTGGGTCGCTACTTGTGCAAAGTTAAGATAAAGAATTGTTTGTTGCCCAAAACAAAAAGTTATTACATTTGAGACTGTTCAAATAGATTTAGGCAATTCAGTTATGCTATATTGTTATTGTTCCAGAAGAAAATGACCATTACACATACTGTGGGGTCCTGTTTTTTTTTTGAGAGAGAAAAATTAACACTTTTATTAAGCAGGGCGCATTAAATTGATCAAAAGTTACAGTAAAGACTTTTACATGCTGTTCTTTTGAACTTTCTATTCATCAAAGTATCCGCAAAATATAAGCTGCACAATTGTTTTCAATATTGATAATCATGAATGTTTTTCGAGGACTAAATCAGCATATTAGAATGACTTCTGAAGGAGTTTGTGACAATTTATTTGCTAAATTGTCAATTTATGAATAAGTTAAGATATGGATCTATCAACAAGATCACCCTATAGTTCTTAAATTCTAAACACACACACAATTACACAAAACACAAAGATTACAATTATGTGACTATCCCTAAATGTTAAGAAAACGTTGAGACTGAGATGTTCCTGAAGGTCTCCTGTTCTGGTTCTTTCATTTAATAACAGCATATTAGTGAAAGAACTTTAATCTCAACAGAAAACATATCAGTAACAATTTACAATAATGGTATATTAATAATCATGTACTAATAGCTGAATTAATATTTACTTCAATATGAACTCATGATTAGTGAAGACATGAGCTAATTATGAACCAATCAAGAGCTATCATTAACCACAACCAGAGTCATAAGGGTTCATGCATGATTAATGCAGCCTTAACTACATGTTAGTACATGTTTGATAGTTAATGCACAATTAACATTGAGGGGTAAACTAAATCAAACAGTCTCTATAAGATCTCTATCATCAGTAACAAGTTAAAGCTTTCTGTCATACTTTTCTGCAGATGCATATCATAGCTGAGGATCTTAACATTCTGAACTAGTCTGTGTATGAACAGAATCAACTGTATTGCAATTGTAACACATTAGCGGTTAGCATAATAGCTTCTCCTTTATAGTCCAGCAGGGGCAGCAGAGGACACATGCTGGGATGTGGACAATGGTGGACAATGTGGAGGCGTAGAGCAATGAATGTGCAGACATGCCCTTCAGAACAGGTCAGCAGAAGAGATCTTATGTCAGCTTCTGCTGGACACTCACTGGGGTCAAATGTCAGAAAGACAGGAGACAGAAAAGCTGACTTTACTCCTGTAACCCTCCATTATCATCCCACACTGCCATAGCTTGGTGTTAAAGCAATGTTCCAGATTCAAAACAAGCTGTTTTATCAACAGATTACCACAGAACATAATGTTTGAATCATCCAAGACATTTTAAATGCAGAAATGTAATGTTTATGGGTTTGGTTTGACCCTTTCTGAATGAATGAATGAATGAATGATGCATTTATATAGCGCTTTATTGTGTATTGTTGTACACCCAAAGCGCTTTACAATCATGTGGGGGGTCACTCCTCAACCACCACCAGTGTGCAGCATCCACTTGGATGATGCGACGGCAGCCACAGGACAACGGCTCCAGTGCGCTCACCACACACCAGCTACAGGTGGAGAAGAGAGAGAGATAGAGCCAATCAAGTGGATGGGGATTATTAGGAGGCCATGATTGACAAGGGCCAGTGGAGGGAATTTGGCCAGGACACCGGGGTTACACCCCTACTCTTTACGATGAGTGTCATGGGATTTTTTTTTAATGACCACAGAGAGTCAGGACCTCGGTTTAACGTCTCATCCGAAAGACGGATCTTTCCACTTCTACTTCTGTAACAAAATTTCAGCTGTAAGGTTTCAGTGGTCATTTATGATACTTTTAATGAACTTCTGGTAATGCATGACCAACATAACCCTTGTGAGAGCAGTTCTCTCCATGTAAACAGACCTTTTCTTGTAATTTTTCAGGTGTTATGCAAAAGTTCCAGGCTTTACTGGCTTTACATGGTAATTACAATATGATGTCGGTCTGATAAAATTAGAGAAAGGGCCATTATTACTTGACCATTTCCACCCCTCTGTCTAGCTATCAGGGGGTCCAGTGTGTGGGTCAAACATCAGCCCACAATGACCCCCTACTGAGATCTTGTTGACTTGTTCACTTAGACAGTTTCAAACATGCTGACTAAAGATATTGCTCAGTCATCAAACACTTTAAAGTAAGGTAGGTATATTATTGTATTTATGTTTACAGGAGTTCTGCAAATAATTTGAAAATAAAATATAAAAATACAAATCCATATAAAAGTTTAAGGTCAGTAAGATTATTTTAAAATAAATTATTACTTTTATTTCACAAGGACGTACAGTATTAAACTGATCAAGTGACAGTAAAGATTCCTTTTTTTTAACTCCTGAAAATGTTTACATGTCGTGGGGTTTGGGTTTTGTTTGTATTTCTTGTTCTTTGCTCTCATGTCTTTTATTTTGGAGTTTAGTCATGGTTCCTGTCTAGTCATGTGGTTCCTTTGCCCTCTTGTATTCCTGCTATTGGTTCCTTTGTTCATTGTATCATGTTCTGATTGGTTGTCCAAGTCATGTGTCTTGTTCCTCATTGGTTGGATTGTGTCATGTGACCCTGATTGTTTGGTATATATAGCCCTCAGAACATGACACAATGAACAAAGGAACCAATAGCAGGAATACAAGAGGGCAAAGGAACCACATGACTAGACAGGAACCATGACTAAACTCCAAAATAAAAGACATGAGAGCAAAGAACAAGAAACCCAAACAAAACCCAAACCCCACGTTACAGAAAAAAACAGTTTCCACAAAATAGTAAGCAGCAAAACTTTTTAACATAGATAATAGTAAGAAATATTGTAAGAAACAATAGTAAGAAATTGTTTGTTGAGCAAAAAATCAGCATATTTGAATGAGTTCTGAAGAATCATGTGACACTTTTGTACCTTTATTTTTGAGAGTGTACCATGCCATTCTAATATCCTCACAGAATCATCCTGTGATCTGATTTATGACCCTCTTTGGTTTCTAAAGCCATTTTTAGCTTTTGCCAGAAGACCTTAGTATCTTCTCCAGGTTTTGGCCAGCGGAGGTAGGTTCGTTTCTTCACCAGCTTCCTCATCCTGTGATACGGAGAGAGCTGATGTGTGGGGATATCCTCTAGGAACACTAGAACCAACACATCCTTCTGCTCATCAAAGAGTCTGAAGCTTGCCACTTGGACCTCACTTGAACACCAGTTGCTCTTCAGGTAGTTCCTAGTGATCAGGCAGATGGTCTTACGGCTGCTGTATATGCCATCAATGATGTTGTCTATTATTGGCCTTCCTGGTTCAAAGTCTCGGTGGTGAAGACACAGTCTCCAGCCCTGTTCTCCTTCTAATTTGGGAATAAGTTCCTCCATTACCCAAGGCTCGTCTTTGGTGTTGTAGGAAATGAAGGCATCGTACTGGAACGTCGAACCGTTCTGTTTCTTCTTGCTGTCGTAAAGGAAGGCTAAGAAGAGGTAGTATGCATAAATGACCTGAAAGCGCAGAAAATGCCAGACGAATGACGAGAGGAGGGTAAGAATGACTACAATACTGCTGCAAAGAAAGCAGATGAAGTCGATATTCAAGGTGCAGGATTCAGTGTTGAAAGCAGACAAGCTCATTCCTCGTAAGGAACTAGGATAGCTACACATGTACTTGTTCAAATAAATCACCTGAGTAGAATTACTATTCTTGGCCCAGTCAATGAAGAATGCATTGGTACAGTCACAAGTGAATGTGTTTTTCTCCAAGTCGAGGACCTCTAGTCGAGGCAGTGACTGAATCAGGGTTTTGTTGATCGTGTCAATCTCATTGCCCCAAGCTTTTAAGGTTGAAAGTCTGGAGAGATTTGCATTCAACAGGAAGTTCAGCGAGCGTAGCTGCGTTCTGGAAAGGATGAGTTTGGTTAGCTTCGAAATGGGGTGGAACAACTCAGTCGGGATCGAGTGGTCTTCGGACAGCGCATTCTTGGAGAGATCCAAAAACCAGAGCTGGGGGCTGGACTGGAATGTATCAGGATTCAGATGAGCAAGATTCGTGTTTCCAGCGTAAAACATTTCTAAGGAGGATAAACCTTGAAGCAGATTTGAGGGTATTTTGCCGATTCCACGACGTTGACTGTGTAAGGTCAATACTCTGAGTTTCTTCAGGTCTTTAAAGGGAGGGTATTTCAATTGATCATTGGTAAATGAAATGCTGTTGGCGTACAAATCTAGATTTTTGAGGTTGGGCATGCCTGAGAACACATTATGCTGTTTGGTTAATGTTTTAGCTGATATTTTGTTTGATGACAGCATTAGAGATGTTAGATTATTCAGTCCTTCAAATGCATGGTCTTCGATGTCTGAAATCTGATTGTCTTGTAAGGACAAATTGTTCAGCTGTGACACATTCCTAAAAGTGTACTTTTCGATTTTGCTTAGCTTATTAAAATTAAGTTCTAGATCCAACAGGGAATGTGGCCCATTGCTGAAAGCATCACCGATCCTTAACAGATTGTTTGTTCCAAGCTTGAGGATCTCAAGACTCTTCAGGTCCTTGAACAAACAGGAACTAATGATTGAGATTTTGTTACTGTACAAGTACAGAGTTTTCACCTGTGTTAAATTGGCAAAGTCATCACAGGTGAGCATGTGGATGCTGTTTCTGCTGAGATCAATGAACTCGAGAGTGAAGAGCATTTGAAAGGAGTTTGTTATTCGAGTCAGTTTATTGATTTGCAAACGCAGCGTTTTTAGTTGTGTAAATCCTCTGAACATACTCGGTGATAACTGGGATATTTCATTATCTCCTAAATCTAATTCCGTTAGGTTAGAACAGGGATCAAACATGTGGTCGGTGAGGTGTTTTATTTTGTTAGCATTTAGCCGTACAACTTGTAGCATTGAAGAACATGCGTTGAGCAGAAGGTTAGTCTTGTTCAACTGAACATTTGCATTAAGCCTGATTTTATTCAAGAAATTCTTGAAGCTCTGAAGCACATTAGTAGCATTCTGGCCTGACATATGAACATCCATGAAGTATAATGTTTTCACTGAGGTAAAGAATGTATTTTCTGTAACGTTCCATGTCATGGTTCCGTTTTGACCACAATAAGATAAATCAAGGTGACTGAGAGTTGGAAATATATTGTCAGTGAGCTGAAATGTTGCCAAAGGGTTGTTGGAAAAATCTAGTCTTTTTAATGCCAAGGGCTTTGTTGACATTTCATAGGAGTTGAAAGCATCAAAATGGTTGCTTCCAATGTACAGTTCCTCCAAAAATGGTGATGCAAGAACAGGCTTGATTTTCTCTATATAATAGAGGTGGTTTTTTGTTAGGTTTAACACCTTTAAATTCTGAAGTGTGCTGAAAGCTGACTCTTCAATGTCTTGTATATAATTGTAATCCAGACGTAGCACCAGCAGATTGATTAGGCCGTGCAGCATACCTCTCGAGATTCCTTGTAGTTTGTTGCTGGCCAGATTGAGATGGGATAAATTGGAGAGATTGTCAAGTGCACCCTCTTGAATCTGCGAGATTTTATTGTTGGATATGTTCAAGTCCTGTAAGTTTGACAACTGATTAAAGTCTCCAATCTGGATCTGTGCAAAGGCATTGAAGGAAACATCTAAAATCCGTGTATTTCTAGGTATCAGCGGCATCCTGAAAAAGCCCATTTTGTAGCAAAGTACTTTCGGCTGGATGTCTTTTAGGGGAGTACTGATAGTGCAGTTATTTAAGGAAAATGCACTAGATAGGGAAATGAAACCACAGAGGGCAATATATAATGTGATTTGCTGTAGTGTTCCCATGTTTTTTCTTGATTGTTTTTACATGTCAAACTGGGAATGCACTGTATTCACCTAAATTTCTTTATTTATTTATTTATTTTGTGCCCTTTGCCCAGCATTCCAGGAGTTTGACGTTGCATTTCCTACAAATAAAAAAAATAATTAAATGAATTATTCAGAATCACTAAATTAAAAAGGCAAAGATCTAATACATTTTTATATATATATTCATTTTAATAAATCTCTATAAATTATTAAAAATCAGTTTATTATTACATAGATGATTATAAGAAATGACACCGAAGTGAATTGGTGAGTAAACCCCCAATCTATTAAATTATATATCAACAATCTGATGTTATGATAAAATGACAAGACAAACTGATCCTCTCACAAAGATAATAGAGAAACTTTGCAACACAACCTGCCATACTTCATTCCATCAACATGAACATGAGCAAAATAATCATTTCTGGTTGCTGCATTTTTACAGAAGACAGACAGGCAAAAAGCAGTTTGCAAGATAATTGTTCAGAGAAATAAATAAACAAATAAATAAGATTAAAAACATCTAATAGTTCTCAAGTCAAGTAACTTTCCCTTCAGGGGAAATCCTCTGTATCAAAAAAAACATGCCAGTGTGTGATAAATATGTAGCAAAATCATTATTGTCTAAATTAAAATCAATGCTTCCATCCATTCCTATCAAGGGTAATATAGAATAGACTAAAATAGAATACTTATATGCCTCCTACAGTAGTTGCCAATATACAGAAATGAATCATCTTACTCACTCACAAAGACTCACCTCTTCTTTTAGTCCTTGTCTGCTAAAACCCTTGAACACAACAGGCTGGTCTTGTTTTATGCTGTAAAACAGGAAGTGAAGTAATCTGAGGGAGAAACAAAGCAGAAGTAAAACCCACATATACATTCACAAACCTTCTAAACCCATAGATTCACACCTAATGAGACACCTATGGCATATGAACCTAACCTGATTCTGCTCATATATAGGCTATAACTTATAAAGCATATATTATAATTTCATCAAGTACAGGTATGTGTGATTCTGTGTTTTCTTATTGGATTGCTTCCTGTATGGGATGGTTCTGCTGTCATTCTTTATGAAAAGGCTTTAGTTCTCCTTTGGATGTGACCAACTTGAAGCAAACTTGAGTCACACAGACAGAGTCAGTAAGATTCCTTATCTTAATCACATGAGAAGCAGTTCTCTACTACTCTATTTCCTTCTGTCATAGGAAGACTTTTATTTTAGTTAATGATTTATTGCTCTGGAATGTTGTGTTTAAACTCTCTCTTGCTCATGCTGTTTCACTCACTTATATCAATAAATAATTTCCACATCTTGATGATAATTAGTCTACAACAAATTTTTGCTTTGTATTGCAACATCTTTTGTGTAGGTATTTGATTTGTTGCCTGGCAACTTTTGTTTATCTTAAATATAGCCTAGTAGAATTTAGACATAGGCTACAAAACGTGACTCAGCTGTATTAAATTCATACTTAGGATCTACAAAAGACAAGATGTTCTTAAAAATAATTGTGCATGCATTAAAAATGTCGACATTTATTGATATTGTTAATGTTATCCTTTAAGCATTATAATAAGAACTCACATATTCAACATATTGCCAGTTTGCTTATTATTACTGAAATATTTTTATACATAAATGTCTGAAATAAATGTGATTCTCGTCAAAAATTTTTTATTTTGTTTTATTTATTTATTTATTTATTGTGTTTTGGTTAATAATGATTCCTGTTACACGAAATGTATTATGAATATGCAACCAAAAAAATCACAAATGTAAAGGAGATTTACAAATAAAAAAACGTTTTAAAAAGAAAACAGCGCTCTCTAGTGAACGACAAAGGAAACAAAAAGGTGTAATAATCGAACGCCGAGAGCGTGCTGGACTGGTCATAAAATAGAGATCGATTAGTCACGTCTTTACACTGTTTCAATGGACGCCTTTGACTTGTTTAAAAAGCTTGGGTCTGGAGCAAAGTTTAATCTGAAAAGGTTTGGTAAAGATGCAGAGCGATTTAGGGTAGGTTTTAATGCAAAGTACATAAGAAAGTTAACGTATGTTAGGCTGTTGTTACGTAAAACGCAGGGAATACGTGAATTTACGACACGAGATACTGCCACATGGCTAACATGTGTTTCCATTTCCCATTGAATGTTCCTTAAAGTGCTAATGCTAATCAGAATAAACCCAAATAACGCTGGGTGTGAAACGCTAAGTTGTGTGAGACAATAATTGATATTTTCCACGTTTTAAACATCTTTAGTTTTGTTATTGTGTTGCACAGGCTATAGCTACTGTACTTTACTAATAAACACATGCTCAGTTGGTCATTATTAATTCTTGTGTAACCCCCCTTAGGTAGTGAAGTCTCAGAGCAAGGACAGCTCAAATCAGCTGGCTGGAATCAGCTTTTTTGGCAAAGAGACACAAGAGAACACGTCTCTGGAGTCCAGACTAAGTGAAGATGATGGTGAAGAAGAGAAAGAAGGCAGTGATGAAGAGCAGGCCTCTGGGAAACGGAAATGGACTGAACCAGTGAAGACAGCACGAAAGAAAAAGAAAGGAGCTAAGAAAAAACCCGAAGGTAAGTCATCTTTCAATATTTTCTGATCGCTAGCAATTCAGTGTTTACAGTTTTCAAACAGTTCTTTCTCCTTACTGTTGTGAAACAGATGCCGAGCCTGAGAGGAGCGAGGGAGAGGGGTTCCAATGGATGTCATCCCAAGAAAAGGTGAACGACCCCAAGAAGGAGTCTAAAGACAAGCCCTCCTTAAAAAGACTGAAGCAGCTTCATCAGGAGAAGGTACAAAGAGATGTTATTGCTTTTCACACCACTTTTCATTTTGATTGGTCACACTTGAATATTCTTGTGTAATTTCACATAATAAGATCTGGGGATGATATAAATTCTGGCCAATGATAATAATTATTTTCATGTCATGGCCGATATTAAAATTCTGTACATTTTGTGTATATGAACAATAAAATTAAAATTAAAAACGAATCGGTTGTTTTAAACGCTTTTGTTGAATTTAGTGCATGAATGTACAGTATGAAAAATAGATGTTCATATTGAGTTTTGCTCTTAGATTGCACTTAACAGGGTTATTGAATTATTATTGTTTTTAAATATTAGCCTAAATTGAGTTAGGTGAATGAGAAAGAATTTTAAATATAAAAATAGAGGAAATAAATGTAATATATCAGCCAGTAACTGATATGGTATTTGGGTGATTTGTGTTATGGCACAGTGTTAGAATTTACATTTATGTATCTACATGGATCTAATTTCAACTTGGGGAAAACAAACAGATGGGTTTTGTTACAATATTGATTGTGTGTTTTAGGTGAATCAAATACGGCACCAAAACCGGATTAACGTGCACGGGACAGACATTCCAGATCCTATTTCCACTTTTGAAGAGCTGCAGAAGGAGTATGATCTGGACCCACGAATCGTTCAGAACATCAAGGCAGCGGGTTTCCAGACCCCCACACCCATACAGATGCAGGCCGTTCCTCTCATGATGCATGTATGACATGTTTCTGTTGCATCAGATATAAATGTGTGAGTTTTCCTGATCCTCACTTAAGTGTTTTGATCCCATCATGGATGTGCTTGTTTTAGAAAAGGGAGATCCTGGCGTCTGCTCCTACAGGCTCTGGTAAGACTATGGCCTTCTGTCTGCCCCTGCTGGCCCACCTTCGCCAGCCCCTCAACAAGGGTTTCAGAGCCCTCATCATCTCCCCCACCAGAGAGCTCGCCACTCAGGTAAACCTTCAGCCCACCTTGTGCTGATTATTACTGTAGACTACAACAAATAATCTATATATTGCTGACAGTTTAAACACATTGACTGGCATACAGTAAAGACTAGCATCTTCATTTTTTCTCTAGACTCACAGAGAGTTGCTCAAGCTGTCAGAAGGAGTGGGCTTCAGAGTACACATGATCAATAAAGGAGTTGAAGCTGTGAAAAAATATGGGCCCAAGACAGCAAAGAAATTTGGTATGTTATGTATATGTATATTTACTATATATGTTTAAAATATTTTTTGAAATAAATAATTATTATTTGTATTCAGCAAGGATGAACTGATTAAAAAAACGATAGTTAAGATATTTATAATGTTATAAAAATCTTGTGAATACATTTTCTTTTGAACATTACATTCATCTAAGAATCCTGAAAACAATGTATAATGATTTCCATGAAAATATCAGCAGCAAAACTGTTTTCGACATTGATAATAATAAATGTTTCTTGAGCATCAAATAAGCATATTAAAATGATTTCAAAAGGATCATGTGACACTGGAGTAATTGATTCAACTTTGCCGTCATAGGAATTAATTGCATTTTACAGTAGAAAACCGTTTTTACATTTTAAAAAGATTTCACAGTATTACTGTTTTTACTGTATTTTTTTTTAATGCAGTGGATGCAAAGGTGAACTGTAAATAACAATGAGTTAGGATGTTGCTTTGAGATCCTTGAGTGTTTAGCATAATTATGTTTCTAATGTGAGTTTGCAAAAATTGTGGGGTTAAAAAAAAGTTTGAGAACTGCTGTTTTAGAGTGATTCACTGTCTTATTCTCAATACTTGTGTTTTCCAGATATACTGGTGTCGACTCCTAACAGATTGATATATTTACTTAATCAAGACCCTCCTGCTATCAACTTAAGCAGGTGAGTGATTTGCAAAAACACTGTGGTTCAAGAAAATACATTAAAGTATTAATTAGGTGTTTTCATCAAAGAGCTTCCAGATTGTGTCATGTTAACCATCATACACAGGAAATCAGTAGCTTCTGTCTCCAGTCTAAATGTATTTTTACTGTCTGTAGCGTGGAGTGGCTGGTGGTGGATGAATCTGATAAGCTCTTTGAGGATGGCAAGACTGGTTTCAGAGAACAGCTTGCCACTATCTTCTTGGCCTGCACTTCTTCTAAAATCCGCCGGGTTCTCTTCAGTGCAACCTTTGCCACAGATGTAGAGCAATGGTGCAAACTAAACCTAGACAACCTTGTCTGTGTCAACATTGGACCCAGGTATCTAAACACTCATGTTACATGAGTTGATTCATGTGACAAGATTAATTCTTATTTTGTAGTATAAAATTATTGCTATTGTAGGTGTAAGCTTATAAAAACTTCTCTGTTTTATGATTTTTTTTTAAGTTTTACAAATTTTACTTGCATTTAAATAATTTTAAATTTTTAAATTAAACTTCATTTACCTGGCTTTGTCCTTCCACAGGAACTCTGCAGCTGAGACTGTGGAGCAGCAGCTTCTGTTTGTGGGTTCAGAAAATGGAAAGCTACTTGCTATGAGAAACCTTATAAAGCAGGTCTGTGAAGTTCTCACTTTAGTCATTCTCATGACAAAATATCATTCCTTAATGAAAAAAAGAAAAATCCAGAGTTTCATAATTCAGATGCCTCATAAGGAGAAGTGAATTTTTAGCACTGAAATTGTCACAACTTGCATCATTTTCTTTCAGGGATTTCTGCCGCCAGTGTTGGTGTTTGTTCAGTCTATTGACCGTGCCCGAGAGCTGTTCCATGAGTTGGTGTACGAGGGAATAAACGTGGATGTGATCCATGCTGGTCGCACACAACAGCAGGTTAATAAAAGTACCAGATTATCTTTAAAATAACACCATTAATCATTCATTAAAAAAGGATTTGAGGATGTAAAGTTGCTAAAAACAGGAAAAAATCGAATTGGCTCTAAACATTCAAAATTATTCAACCCCCATATGTAAAATTTTGTAGAGAATCTTGTATTCTTTACAACCTCCAATGAACGTTATCTTACAAGCTTCTGAGACCTTTCTATTGCAATCTTGGCCCATTCCTTCAGTTTCCAGGTCATTGATAATCTTTGATTTCATGTTGCCTTTGTGTTCTTCAAATTCCAAAAATATTTTAATGGCATTTAAATCTGGAAACCAAACAGGCCACTCTAGAACATTCTACGACCAATCCCAAGCTTCAGTAGATTTGAATCTCTGCTTTGGGACGATTGTCCAGTTGGAAAATCCAATAATCATGAGCTTCAGTCTATTCACCAAAAACATCACAATTTTTGTCAAAATAGACTGATACTTCAAAGAATCCAAATCTCTGATACAGTCAAGATTTCCACTTCCTGCAGCAAAGCATCCCCATAACAAGTCTGGTCCACCTCCTTGTTTGACCATGGAGATGGTGTAGTTCTTCTCATAAACTTTGCCTTTTTTTGTATCAGATATACCACAGATTTATGGGTCCAAAATGTTCCAGTTTGGTCACATCACTCCATAAAACATTGATCTTCACATTTCAAACAGAACTTAAAACTATTTCTTCTCTAGAGCTTTTGTGAGAGCTCTTTTGACTTCTGTTTGCTGCTCAACTTTAGCACATGCGTGGGCTAAAATATGTGTTACCGCTCAAACATAGTATGGTTTGTTATAGAGTTTAAGAGGGCTTAATTATGTTTTAACACAACTTTGTACCCTACCATACAAATAAGTGACTTAAAAACAGCAATGTTGGATAATTAAAACAGCTGCATTACAAAAAAATCCTGTAACTCAAAAATATTGCGTTATACAGGTGCATCTAAGAAAATTTGAATATTGTGAAAGTTATTTTTTCTGGTAACATTTCAAAAAGTGAAACTTTCATATATTCTACATACATTACATGTAAAGTGAAACATTTCAAAAGTTTTTTGTTTTAATTTTGATGATTAGAGCTTACAGCTCATGAAAGTCAAAAATACAGTATCTCAAAATATTAGAATATTTCCTAAGATCAAAAAAAGGATTTGCAAAACAGAAAAATTCAAGTTCTTTTAAAGTATGTTCATTTAAGCACTCAATACTTGGTCTGGGCTCCTTTAGCACAAACTCCAGCATCAGTGAGGAGTGGCATGGAAGCGATCGGTCTGTGGCACTGTTGAGGCACTATGGAGCCTCCAGCTCATCTGTATTTTTGAATTGACTGTTTCTAATCTTTCTCTTGAAAATATACCATAGATATTATATCCTCCACCTTTCACTGACTTCTTTACGTACTAGGGCTTCAGTCTTTCCCTAGTTTGATGCCAAACTAAATGTTTCCCATCAGACCCAAATAAATTAAACTTGCTCCTTAGCAAAGGTGAGACTAGCCTTTTGATTATTTCTGCTAATGAGAGGTTTGGTCACTGCAGAGTGCGCTTTGTCCAACTTCTCTTAAACATGCCGAGACAGATCCTTACCCTGTTTAGTGCTGAACTGGCAAGCAATTCCAGCTTCAGTGTTGAACCGATTCCACATAATCCTCTCTTCTCATGCATTTGTCTTGACGACCAGCCATGTGGACGACCAGTCTTTTTGGGGGACTTGAATTAGCATCATTGTAAAGCTGCAGTATTTGCAAAATCAAATTTGGAACAACCAACTTCTCTTGCAGTGGGTGAAAGTGGTCATCCCTTTTGCCTTCATCTGGACAACCTCCTGTCGCAGGCTTTCAGTCACCTTAGTGCGGCCCGCAGTGTCAGTGATAATTAGAGGAATGCTGTCACTTAAATAGGGTTTGTCATATAAATTAGCTCCAGGTGCCAGATAAACACTTTTAACTTGGAGGTATCTGTAAGTGCTCTCTTATTTTGATCAGTGTTTTTTTTTTTTTTTTAAATATCTCACTTAAGTTTTTAATACTGTGCTTCAGAATGCAATTAATTTATGAATTATGCTTAAAAACTACCCTTCTACTCCTGTGACCTTAACATTTTGGAAATTGTAGGTTGTTCTTTAATTTTGATCTCCAATGTAATATTAGTATAATATATAATATTTTCTTTAACTGGTCTTTTTTTGTCTCTCTCATTAGAGGGACAATGTTGTGAGCAGTTTCCGTTCAGGGAACATCTGGGTGCTGATCTGCACTGCTCTCATGGCCCGTGGTATTGACTTCAAGGGCATCAACCTGGTTATCAACTACGACTTCCCTACCTCTGCTGTGGAATACATCCACCGCATCGGTTAGTCTGTTGTAGCTTATTATTTGAGTAGACAATTCATGTTGTCTACCCTTATTATACTAAGCTTGCTGCTTTGTTTTCTCTATAGGGCGAACTGGAAGAGCAGGACACAAAGGAAAGGCAATAACTTTCTTCACAGAGGATGACAAACCTCTCCTTCGCAGGTAATAACAGCACTCTACAACTGTAATAGTATTGCCTGAAATTTAAGGGAGATCCCTTTCTAACCCTGACTGCATGCGCCTCTGCTCACTTATTTTTTATGTATCAGCATTGCGACTGTCATAAAGAAGGCTGGATGTCCTGTCCCTGACTACATGATCGGGTTAAAGAAAATCAAAAGGTGAGGTTACTCAGTTATATTATATAGGTGTTATACCATAGCTTACATTGTTTTTTTTTGTTTGTTTTTTAATCAGTCTGGCATAGTTGTTTGTTCAGTTCTGTAGTTTGGAGATAAAGTCTAGCATGTTTAGATGTAAAAAATGCTTTCTGGAGACTAGTGTTGCTATCAAATGTCAAAATGTAAGACCTCTAATTTTTCTCCCTACAGCAAATTGAAACGGCAGCTTGCAACAAAACCCCCCAGACGGTCAACTATTCGCACGACTCCACGCATTCTCTTTGAGAAAAAGCCCATCAAGAGAAAAAGGTTTGTTCTGGATCCCAGTGCAGATAGCCGGACAAGTTTTTTTTTAGCCTCACGGAATTTAAAAAACAGGACCAGAATCGCATTATTTCAGACTTTTTTTTTTTGTCAATTAATTTATAGTTTTAAAATCTATCATTTTAAACTCTTTAACAGTTTAATTTTGTATTGCAATATTTAATTGACTTAATCATAATGGTGGTTTCTCATCTTAGTTTAGTGTGTAACTTCATTACATCTTCACTGTTTAATTTCAGGAGAAAAAGAAAAGCTGCAGCAAAGGAAGCAATAGCAAAGGGTGACGCAACAGAAGTCATTTCTAACAGCTGATGTGGCGCTGTTAGTGTTGTACAGACTGCTATTTGTTTTCTATCCACATTATTGTCTCTAATAAAGTGAATGTTAACCAGACTGTGTGAAGATCTTATGACAATCAACAGTTGGAACAGAGCTTGATAGTGCTGTTCCATTTTACATTCCATAAAACATTACCACCATAGCCTGAAAGAGGGTCTCTTTAATGATTTGTTTTTATCAAATGCGATTTAAACACTGGTGCAGGTCAGACTTGTAATGTCAATCTCTGGTTTACATGGTTTACATCTCGTCATTGTATTGTGTGCATGGTATGTTGAGTTTCAAGCATCAAGTAGTTTTTTGTGTTTTCACCTCAGTGCCAAATGAGATGATCCCAAAACAGCCAATCAGAATATACTGGATGTTGTGGGGTGTTGGGCAAATGAGTTTATGTTCCCGAGGCCATTTGGACCTGGTGAAACAAACTTTTAAAACAGTCATAACATAATATTTCTCAACTAAAACCACATTGTATGTGATCAGTAACTTAAGTGATTGCACAACCATATTTGTCATTACAGAGTTATTACCATGTTAATACATTTGCCCTGTTTTTATTAATAAAATTAATTGATATACAGTCGTGGTCAGAATTATTGGCACACTTGGTAAATATGATCAGAGAAGGCTGTGAAAATTAATCTGCATCATTAATCCTTTTGATCTTTTATTTAAAAAAAATCACAAAAATCTAACCTTTCATTGGATAAGAATTTAAAATAGGGGGAAATATCATTATGAAATAAATGTTTTTCTCTAATACACATTGGCCACAATTAACGGCACCTTTTTATTCAATACTTCTTGAAACCTCCATTTGCCAGTTTAACAGCTCTAAATTTTCTCCTATAATGCCTGATGAGGTTAGAGAACACCTGACGAGATCCGAGACCATTCCTTCATACAGAATCTCTCCAGATCCTTCAGATTCACAGCTCCATGTTGGTGCTTCTTCTCTTCAGTTCA
Organism: Schizothorax lantsangensis; assembly: GCA_027422415.1. Lineage (NCBI taxonomy): Eukaryota > Metazoa > Chordata > Actinopteri > Cypriniformes > Cyprinidae > Schizothorax > Schizothorax lantsangensis. Next base: position 7,520,756 of record CM049859.1, read on the forward strand.
CCTCACTCATTTTCTACAGGGTTCAGGTCAGAGGACTGGAATGGCCATAGCAGAAGCTTGGTTTTGTGCTCTGACCCATTTTTGTGTTGCTTTTAAGGTTTGTTTGTGGATTATTGTACGATTGGAAGATCCAAACATGGCCCATTATAAGATTTCTAACAGAGTCAGTCACTTATTGATTTTTTTATCTGTTGGTATTTGGTAGAATCCATGATGCCATGTATCTAAAGATGTCCAGGACCTCCAGCAGAAATATAGGCCCACAACATCAATAATACAGCAGTATATTTCATTGTACACATGGGGTACTTTTTATCCCTGTGTTCACCAAACCCATCTTGAGTGTTTGCTGCTAAAAAGCTATTTTTTTAGTTTCATCTGACCATAGAAGCCAGTCCCATTTGAAGTTCCAGTCGTGTCTGATAACTGAATATGCTGGAGTTTGTTTTTGGATGAGCGAGGAGAATTTTTCTTGAAACCCTCACAACACAAGGTGCATGGTTTTCTGGTGATTCTCCAGCTAGAGTGCCACTCAAACTCTCCTTCTCACTGTGCATTAGGACGATATAGACAAGGCAGTTTTCTTTTATGTTGATTGGAAATTCTTCTGACCTGCTCTAGCTCTTTTCTTAAAGCCACTTCACTAATTTGTGAAGCTCAATTATCTTTTGCTGCACATCAGAAATATATCTTTGGTTTTTCTCATTGTGATGGATGATTAAGGGAATTTGGACTTTTTTCTATTTTATTTCTGTGAAACAGGAGGAAGCCATGGCTGGATAATTTCATGTAAGTGCTCAAAATGCTTCATTTTACTCATAAGAATTTCTAACCAATAATTGTGTCCAACATGTCATTTGAGACACCCACAATTGTTTTAGTTCAAAGGTTAGCGATTAATAATGCAGGTTTATTTTCAGAGCCTTCTTTGATCATATTTACCAAGGGTGCCAATAATTTGACCACGACTGTATATGTGACCCTGGACCACTCAGATATTTGTAAATTGTAGCAATAGCAGTAAGCTAAATTCTTTTAGAATATTAAATAAAGATCATGTTCCATGAAGATATCTTGTAAATCTGAATATATCAAAACTTTCATTGCTAAGAACTTCATTTGGACAACTTTAAATGCGATTTTCTCAACATTTTATTTTTTAGCACCCTCAGATTCCAGCTTTCAGATGATAAATAAATCTCAATTTCAAAATTTGACCCTTATGACTGGTTTTGTGGTCCAGGGTCACATGTGTGAAATACAAACATACATAATCTGAGTACTTAAAAAAAGAAAGGAAAATAAAAAGGCTCCATTTGGACCAGAAAGGTGAAAAAATGTTTAGAATTTTTTTTTTATATATCTTTAAAAAAAGAAATAAAAAAATCTATTTTCATAGTCTTTGCTTATTTGCAAATTGTGGTTTCCGTACTAACTATGTAATAAAATATTTTCTTGGTTTTAGGGAAAGTCCCCAGAAGAGTGTGTAGCAAGACAGTACTCCAATACTGTGACATAATTCATAATGTCTTTTCTTAAAACCACATGATCTGTTGTTGCTTACTAGCCTTTACATTCAAACGTTACAGCTAAATGTATTATGTTAGAATTGATCATTACATTTAAACAATGTGAAATTGTTAACATGTTCAAACTCAAATCCAATATAGCTTGACTGTGCAGCTCTGAGCCTTGAGGCAGAATCAGGCTTTTGAAGTTTCAGTTCTGTGTTGAAGTTCTATAAAGACACAAAGTTTGAGAAAAGAAACAGTCAAGCAAATCACTTTTCTGAGTGGCTGCCTTGCACACACATGCGCACACACACGTGCACACGCACACGCACACAGCACACACACACACACACACACACACACACACACACACACACACACACACACACACACACACACACACACACACACACACACACAATTTGACATCACCACATTTAATTAAGAACTTAATACACTACTAAAGATCAATACATCAGGCTTAAATACAACAGATGCAGTTCAAGTACCAAAAATCATGGATCCAGTGGCATGCAAGCTTCACAGTATTAAGCATACTCACTCAGTTGTTATGGGTATAAATAACAACCTCTCTGCCATATATGACGGCTACCTATGATAGCAGACAGAGCACAGTACTTTGCCAACCGTTTAGCCCTCTTTTTGGGCATCCCGAGTTGTTGAAGCCCTCTTACAACCAGCCTGTGTACAAATATATATTTTGCCCTGAAGTCTTCTTAAAGTTACAAAAGTATTTTGACACATTGGGATGAAATGTTTAAAAAATATAATATCTACCCCGAGTCTGAATTCAAGGAAATGATACAAAGCACAATTTCAGTTTCAGTCTCTGCTTCAAGAGTGTTGTTTGACTGTTGAAAATGGATTTAGCTATTTGAATGAAATAATTATAATGCAATAAACTTATAGTTAATCAATCATGCATTAGTTATAAGGGGATCAAAAGCACATTAAATGTTATTTTCCGGGAAGTTATCAGAGAAGTAACTGCTGACATGTTATTTGCATGCTCTGTGGGTTGTGCTGTTGGGTTTGGTTTTCCATCACTGTTGCATCCTGTTTTTGCATTCTTGTAAACGGTTTCACTTAGCTAGGAAACCACCGCATCCTTCATTTGATGAGTCAGTCAATCAGGATTCTTTTTTTATTAACTATGTTCACATTTGTCATGTTGATTATGAGACCAAAGCTCATGGAAGAACCTTCAGAAGAGCCTTGAAAAGCAACTAAAGGATGGAAACCTCTACTCTCTATAAGTTCAGGACATGAAGACAGCAGCAAAATGTGGTTGTGACTGGAGGTGACAGATAAGTTTGTTTTAATGAAACAAATTGCTTGATCTGCTTTTATGGCTATTTATTTATTTATAAAGCCAGTAATAGGCATGTAATAAATGTGCTATTACAATCTTAGACAATATTAGTTGTTAAAATTAAAGATTTTGTGACTCCTACTGATTCTGTCTAGAAATAATTATCATATACTATACATTTATTATACAGTTAAACAATATGTGTTTAATTTATAAAGTGGCATAATTATTATTTATTTATATTACAATTTTATTTTGATAGCAATATTTTTTATTCGTAATAATATTTTGTTGCTAGTCTTTGGAGGACCTTCGTTAGATGGCGCACTCTCTTGTTGTCAGTTAAGAAAAATCCCGGTTATCATGGTACGTGTAAATAATGAATTATGAAATAATATTGCATGATATGTTCATATTTCCGAGTTTTATTACTCTGTCGTAACTATTAAAGAAGATATTGACAATATTCAGTATTCAGTAACTATTGAATGAGTTATAGCATGTAACAATGACAGCAGTGTTAGGTTTAGGTGTCTACAAATGATCGGGCTGTTAGCCTATAGCTGCCTTTTTTTGTAAATCGCTGCATGTTGCATCTGTGTTTAGACTATAGAGTCTATAAATTGCTAAAATCTTAAAGTTACTGCTACTGTTATTCACTATTATTTAGTTTTGCTTCTTGTTTTGGGCACTTGTTCATCCGTCAAGATGCCTTAATCACTTAAACTGAGGCGTATAATGAGTCCTTTTGAATATTACAGTTTTGAATATTACTTTGTAGCACATACAGATTTAAACATTCTTTATACAGCTTGTGGTGTAGTGTTTAAAGTTCTGGTCTGGAAACCGAAGGTTGGAAACCTACAAGGCCAATCCATAAGCTATCGTCATTGCATATGATAAACTGAATAATTCATTTTTTTGTTCACTTGAAAAAGTGGGTTTTCAGTGCCTTCAGCGCAGAGTCATAATAAAACATGCAGTTTAAACATATATGACTTCTTTTGAGGAGTTCAAATCCTCATTACGATGGTCAAACTTCCTTATAAGTCACACTGTGGATTGTGGTTCTGTTAACTACTGTTTTATTTGCATTTTTCAGGGTACAATATTCTGCCTCCATCATCAACCCATAATGGGTCAAATTAAGGTATATGTGTTTATATGTGAAATGTATGTATATTTGTAAATTCTTAAAAGTAATTCATGACATTAACAAATGCAATGGTATATTTAGACCCCTGTCCAGTGTATGGAAGACCCTAAAGGATCAGGTGGAGTGATTATATACGACCGGGAGACGTTTGCCATGAACAAACAACACATGGTAGGTTTACATGCTTTACTTCTTCCACTGTAAAACTGAATGACTAGTGACTTAGTTTATTAAAAGACTGGTTTTGTCTTCTGCAGGTGACAGTTCTTCTCTCTAGAGGTGAAAAATCCGTCAGACCAGTTCTGCTGTAACAGCAAATGAAGACAAGAAAGAGAAATGCCTCCCAATACCTTTACCCTTTATTCCTCAAATAAAGACATTTTACTGTCATCTGTGTCTTCTGTGTCTTTCAAGAGGTCTAGAGCGACTTAGAATATGTCAATATGAATATGTTGCTTCCTGAATAAAGGAGCAAGAAATCTGTAAATATGAAACATCCAACACAATACTAGACTTAAAAATAGGAAATACTAGACAATAGTATTGTAAAAATATAAGAAAGTGAGCAAGATAGTGGTAAGTGATAGATTTTAAAAAGATGATGTTGAAAAGACGGTTGCTGCATCGCATTTTGTCGATTTAATTCTGCATTTCGTGAATGCTTTGAAGACGCTGTGCCAGTGAGTGTAACAACAGTGTCAGTGTCGTGCACGGTGTTATCATGGGCACTTCAAAATACATGAATAATTCTAGATACCTTATTATCTGTTGTTTTGTTTTAATTTTAGAAATATATTAGCTTATTTCTACAGTTATATATATTCATATTAGCGACCAGTTAAATTTCATAGCACTGTATGTTTGTTGCGTGAAATTCGGACTGATTTTCGCATTGATCTAAACAAAATCAGCAGACGGGCTGAATAAAAATGCAAGTTCATTCTCTGATGGGAGCTGGCGCTTATGGAACAGCAGAAATACAGCGTTTACCATCATTACCCCTCTACACAAAGCAGCGCTGCAAGCTCAACTTTCTGTGTCTACCTGCTTGTCACAGAGAAGAAAGTAAGTCCAACAGTATTTACCTGTTTTCATTTAGGTCTACATGTTTGTTTGCATGTAAAGCCTATATTTTTCCATTTTAATCTGGACTAAAACATGGCAGTCTAGAAAAGAGATAATAATAATAGGATTATTATAGTATAATCATAATTTATTTATTTTCTTTTACCATTTTCATAATCCATTGGCAGGTGTTTTTGCTTTAAGCATTAATCTTACACACACACACACACACACACACACACACACACACACACACACACACACACACACACAGACATATGGTCAGCTATCCTTGTAGGGACTCTCCATAGGCGTAATGTTTTTAGACTGTACAAACCGTATTTTCTATCACTCTACACCAACTACACCTAAACCTACCCCTTACAGGTAACTTTGTGCACTTTTACTCTTTCAAAAAACTAATTCTGTTTGATTTATAAGCTTTTGTACCCATGGGGGCCTCAATTTAGGTCCCCACCATGACACGAGTCCCCATGAGTCTGTGTGTATTCAGGTTTAAGTCCCCACCAGGATATATAAACCTGTACACACCCACACACACCCACACCCACACCCACACTAGAGGTCTGCACGGGCTTTAAACTGAAGCCCGAACCCGGCCCATACCCGAGATCGTCTGACCCGACCCGACCCGAGCGGCACAGTTAAATTTAGAGCACGAACCCGACCCGAACCCGTAGTCTTTTTTTTTTTTTTTTTTTTTTACAACGAATAGCCAATTAAAAAAACAAGATGCTGTATTTCACAATTGCATGCAACGGTCAGTAAACAAATATATGTAAAGAAACAGATTCATCGAGGCTCGGTCAGTTCACATGGCAAAAGAAAAGACACTTACTAGTTATGAAAGTTTATGAATATCAGGTGCAGCAGTTACATAAATTCTGCCGAGTTTTTGAATGGTTGTATATGACAAGACGATAATTCTTCCACCGTGCAAATTATGGTCATTTTCGTCAGTTAAGGCTCGTTAGCATGCTTTAAATCAGACACAGAGATGTAGTGCAGTAAGATCGCATTTATTTGAATTAATTAATTATATCATTTATTTGAATTAGCGGAGAGAGAGAGAGGGATAGTTGCGTCTGCCCGTCTCTCTCTACAAACAATGAGGCTTAGTTACTTCAAAAACAACGATTTTACCCCCTCATTGCAGAGAAATGTAACGTTGCGAGTCAGTAGCCTATCGAAGCTATTTTACTAATAAAAGTTTCCGTGCTGTGTGTTCGCTGCGGGATCTCTCTGATATCTGTGTGCAATAATTTGTGTGTGCGTCTATGAAAGCAACGAAGCCTGCATATAGTTTTAGTTTAGCTACAAACCCGAGCCCGAAGCTATCCATTAAACATTAACCCGAACCCGACCCGAAACCCGAAAGTCAGTGTAGAAGAACTTGACTGGTCTGCATAAAACCAGGTCCTAATCCCAGTTTAACACCGCTGGTGTGACTGTAAATGCAGACCTTGAGCCAAAAACTCATCACCAAACACCAATGACTTGTACATAAACTATATAGACAAAAATATTGGGACACCCCCGTTCTTTAGAACAGAAAAATGCACTTCCAAATCTGTGGCAACAACGATGGGAACATAATTCATGTATTTAAAAATTGTATTTCCATCTCTGTTGCAACAGTTTTGGAAGTGTCTAAAATGACTGAACCCATATGTACAAGTCATTGGTGTTTGGTGATGAGTTTTTGGCTCAAGGTCTGCATTTACAGTCACACCAGAGGTGTTAAACTGGGATTAGGACTTGGTTTTATGCAGACCAGTCAAGTTCTTCCACACTGACTGAATCAATCATTTTCTTTTTGAACCTTGCCTTATACACAGAGGCATTGTCATGTTAGAATAGAAAAGGCTCCTGTCCAAACTGTTGCTCTAATATTAGAAGCACACAATTTCCTAGAATATCATTATATGCTTTAACATTAAGATCTTGTACTCATATAAATTACCAAAGTAGTCAAACCTGTTCATTAGAAGGGGGCGACCCAATACTTTTGGCAATATAGTGTATATCTGAAACCTGTCAGTCTTTTCCAGGCAGTGACCCAGGAATCATCTTCACAAATAATTTTTTCTGCTTTACTTTCTTTTTTCTATTTTTCTAGCATACCATATTCATTTCTGTATTGGATTTCTGCATCTTTTGGCAATGGCATCATTTCAACATATTGCTGAGCATCGTAAATGAAGGTTCGGGTCTAGAAAGTGCTTTGTACATGAAGCCAATGTCTACAAAGTTAACCAAAGTCTACAAAGACATGAAAGGTAACACACAGACTTAAACTGGTTCGTCTGGACATGCTGGACATTCATTGACAGCAGTGTAGATACAAATTAAGAAAATCTCCAATTTGCACATGGCCACATGTACAAAGACAAACATTAACGCTTGAGGTTCTTTATCTATAGCCTAGTTGAAACTTAATATTACATGTTAAAGTGCATAATAAAGTAACATGCAGGAGATTTTATGTAAACTGTGCTTTAGCACTGCATATCTGTGGGGATGAATCTGATGGCTTGATGTGCAAAAATTGCAAATATTATAATTTGAGCTAGGTACAAACCTTATCACCCCTTTGTCAGGATTTGTAAACGCAGAAAGCATGATTTGCAAAAAATGCAGTTGTTTATTTTTTAAAACATACACTTGGCCATACATAAAGAAAATAAAGAAAACTGCACAAATAAAGAAAAGAAAATATGGAGTTCCAGGGCTCAGATGTTAACTGTTGGGAGCCCCAGCCCCAAAAATGTCCCAAAAAAACCCCCAAAAAACCCAGCCCTTATATTACCGGGACCGTACCATTAACAAGTGACAAAGGGGTCACCCACACACAAATACATTCAAATAACTTAATTACCTAAATTAGATGAATTCACATCTCATTTAGAACAAAATAAATACAATACAATAATACCATCCATAAATCATATTCACTTATACGGTATATCAAATCATATAAATAAAGAACAACATAATTTGTCTCTGCTCGTTGTTACACCTTCCATTCACCAGCATGCACTCCAGCAAATAGAAAATAATTATTAGGAGCTACCTGTCCTTCTTTAGCTGTCCTCCTTTTTTGACAGTGTATCAAACAGAACTGACTAGCTATACCAAGAAAGCCAAAATGTATATCCATAAAATGCATTACCTGAACAAGTAAACAGCTTATCTGCATGACTTAGAAGACATGACACAAATAAGCAGAGACGTCATACAAAATTGGCGGCATTTCTCACATGCAGTGAATTGACGCGGGGCCAAATAAAGATTTTATTAATTTTTTTATTTAGAATGATTACAAACATCTATAGGTTAGTAAAAGTTAATAGATATGAATTTCCAAGGACAAGAGTCAGATACATTCACTTTTGTGATCCAAATACACCATTAACTGATTGACAACAGTTTTAGTTGCTCTTTGACATCTCCATCACTGCAGCCATGGTATGTGAAAAACATTACTGTCAACATCTAATTCAGGGGGGTAGGCAACATCAGTCCTGGAGCGCCGATGTCCTGCAGTGTTTAGCTTCAAACCCTGAAAAAAACTTCACCTGCCTGTAGCCCTAGTAATTCTGAAGACCTTGATTAGCTTGTTCAGGTGTGTTTGATTAGGGTTGGAGCTAAACTCTGCAGGACAGTGGCACTCCAGGACCGACGTTGCCTACCCCTGATCTAATTTGTCGGTTGTAATGTTTATTGCTAAGATAATTAGCTTAACTTCTATAACTTTTTATTGTAAGTTAAGTCTATAACTCATTAAGACAATAAGCACATGCACAGTGAGTGTTCACAATCCATACACACTCGTACATCATACAACAGTCATACTTTCCCACTTAGAAGATCTGCAAGGCACATTATAAAACCTTAAATCTGTAAGAGACTGTTAAAATATAGCAATGAGAAAATGTTTATAGATTATAATTTGTATTAATTGTATAAAAAGTGCAAACATAATCACTGAGTTCAAATGTTATACTAAGTGCAAGTTATGATGTCTTATAAAATAAGTTTACTTGTTTATGTTTCTTTAAAGTAAGAGGGATGTGATGATATCAACTGATTGTGACTGTTACTCTAGAAAGCCACTAGATGACACTGTTAAGTGTTACACACCTGGTCAGAATTGTTGGTACCCTTGGTCAAGTCAAGTCAAGTCACCTTTATTTATATAGCGCTTTTAACAATACAAATTGTGTCAAAGCAACTGCACAATATCAAAATAGGAAAATAGTGTGTCAATAATGTAAAATTACAAGATTAAACACTCAATTTTCAGTTAAAGGCATTTCATTATTGAATTCAGTGATGCATCGTCCAGCTCAGTTCAGTTCAAAAAGTTTCTGTTCAATCAAGTTGATGATATCGCTGGAAATGTCGTCTGCTGGAAATGTCGTCTGGAAATTTGAGCTGCTTTCCTGTAGCTCAAATGGTAGAGCATGGCACTAGCAACGCCAAGATTCCCAGGGAAAGCAAGAGCTGATAAAATGTAAAACTGTAACTTGAATGCAATGTAAGTCGCTTTGGATAAAAGCGTCTGCTAAATGCATAAATGTAAATGTAAATGAAGTGTCCCCAACTAAGCAAGCCAGAGGCGACAGCGGCAAGGAACCAAAACTCCATCAGGTGACAGTTCTCCTCTGGCCAGACGAACCAACAGTTCAAATTCCAACTGCTGCAAAGTCAGATTGTAAAGGCTCAACTGGTTCCAGTGGTCTTTTCCCGATGGCTGTCTAGGTAACGGGGTCCTCACTGGGGGTCTGTCTCTGGGGCTCATCTAGGTGTCCTGGTCTCCGCTGACATTCAGGGCTGTAGAGGTCGTCTCTAGGTGCTGATCCACCATCTGATCTGGATACGGACTGGATCTGGTGACTGCAGTGACCTCGGAATAAGAAAGAAACAGACTAATATTAGCGTAGATGTCAATCTTCTTACGATGTAACAAGTACATCGTGTGTTATGGGAAGTGTTCCTGGTTCCGGTTGACCTAATTAATGCAGCCTAACAATCCTTTAACGGATTTGAATATTAGAAGCGTATTAGTGTTATGTGTACGCCAGGTTAAAGAGATGGGTCTTTAATCTAGATTTAAACTGACAGAGTGTGTCTGCCTCCCGAACAGTGTTTGGTAGATTGTTCCAGAGTTTGGGTGCTAAATAGGAAAAGATCTGCCGCCCGCAGTTGATTTTGGCCAGATGTTTTGAGAACGCAGCGGCCGTGGAGGACTATAATGCGATAAGAGCTCACTCAAGTACTGAGGAGCTAAACCATTCAGGGCTTTATAAGTAATTAACAAGATTTTAAAATCTATACGATGTTTAATAGGGAGCCAGTGCAGTGTTGACAGAACTGGGCTAATGTGGTCATACATCCTGGTTCTAGTAAGAACTCTAGATGCTGCATTTTGAACCATCTGTAGTTTGTTTATTAAGCGTGCAGAACAACCACCCAATAAAGCATTACAATAATCTAACCTTGAGGTCATAAACGCATTAATTAATATTTCTGCATTTGACATTTGCCTCCATAGGTCTCAGTTTAGATATATTTTTAAGATGAAAAAATGCAGTTTTACAAATGCTAGAAACGTGGCTGTCAAAGGAGAGATTGCTATCAAATAGCACACCTAGGTTCCTGACTGATGACGAAGAATCGACAGAGCAGCCATCAAGTGTTAGACAGTGTTCTAGGTTATTACTTGCGGGGGTTTTAGGTCCGATAATTAACACCTCTGTTTTTTCAGAATTTAGCAGGAAGAAATTACTCGTCATCCAGTTTTTTATATCGACTATGCATTCCATAAGTTTCTCAATTTGGTGTGTTTCAATGGGCCGTGAAGAAATATAGAGCTGAGTATCATCAGCATAACAGTGAAAGCTAACCCCGTGTTTCCTGATGATATTTCCCAAGGGTAACATGTAAAGTGGGAAAAGTAACGGCCCTAGTACTGAGCCTTGAGGTACTCCATACTGCACTTATGATCGATATGATACCTCTTCATTCACTGCTACGAATTGATGGAGGTCAGATAAGTACGATTTGAACCATGCTAATGCACTTCCACTAATGCCAACAAAGTTTTCTAGTCTATTCAAAAGAATGTTGTGGTCGATAGTGTCGAACGCAGCGCTAAGATCCAGTAGCACTAATAGAGAGATACAACCACGATCAGATGATAAGAGCAGGTCATTTGTCACTCTAATGAGAGCAGTCTCAGTACTATGAGATGGTCTAAATCCTGACTGGAAATCTTCACATATATCATTTTTCTCTAAGAAGGAATATAAATTGTGAGGATACTACCTTTTCTAGTATCTTTGACAGAAAAGGGAGATTCGAGATCGGTCTGTAATTAACTAGATCTTTATGGTCAAGTTGTGTTTTTTTAATGAGAGGCTTAATAACAGCCAATTTAAAGTTTTTGGGGACATATCCTAATGACAATGACGAATTAATAATAGCCAAAAGAGGATCTATGACTTCTGGAAGCACCTCTTTTAGTAGTTTAGATGGAATAGGGTCTAACATACATGCTGTTGGTTTAGCTGATTTAACAAGTTTATACAATTCTTCCTCTCCTATAGTAGAGAATGAGTGGAATTGTTCCTCAGGGGATCTATAGTGCACTATTTGATGTGATACTGTAGCTGACGGAGGCATGGTTACAATTTGATCTCTAATAGTATCAATTTTGGAAGTAAAATAGTTCATAAAGTCATTACTGCTGTGCTGTTGGGAAATGTCAACACCTGCTGATGCTTTATTTTTTTGTTAATTTTGCCACTGTATTGAATAAATACCTGGGGTTATGTTTGTTTTCTTCTAAAAGAGATGAAAAGTAATCAGATCTAGCACTTTTTAAAGCTTTTCTGTAGGATAGGGTACTTTCCCGCCAAGAAATACGAAATACCTCTAGTTTTGTTTTCCTCCAGGCTGCGCTCCATTTTCCGGGCTGCTCTCTTTAGGGTGCGAGTGTGCTCATTATACCACGGTGTTGGACTCTTTTCCTTAATCTTCCTTAAGAGTAAAGGAGCAACCGTATCTAAAGTGCTAGAAAAGAGAGAGTCCATAGTTTCTGTTACATCATCAAGTTTTTCTGTGCTGTTGGATATGCTAAGGAATTGAGATAAATCAGGAAGATTACTTGCAAAGCAGTCTTTTGTGGCAGAAGTGATGGTTCTACCATATTTGTAAGAAGGAGTTGAATTTACAGCTTTAACTATATGGAGTTTACACAAGACTAGATAATGATCTATCTCTTTGATCTACCTCTTCTCTTTGGCACTCAACGGAGGCGGTCACATTTTTCACTCCCCGTCCTCGCCCTTATTAACATCAATTCCATGTGACAGTATTAAATCTAGAGTATGATATTCGACAATGAGTAGGGTCCTGACAGGTGTTGTCTAACCCCAATAGAGTTCAGAATGATTGAATGCTGATCGGATGCATCTTTTCATTATCAACGTGGATATTAAAATCACCTGCCCGTCATGTGAAGCAGTGGGCAGAGCGGTCAGCATTGAGACTGAGACTATTAACCGCAATATGGATTCCATCACGGAGAAGCTCACGGCTTTGCAAAGGAAAATTGACGTCCTTGGAGATCAGAACGGTCAAAGAGAGTAGCCGTGGAATTGGAATGCGGTTACTCGCCCCAAGACAAAACAAATCGCAATCTTATCTTTTTCGGCTCCCCTCTACCAGCACTGGCCTTGGCCATGGCCGCTGTTACAGTATGAAAATCAACCCTGGGAAGAGCACTGCAGTGATATAGCGCTCTGCGTTCCTTCCCCATTCTACAGACACCTGCTGATTACACATACACACACATACACACATACTGATTTCAAACTATTACACATACACACACATATATATGCATGGGGGGGTCACTTCCAACCACCCCCGATCCAGTGTGCGCCTCCGTCGCTTGGATGATGCGACCGCCAGCCACAGACAAGCGGGTCCAGTGCGCTCACCACAGCGCCGCTGGGTTAGCTACAGCTGGACCGGATGGCTGCTTGTTGGAGCTGGATTAGAGCCTCCCCTGTTGCAAAGTCAAGTGTGTCTATGGTGGATATTATGTGCTTTTGTTGCTGAGGTGTTTTTCCTGTTCTCACACTGTACTCCCCAAGGAGCATAGTCTGGGGGTTATTTTGGCCAGGACACTCTCCTCATGTTATGCTGTATTTTTCTTCAAAAATCCCTGCATTTCACTGCTGATTGTACTCTGTATGATTGTGTATGTGACAAATAAACCTACCTTGACCTTGACCTTGACCTTAAATGATCTGATATATCATCGCTTTGCTGCAGAATTTCAACACCTCGGTTAACGTCTCCATGTGACAGTATTAAATCTAGAGTATGATTTTTACAGTATGAGTAGGTCCCCGTGACATACGGGGTGTTGTCTAGGACCCCAATAGAGTTCAGACCATGTCTAGGGTGAGCACCCCCTGCTGATCCTAATGCATCTTTTTCATTATCAACGTGGATATTAAAATCACCCACAATTAAGACTTTATCTGCAGCCAGCACTAACTCTGATAGAAAATCAGCAAATTCTTTAATAAAGTCTGTACGGTGCCCTGGTGGCCTGTATACAGTAGCCAGTACAAACATCACGGGGGATTTATCATTAATATTTTTTTCTCTAGATAATGTTATATGAAGTACCATTACTTCAAAGGAGTTATACTTGAAGCCTGTCTTCTGAGAAATACTGAGAATATTGTTATAAATTGTAGCAACACCTCCCCCTTTGCCTTTTGGATGCGGCTCATTTTTGTAACAGTAATCTTGGGGGGTAGACTCATTTAAAATAATGTATTCATCTGGTTTTAGCCATGTTTCTGTCAAACAGAGCAAATCTAGGTTATGATCATTAATTAAATCATTTACAAAAAGTGCTTTTGTAGAAAGGGACCTGATATTCAGTAAGCCAAGTTTTATCAATTGTTTCTCTGTATTGTAAACATTTTTTATTTGTTGAACATCAATTAAATGGTTACTCATAAATTGGTTTGGACGGTTTCTGTATTTTCTAGTTTGGGGAACAGACACAGTCTCTATAGTGTGATATCTAGGTGAAGGAGTCTCTATGTGCTGAGAATTAACTGACTTCTGTGACGAGAGACGGCTAGCAGACGGTCGATTTAGCCAGTCTGCCTGCTTCCTGACCTGGGCCCCAGTTAGTCAAGTACGAACTCTAAGACTATGTGCCATATGTGCCTTGGTAAATACAACCCCAAATCAGAAAAAGTTGGGACAGTATGGAAAACGCAAATAAAAAAAGAAAGTAGTGATTTCTAAATTTACTTTGACTTGTATTTCATTGCAGACAATATGAACACAAAATATTTCATGTTTTGTCTGGTCAACTTCATGTCATTTGTAAATATACATCCTTTCCTGTCATTCAGACCTGCAACACATTCCAAAAAAAGTTGGGACAGTAAAGCATTTACCACTTTGTAATGTTGCCATTCCTTTTCACAACACTTAAAAGACGTTTAGGGACTGAAGACACCAAGTGATGAAGTGTTTCAGGTGCAATTTTGTCCCATTCTTCCTGCAAACAAGTCTTAAGGTGGGCAACAGTACAGGATCTTCGTTGTCGCATTTTGCGCTTCAAAATGCGCCACACATTCTCTATTGGAGACAGGTCGGGACTGCAGGCAGGCCAGTCAAGTACCCGTACCCTCTTCCTCCGCAGCCAGGACTTTGTAATGTGTGCAGAATGTGGTTTTGCATTGTCTTGTTGAAATATGCATGGACGTCCCTGGAAAAGATGTCTTCTTGAAGGCAGCATATTGTGCTCCAAAATCTCTATGTACTTTTCAGCATTAATGGTGCCATCACAGAAGTGCAAGTTACCTTTGCCAAGGGCACTGACACAACCCCATACCATGACAGACCCTGGCTTTTGGACTTGTTGCTGGTAACAGTCTGGATGATCCTTTTCTTCTTTGGTCCGGAGCACACGGTGTCCATTCCTCCCAAAAAAATACCTGAAATACTGATTCATCTGACCACAGTACACGTTTCCACTGTGTGATGGTCCATCCCAGATGCCTCCGAGCCCAGATAAGTCGACGGCGCTTCTGGACACTGTTAACATAGGGCTTCCTTTTGGCACAGTACAGTTTTAACTGGCATTTGTGGATGTAACTACGTATTGTGGTACTTGACAAAGGTTTGCCAAAGTAGTCCTGAGCCCATGTGGTGATATCGCTTATAGATGAATGACGATTCTTGATGCAGTGCCTGAGGGATCGGAGATCACGGTTGTTAAGCTTAGGCTTGCGCCCTTGTCCTTTACGCACTGAAATTCCTCCAGATTCCTTGAATCTTTTAATTATGTTATGCACTGTTGAAGGTGAAATATCCAAATCTCTTCCTATCTTTCTTTGAGGAACATTGTTTTTAAACATTTCAATAATTTTCTCACGTATTTGTTGGCAAACTGGCGATCCTCGGCCCATCTTTGCTCCTAAAGGACTAGACCTTTCTTGGATGCTGCTTTTGTACCAAATCATAATTACAATCACCTGTTGACATCAACTGTTTCAAATCACATCATTATTTAACCAATTTACCTCATTACTAGCCCTAAATTGCTCCTGTCCCAACTTTTTTTGGAATGTGTTGCAGGTCTGAATGACAGGAAATGATGTATATTTACAAATGACATGAAGTTGACCAGACAAAACATGAAATATTTTGTGTTCATATTGTCTGCAATGAAATACAAGTCAAAGTAAATTTAGAAATCACTACTTTCTTTTTTTATTTGCGTTTTCCATACTGTCCCAACTTTTTCTGATTTGGGGTTGTATGATCAAAGAAGGCTCTGAAAATAAACCTGCATTATTAATCCTTTTGATCTTTTATTTAAAAAAATCTCAAAAATCTAACCTTTCATTGAACTAAAACAATTAAAAATGGGGGAAAATCTCATTATGAAATAAATGTTTTTCTCAAATACACGTTGGACACAATTATTGGTAACCCTAGAAAGTCTTATGAGTAAAATATCTCTGAAGTATATTCCCATTCATATTTACAATTTTGAGCACTCCAGGGTGATTATGAACATGAAATCCAAATTCCCTTAATCATCCATCACAATGAGAAAAAAACAAAGAATATATTTCTGATGTGCAGCAAAAGATAATTGAGCTTCACAAATTAGTGAAGTGGCTTTAAGAAAAGAGCTAGAGCACTGGAAATTCCCATTTCCACCATCAGGGCAATAATTAAGAATTTCCAATGAACATAAAATGTTACGAAAGTGACTGGAAGAGGACGTGTGTCTATATCGTCCTAATGCACGGTGAGAAAGAGAATTTGAGTGGACAAATACTCTTCAAGGACCACAGCTGCAGAATTGCAGAAAATAGTTGAGTTTTTGGGTCAGAAAACCTTAAAAAAAAAAAAAATTGTAAAACATCCCCACATGTTATTCGGGAGGGTTTCAAGAAAAATTATCCTCGCTCATCCAAAAACAAACTCCAGCATATTCAGTTGTCAGACACGACTGGAACTTCAAATGGGACTGGCTTCTATGGTCAGATGAAACTAGAAAATGAACTTTTTAGCAGCAAACACTCAAGATGGGTTTGGTGAACACAAGGGATAAAAAGTACCCCATGTGTACAATGAAATATACTGCTGTATTTTTGATGTTGTGGGCCTATATTTCTGCTGGAGGTCCTGGACGTCTTGTTTAGATACATGGCATCACTGATTCTATCAAATACCAACAGATAAAAAATCAATAAGTGACTGACTCTGTTAGAAATCTTATGGGCCATGTTTTGATCTTCCAAACGTACAATAATCCACAAACAAACCTTAAAAACAACACAAAAATGGGTCACTGGGCACAAAACCAAGCTTCTGCTATGGCCATTCCAGTCCTCTGACCTGAACCCTGTAGAAAATGAGTGAGGTGAACTGTAGAGAAGAAGCACCAACATGGAGCTGGGAATCTAAAGGGTCTGGAGTGATTCTGGATGAAGGAATGGTCTCGGATCTCTTGTCAGGTGTTCTCTAACCTCATCAGGCATTATAGGAGAAAATTTAGAGCTGTTAAACTGGCAAATGGAGGTTTCAAAAAGTATTGAATAAAAGGGTACCGTTTAATTGTGGCCAATGTGTTTTAGAGAAAAACATTTATTTCATAATGATATTTCCCCCCATTTTAAATTCTTATTCTCCAATGAAAGGTTAGATTTTTGTGATTTTTTTAATATAAAATATCAAAAGGATTAACAATGCAGATTAATATATATATATATATATATATATATATATATATATATATATATATATTATTCATGCCCTAGAGGCCATGTGAGGCACGGTTTATTATGGATGCGTTCACTTTATTTAACGTGTTTTGGACTGTTAAACAGAAACACCCGCCTACTGCAATGATAATGCTTGGAATAGCCAGGACAATTTTTAATATAACTCCGATTGGATTCGTCTGAAAGAAGAAAGTCATATACACCTAGGATGCCTTGAGGGTGAGTAAAACACAGGCTAATTTTCATTTTTGGGTGAACTAACCCTTTAAAGTGCCTACAAGCTTCTGAGACCGGAATCTCGGCCCATTCTTTCAGTTTCAAGATCTTTGATCTTTTTCATGTTGCCTTTGCTTTCTTCAAATTCCAAAAATATTTTAATGACATTTAAATCTGGAAACCAAACAGGCCACTCAAAACATTCTACGAATCCCAAGCTTCAGTAGATTTGAATGTATGCTTTGTAATGATTGTCCTGTTGGAAAATCCAATAATCATGAGCTTCAGTCACCCAAAACATCACATCTTTGTCAAAATGGACTGATACTTCAAAGAATCCATTTTTTCCAAGATTTCCACTTCTTGCAACAGCAAAGCATCTCCATAACAAGACTGGTCCACCTACACTTGCTTTGACTATGGAGAGGGTGTTCTTCTGCTCAGGTCCTTACTGTGTGTAGCAAGGCAGTATGTCAGGACTGTGACATAATGCTGTGTCTTGTCTTAAAACCACATACTCTATTGTTGCTTACTAACCTTTACAGTCAAATGTTACATCTAAATGTATTGTGTTAGAATTTAACATCACATTGGGGACACTTAATTTCTAGCGATTATCGTAAATTTGATTTCACAGATACTATTTAAACTAAACTTAGCTAGACAATGACATCTCCGAATTCAATAATGAAATGCCTTTAACTGAAAATTGAGTGTTTAATCTTATTATTATACATTACTGACACTCTATCCTCCAATTTGATACTGTTAAGTGCTTTGACACAATCTGTATTGTTAAAAGCGCTATATAAATAAAGGTGACTTGACTTGACTTGACATTTAAACAAGGAGAAATTGTTTGTTAACATGTTCATACTCAATTCCAATATAGCTTGATTCAGCAGCTCTTGAGTCTTGAGGCAGAATCAGGCTTTTGAAGTTTAAGTTCTGTGTTGAACTTCAATACAAGCACAAAGTTTCAACACTCAAGCAATCATGTACAAACATACAGTAGTCAACATTTGAAGTGGATCAAAAAAGTTAATCAAAGTTGTCCTAAGACAAGAACACATTTTGGTTTTAGGACAACTTTGATGAAAGGTTTTGATCCACTTCAAATGTTGACTAGTATATATGAAACACAAAATATGTATATTTTGCCCCTGAAGTCTTCTTAAAGTTACAAAAGCATTTTGACATGTTTGGATGAAATGTTTCTCATGTAAGACAATACAGGAATGAAAAATCCTATTCAAGAGAACTGATACAAAATTCAATAATTTCAGTTTGAGTCTCGAAACGTGATGTTTGACTGTTGAAAATGAGTTAAGCTATATGCAATTAAATAATTATATCATCATAGTTATTAACACTATAGTTAATAATGCATTTGTTGTTATAAGGATCAAAAGCACTTTTAATGTTATTTTATGAGAACTATTTAGAACTGTTCACATGTTATTTGCATGCTCGTTCTCAGTGGTTTTTGGGGTTTTGGTTTTTGATCATCAGAACTGCATCCTGTGTGCTTAAATAACGGTTTCATTTGTAGAAAACCACCACATCACACGCATCATTTTATAGAACAATCAATCACTTTTTTATTTTTTTTTTTTAAAACTATGTTCACATTTGTCATGTTGATTATGAGACCAAAGCTCATGGAAGAACCTTCAGAAGACCCTTGAAGAGCAACTAAAGGATGGAAACCTCTACTCTCTATAAGTTCAGGACATGAAGACAGCAGCAAAATGTGGTTGTGACTGGATGTGACAGACAGGGAAGTGACAGATACGTTTGTTTAAATGAAACAAATTGCTTGATTTGCTTTTATGGCTATTTATTTATTTATTTAAAGCATGTAATAGGCATGTAATAAATGTGCTATTACAATCTTAGACAATATTAGTTGTTAAAATAAAAGTTTGTGACTCCTACTGATTCTGTCCAAAAATAATTATCATATATACATTTATTATATAGTGAAACAATATATGGTTAATTTATATAGTGGTGTAATTATTTTTTTACAATTTTATTTGTTAATCATATATATTTTGTATTTATATAACTTTTTTATGCTAGTCTTTGGAGGACCTTTATTAGACGCACACTTTTGTTCAAAGTTGGGGAAAAGCATAGTTGGTATGGTAAGTTATGTATAAATATTCCACTTTATCACTCTATCATTACTATTAAAGAAGATATGATAATATTGAGTAAACTATTGAAGCTTTTATTGTATGTAACAATGTCAGCAGTGCAACGTTTAGGTGTCTGCAAAAAACAAAACAAAAAAAAAAACGGGATGTTAGCCTATTAGCCTTGTGGCTGTTGTAAAGCGCTGCAGGTTACATCTGTGTTTAGTCTATAGAGTCTATATATTGCTAAAATCTTACATTTACTGCTATTGTTATTTACTATTATTTATTATTTAGTTCAAGATCATCAAACTGCTTTACCACTAGAGACCTATAACGAGGCCTTTTGAATATTACTGTTGTGAATATTACTTTGTAACACATAGTATCAAACATGCTTTATGTACAACTTGTGGTGTAGTGGTGTAGTGGTTAAAGTTCTGGTCTGGAAACCTAAGGTTGGAAACCTACAAGGCCCGATCCATGAGCTATCGTCATTGTTTACAAGGAATTACATGGTCTAGCTCCTGAATATATTACAGATCTCCTTTACCCTAGAAATTGCTCTAGAACATTACGGTTTTCCAACAGCATGATGCTCTCTGTGCCTCGATCTCATCTTAAATTAAAAGGAGATTGTGCTTTTTCGATTGCCGCCCCTAGACTGTGGAATGATTTACCAGCATACATTAGGCTGTCTCCTGATATTGGAAGCTTTAAATCTAATTTTAAGACTTATCTTTTTTTCCTTAGCTTTTTAATATGTTGCTGTTTTATGTTTTATTTTATTGGATTGTTGGGGATGTATTTTATTTTTAATTCTTTGATCATTTTATGCTGGTTATGTTTTTACTGTACAGCACTTTGGTCAGCAGACGCTGTTTTAAATGTGCTTTAGAAATAAAACTGCCTTGCCTTGCATATGATAAACTGAATAATGATTTTTTTTTCACTTGAAAATTGGGTTTTCAGTGCAGAGTCATAATAAAACATGCAGTTTAAACATATATGACTTCTTTTGAGGAGTTCAAGTCTTCATTGCGGGGGTCAAACTTCCTTGTAAGTCACACTCTGGATTGAGGTCCTGCTAACTACTGTTTTATTTGCATTTGTTTTCAGGGTACAATATTCTGCCTCCCTCATCAACAAACAATGGGTCAAATTAAGGTATATGTGTTTGTGAAATGGTTTGTATTTCCGAAAAATTTGCATTTTTAATAATGCTTGCAGTAAACAGCTTACAATAATGCTTATACTTGGCAGTTCTAGCGCATAGTTCAAATTAAATTTTGAAAAATAGCAGTGGAAAAATAAAATAATGGATTTTGTAAAAGAAACTACAATTTTAATATAATACTTTATACTGTCATACTCTTTATATCATATACACCAGATTAGTTCATCAAAATATTTTATAGATTAATTATTGATTACAAATAGAATCAATAATGACATTAATTGTATTTAAATATTAATTTTTATTAATTAATTAATTCTATTTATTTAATATTTTTTTTGTAAATTCTTAAAAGTAATTCATGACATTAACAAATGGAATGGTATATTTAGACCCCTGTCCAGTGTATGGAAGACCCTAAAGGATCAGGAGGAGTGATAATAAATGACCGGGAGACGTTCGCCATGAACAAACAACACCTGGTAGGTTTACATGCTTTACTAATTCCACTCCAAAATTCCAATATGACAAGCGTCTTGATATATTAAAAGACTGTTTTTGTTTTCTGCAGGTGACAGTTCTTCTCTCTAGAGGTGAAAAACGCAGTCAGACCAGTTCTGTTGTAATGGCAAGTGAAGACAAGAAAGAGAAATGCCTGCCAAGACCTTAACATTTCACCCTTTATACTTCAAATAAAGGCATTTTACAATCATCTGTGTCTTCTGTGTCTTTCAAGAGGTCTATAGCGACTTAGAATATGTTAATATAAATATGTCTCTTCCTGAATAAAGGAGCAGGAAATCTGTAAAAATGAAACATCCAACACAAAACTAGACGAGCCACTCCAATTGCAGCTATGGGGGAAAGCCCTGCTCAGCTAATGCTGGGACACCAAATCCGGACTACCCTGCCTGTCCTGGAGAGGAAATTGCATCCACATCAAATCCGCCTGCAGCAAGTTGCTGCCAAGGACAAAAAAGCTAATACAGCTTAGAAGCACTTCTTTGACAAAAGACATTCCACCTGTACACTTCCCCACTTACACCAGGGAGATCAGGTTCTCTTAAAGTTGGATGTGGAGAAAACATGGGGTACAGCAGGCACAGTGGTGAAACACGCAAAGGAACCAGGAGCAGACTCTGAGGGCTCCCGGACTGGAGCAGGCTCTGGAGTGGACTCTGAGGGCTCCCGGACTGGAGCGGTTTCATGAGTGGACTCTGAGAGCTCCCGGACTGGAGCGGTTTCATGAGTGGACTCTGAGAGCTCCCGGACTGGAGCGGGCCATGGAGTGGACTCTGAGAGCTCCCGGACTGGAGCGGTTTCATGAGTGGACTCTGAGAGCTCCCGGACTGGAGCGGGCCCTGGAGTGGACTCTGAGAGCTCCCTGGAGCGGTGAGTGGACTCTGAGAGCTCCCGGACTTTCATGAGTGGATTCTGAGAGCTCCCGGACTGGAGCGGGATCTGGAGTGGACTCTGAGGGCTCCCGGACTGGAGCGGTTTCATGAGTGGACTCTGAGAGCTCCCGGACTGGAGCGGGCTCTGGAGTGGACTCTGAGATCTCCCGGACTGGAGCGGTTTGTACACTGAGATCAGGACATGGGGCTGGTGAAACACGCAAAGGAACCAGGAGCAGACTCTGAGGGCTCCCGGACTGGAGCGGGCTCTGGAGTGGACTCTGAGGGCTCCCGGACTGGAGCGGTTTCATGAGTGGACTCTGAGAGCTCCCGGACAGGAGCGGGATCTGGAGTGGACTCTGAGAGCTCCCGGACTGGAGCGGGCCATGGAGTGGACTCTGAGAGCTCCCGGACTGGAGCGTTTCATGAGTGGACTCTGAGAGCTCCCGGACTGGAGCGGTTTCATGAGTGGACTCTGAGAGCTCCCGGACTGGAGCGGGCTCTGGAGTGGACTCTGAGAGCTCCTGGACTGGAGCGGTTTCATGAGTGGACTCTGAGAGCTCCCGGACTGGAGCGCGCTCTGGAGTGGACTCTGAGGGCTCCCGGACTGGAGCGGTTTCATGAGTGGATTCTGAGAGCTCCCGGACTGGAGCGGGATCTGGAGTGGACTCTGAGGGCTCCCGGACTGGAGCGGTTTCATGAGTGGACTCTGAGAGCTCCCGGACTGGAGCGGGCTCTGGAGTGGACTCTGAGAGCTCCCGGACTGGAGCGGTTTCATGAGTGGACTCTGAGGGCTCCCGGACTGGAGCGGGCTCTGGAGTGGACTCTGAGAGCTACCGGACTGGAGCGGTTTCATGAGTGGACTCAGAGCTCTCGGACTGGAGCGGGCTCTGGAGTGGACTCTGAGAGCACCCGGACTGAAGCGGGCTCTGGAGTGGACTCTGAGAGCTCCCGGACTGGAGCGGTTTCATGAGTGGACTCTGAGAGCTCCCGGACAGGAGCGGGATCTGGAGTGGACTCTGAGGGCTCCCGGACTGGAGCGGTTTCATGAGTGGACTCTGAGAGCTCCCGGACTGGAGCGGGCTCTGGAGTGGACTCTGAGGGCTCCCGGACTGGAGCGGGCTCTGGAGTAGAGGTCTTCATGGGTCCAAAAATTCATACCTGAACCCGAAGAGACCCCTAATGTGCTGCATGGTACCGACCTGGACCCGTATTTTATTTGAAAGTGGGACCCAAACCCGTGCAGACCTGAGAAATGCCTTAAATGTACTACCCAGACCATTATTCGAAAGTTGGATCTGAACCCGGCTGGGAAGACACAGACCCGACTGCACCCGATCAGCACATATTGCACAGCAAACTGATATTAACAAGTCAATAAACAAGTTGCGAAAAACAACAACAACACCTTTTTGGCTTACCTACTGTTTATAACGTTAGCTTTCTCCCTGACTGCAATGTATCCTCTTTGCAAATAAATTTCCATCCATGTTAGGCTGTTCCTCTCTCTTACCGACTGAAAGAGCCTTCTCAATCCACTCATTATTACAGCATCAAAAGTCTACTTGCTGTCACGGTCGGTGACGGATGACTAATGCAGCTTCGCAGTTTTTTTTTTTTTGTTTTTTTTACATCTCGAGTCAAGTTCGACTGTTGCGTTTACCCTTTTGAACTACAATAACGATACTTTTTGTTGGTTGTAAAAATGGCTCTGAGTCGGAGCAATTATTTTTAGCAACCACCGCACAGAACAAATGCTACACTTTACTGCGTGCGTGTTCAATGACAGGTGCGTCTCTTCTTCATTAAAAGAAAACAATACAATGCTTAGAGCTCTACCTAGTGGTCATCTTATGAAACTTAAAGGAGGAATTCACATGAGACAGCTTGACAACTCAAATAGCTTATTCTGGTAGAGTGTATTTTTCCAACATATTTTCTATCAGCACTGTGCTCTTTACTACTAAAAACAACAGAACAGAGTACAAGAAAAACAAAGAACATAAAATAAAATAAAACACAGTGCTGCTTGTAGCTGTGATATAGGCTATAAAACTTTGCCTGCAAAAAAACGTAGCAACCATAGATCTTTTTCAGCTATTCAGTCACTGCAGTGTGCAATCATTGTGCATTCAATTGCCCTTACAAGTAATCTGAGAAATGTCTTAAATGTAAATGAAGAAGGTTTTGAAGAATGTTGGTAAGCAAACAGTTGCTGGACCCCATTGACTTCCATAGTAGGGGGAAAAATTATATGGAAGACAATGGGGCCCAGAAACTGTTTAGTTACATCAGCGCAAAGTTTCTAAGGCAAAGAAGAAGTCTGTGGATGGAAAGCCCATCTTTACATTTAAAGAAAATGATGAAGGAGTCATCCCTAGAGGTGATGTGCTCAAGAAACTACCCACACCCCAAAAACTTGGTGGTACAGCCAGAAGGGAGCAGAAGTTTATATTCCCCTGCAGCATTGACAAGAGGGATGTTAAGTAATAGGCCAGATCCAGACCACCTAGACCTACATACCCACAGGGGATAATCTGGAGAAGTGAGGAGATGGGCATGCCTCATCAGTGTTTGACTTACCTGCCATTTGTTTAATTTAGCTAACACTGATTTCAGTTTTGAGTTTGCACTATGTTATTAAAGAGAAGTTTTATTCAGTTTTTAAGTGACCTAAGTCACAATAGGATGTTTAGAAATTATCCTAGTCACTTTATTCTTATATGTTACATAATTGACAGACAGCGTTCTATGTATGTCAACAGGCATCTACAGGTGCATCTCAATAAATTAGAATGTCGTGGAAAAGTTCATTTATTTCAGTAATTCAACTCAAATTGTGAAACTCATGTATTAAATAAATTCAATGCACACAGACTGAAGTAGTTTAAGTCTTTGGTTCTTTTAATTGTGATGATTTAGGCTCACATTTAACAAAAACCAACCAATTCACTATCTCAACAAATTAGAATACTTCATAAGACCAATAAAAAAATCATTTTTAGTGAATTGTTGACCTTCTGGAAAGTATGTTAATTTACTGTATATGTACTCAATACTTGGTAGGGGCTCCTTTTGCTTTAATTACTGCCTCAATTCGGCGTGGCATGGAGGTGATCAGTTTGTGGCACTGCTGAGGTGGTATGGAAGCCCAGGTTTCTTTGACAGTGGCCTTCAGGTCATCTGCATTGTTGGGTCTGGTTTCTCTCATCTTCCTCTTGACAATACCCCATAGATTCTCTATGGGGTTCAGGTCAGGTGAGTTTGCTGGCCAAGCACAGTAACACCATGGTCACTGAACCAGCTTTTGGTACCTTTGGCAGTGTGGGCAGGTGCCAAGTCCTGCTGGAAAATGAAATCAGCATCTCCATAAATCTTGTCAGCAGAAGGAAGCATGAAGTGCTCTAAAATTTCCTGGTAGATGGCTGCGTTGACTGTGGACTTCAGAAAACACAGTGGACCAACACCAGCAGATGACATGGCAGCCCAAATCATCACTGACTGTGGAAACTTCACACTGGACTTCAAGCAACATGGATTCTGTGCCTCTCCACTCTTCCTCCAGACTCTGGGACCTTGATTTCCAAATGAAATGCAAAATTTACTTTAATCTGAAAAGAGGACTTTGGACCACTGAGCAACAGTCCAGTTCTTTTTCTCCACAGCCCAGGTAAGATGCTTCTGACGTTGTCTCTGGTTCAGAAGTGGCTTGGTAGCCCTTTTCCTGAAGACGTCTGAGCGTGGTGACTCTTGATGCACTGACTCCAGCTTCAGTCCAGTCCTTGTGAAGCTCTCCCAAGTGTTTGATTCAGCTTTGCTTGACTGTATTCTCAAGCTTGCGGTCATCCCTGTTGCTTGTGCACCTTTTCCTACCCAAATTCATCCTTCCAGTCAACTTTGCATTTAATATGCTTTGATACAGCACTCTGTAAACAGCCACACCTTTCAGTAATGACCCTCTGTGACTTACTCTCTTTGTGGAGGGTGTCAATGTTCGTCTTCTGGATCACTGGCAAGTCAGCAGTCTTCCACATTATTGTGGTTTCAAAGAACAAGAGATACCCAGAATTTATACTGTATGGATGGTCATTTATTGAAACTCAAATGTAAATATTCTAATATTTTGAGATACTGATTTTTCACTTTCATGAGCTGTAAGCTCTAATCATCATAATTAAAACAAAAAAAAAACTTTTGAAATGTTTTACTTTACATGTAATGAATCTAAAATATATGAAAGTTTCACTTTTTGAAATAAGTTACAAGAAAAAATGAACTTTTTCACGACATTCTAATTCATTGAGATGCACCTGTATTGCCAAAGCCTTTTTGCCTGAAATGATTCACAAATATCATATATTGTGTATTTAAGTTTTTTGTGTTTTCCCAAAAACTACAAAATATGACTTATTCCAACAGTTTAATAGGGTGACAATATCTAAATAAACCTTAAATGAGTAATTTTGTATTGAATTTGTCTTGCTTTCATATAGCATTACAGTTCATAACATTAAAATGTTCTGTTTTACTTCAGAAATCACTGGCACAATTTACCCCAACGTATTCTCCCCAAAGGCACAACTTACCCCGCACCAGGGCCAAGTTGTGCCACAAGACCACTTCTTCCCCAAAAGCTATATTTCTGAAACAATTTATTTCAGATCCAAAGTTATTGTTCTCAGGGATGCACCACATCCTGAAATATATGTACATTCTTAAGTTGAAGGCATTACTGTCATGGCCTCACTTTAAAGTCACTTTGAGTAAAAACTGGCACAACTCACCCCACTTTCCCCTACTGGCAATGTGTTAGTAATTAGAGGAGTAAGACTACATCTCACCTGTGTTTCATTATCTTAAGTCACACTGGATCATCTTGGGAGAACTGGCAATGGGTAAGCATTGTGGTTTTCTAGAGGGCCACTAAGTTTATTGTACAATACTTTGAGCCACTGAGCTCTTCAATTGCTGCTTAAAATGCTGCAGGAAATGGTTAAGTATCCGAAGAATGTCTTTGGATATGTGACTCGTGAGATGCATCTCTCCTCGTTCAAGCAGAATGGACTGAATGTCATCAGGCATTCGCATTAAGCACAGATTTGACCATCTCCAGTTTAGTATTCCATCTTGTTTCACATTCTTGTTTCAAAGACTGCTCGAGTCTAAGTTGTAATTAAAAATTGTTGTGAGGGTCTTGCATTGCTCAGTGTAGGCTCTTACTTGTTGCAGTTCTTCCTCATTTCCATTATCCTCTTAATCACCTTCATTAGATTTCTTCAAAATGTGCCTTAGCACTGTAATCAGTATGTGTGCTATACAGCTTTTGTGGACCCATCGGGAGAGCGCTGCCTGCACATTTGCAGCTTGGTCACTGACAAACACCAGTCTATCGATCTCATCTGGGGTCAAACCAAACTCACCCAGTTGCTTGAGCAGTTCTGTCTTCAGGTTTAAGGATTTTTTTTCCCCGAGTGGAAATGCACATGTACATCCTACTATTAAACTCCCAGTTATCATCTATGTAATGCAGTGTGATGCAGTTGTAACTGACCTGTGGTCATCTGTCCACATGTCTGTGTATGCTCCGCATGCCAGTCCCTCAGCTAGTCCCTTGGCTTTCTTAATAGTTGGGAGGAGTTCTGGCCTGAGACTTTCATATTTCTTTTGTGTGAAACGGGATATGGTCACACCAGATGGAAGTAGGTCCTTCACATTACACCGGCCATGTGTTGCTCCCGTGTCCAATATTGTTTGCACAAGCTCATGAACACGGGGTTTCAAACATGCTAAAGGCCCTTAAATCCTTTGCACAGACTTTTGTGCATTTTTCCACAATGGCATCCTAAGCTTTTTTTGGAATGACTCCCAGTCTAATAAATGACGCCACCGAAGTTTGCATCGTGACATTTTTCCCACACGACCTTGTGTGTTTTAAAAGATGTGACGTTCCCGTTTTTGCCAAATCAAACTTTAACAACGCATCACATGTAATACACTTAACTGCGCTCAGGGATGGGCAGTATTTCAAATACATGTATTTAAAATACGTAATTTTAAATACAAAATACTATTTTGTATTTTGTATTTAAATACCTTTGAAAAAAATCAAATGTATTTTGTATTTAAATACATTTAATCTTAGTATTTTTGTATTTTCAAAATACTATAAGAATAGGAATTGTGAAGGACGCCAGGTTTCCTGGGAAAAAGATATTTAAGATATTTAATTTTGAATAAAAAGTTGCATCCTATTTGTTGACAACTATATCATCATTCACAGTGCTATCTTTATAGTTAGCTTGTTGATGATTTTAGATTTTCAGTTAAATACATGCTGTTTTGCTGTGTTTATAAACCATACAAAATGCTTGAAATGGTTATTGCACTACTATGTGAATGACTTTAACATTAAAACAAAGTGATCTTGCTTTTATGGGAAAAAAGCATACCTTTCCCAGCAGGTAAAAAAGAGCACTAGCAAGAACATAGCATTAGCTCTAGTCAGTCTTTTTTTTTGTCAGATTTTGGTTTTATCAACTAGCTAGTCAAATGTGTTCATTAAACTTTAATCATTACTGCTTGCTATGGCGATATAACAATATATATGTCAGTGATGATATAAAGTGTAAATCGATTGAACTTTTTTCTATATCATTTATATATCGTCGTGATATGCAAATATATCTGTGGAGCTTTTAGTGGGCAGGAGCTATTGACATGTCAGAGCGATAAAGAAACATGGATAAATTAGTAATAAGCAGCTTTCTCTGTGTGTGTACCCCAAGACAAAGATAACTTTAATGCTAATAATAAAGATATAAATTAAAAAAAATGTTCTAAGGTCATACTCACACTAGGCACAGTTGCCTTGTACTAAAGCCCGAGCGCGATTGTCCTTTCGCTAACTGACAGATATCACAGATTATTACAGAGGCAGCTGAGGATAATGGTGGAATTTGCAGCTTTACTCACAAACTACATTACCTGTTCATCAATAAGATGAGAACCAGACCCATTATAAATCTAAATGTACTCGAAATTAAATTAATTGAAAAGTGTGATATCCAAGTAGTATTAAAGATTTTTGCTGTCATAATGATAACAATAGCGCATACAAAAATAGTAAATTAACTGTTCCATGGTCCAGCATGGTTAGTGATCACACTACATGTACCACACCTGAGCCACCTCTTCAAGCGGGCCAGGGCATGGTTAAACGAACCGCACTGGACATGGTACAGAGCAGTCACACTTGTGAAATGAACTGGACTTTGGGAGTCAATCGTGCTCAAGCACAGCTCATATCCCCTAGTGTGAGTACATCCTAAATCTAAGTGAATAGCAGATAGCACACCACAACTATAACCATAATTATGGATGCCCGTTTCCGCCACTGAATAAAAAATAAAAAAGGTTATTGCGACTTTTTATCTCACAATTCTGACTTTTTTTCACTGAATTGTGAGATATAAACTCGCAATTGCGAGTTATAAAGTCAGAATTGCGAGATATAAAGTAGGGATGCACAATATTGGATTTTAGCCGATATCCGATGAAAAATATATATCGCCGATATATATTTTCGCAAATATATGCCGATATTTTTCAACTCATTTTGCCCGATACCGATGCCGATACCGATATATTTCCTTTTGTTTGGAAACAACACCAAGTCTCTCCTGTGCAGAAATTATAAGCAAAATATTTTTAATTTTGGTTAGTTTTTAACAAGAACTTTTTTATTAGAATTAAATAAAAAATAATGAAGGTTTTTTTAACAGTACATTGAAGCTTTGAAAATAACTATAAATAAACTATATCAATCGCTGCATTTTCCCCCCCAGAAAGATGCAGTGTTAACCCTAACATTTTATTTTAAGATTTAACATTTGTAGATGGTCTAAAACAAGAGTTGTAAACATTTTGAAAATCTTTTAGAGCTCATGATTTGTTTAAAAAATAAAACATATTACACATTAATGAATAAATCAGTATATATAAAATTATTTAATTTACAAGTGTCACGTTTGTGATTTTTATTTTCATGTAAGCTATAGCTTCTGACCATTAAATCAAAAGATACTCATTATTTTATGACATCAATTGCTGTTTTATTTAATCAGAAACACAGTCTAAATGTTATTTGTGTAGGCTATTTTACTTTTAATATAATTAGAAGTAGGCCAACAGCGCCCCCTACAGATTAAAACTCCTTACCAAATGGGCGTTAGGACCTGGGGGAGGCTGTCATTGCTGCCGCTGCATGTGCTATTACTGTTTACTCTATCATACACCTAACGTATCATTCTGTAGGTGCTTTCACAGATTAAATGCGATCCAAAACAGTCAATCTAATCGTCATTCAGACAAAACTTTACTTCAAGAATGAGCCAGACTGTTGACGTGATCTAATCACTAGCACACCCTGAGCACATGTGAGTCAACCCATTCCTCTTATCGGCAAGACATATCGGCATAATTTTTCATATTTGGTCCGATGCCGATATTTACATTTAAAGCCATTATCGGCAGATTCCGATATCAGTCCGATAATATCGTGCATCCCTAATATAAAGTCAGAATTGCGAGATAAACTCACAATTCTGACTCTATTTCTCAGAATTGCGAGATATAAACTCACAATTGCGAGTTAAAGTCCAGTTTTGGGGGGACAGGACGGGACTGATATGTTCTCAGAATTGCGAGTTTATATCTCACAATTCTGACTTTATAACTCGCAGTTGCGAGTCTATATCTTACAATTCTGAGAAAAAAAGTCAGAATTGCGAGTTTATATCTCGCAGTTCTGACTTTATTTCTCAGAATTGCAACTTTATGTCTCGCAATTGCAAGTTTATATCACGCAATTCTGACTTTATTTCTCAGAATTGTGAGTTTATATCTCAGAATTATTACTTTTTAACTCGCAATTGCGAGTTTATATCACGCAATTCTGAGAAAAAAAGTCAGAATTGTGAGATAAAAAATAACCTTTTTTATTTTTTCTTCAGTGGCGGAAACGGGCTTCCTTACATAACAGTACAAAAAATTATGAATGATAAAAACACTTAGCCAATCAGAATCATTTCTGCTTTAAAGAGCTTGAGCATTTAAAGTGACAGATGACACAACTGCATTGTATACTTAGAATACACTAATATAGTTATCTTTATAATTATCGTTCTTGGTGTAAACAAACTGTGTAAAAAGGCCTTAATAGTGTTACTTCACTGGATGGCCAATTTCAAATGTATTTTGTGTATTTTCAAAATACAAAACACTGTATTTGTATTTAAATACATTTTCCCACACAGTATTTTGTATTTGTATTTAAATACATTTTTCTACACAGTATTTTTATTTTAAATACATTTAGTTATATTTGTGCCCATCTCTGACTGCGCTTACTATTTTGTTGTCTTTGTCCAAAATTTGCATGAAGGAGGCCCAGACAGAAGAGGTGCTGCTGGGTTTTACCTCTTATATTAATTTTGTTTCAGCTTTTTTTTTTCACATCACTCATGAAGGAATAGAATTACTGGCTCTAGCATTATTTTTCAGAGAAATAGCTATGTAAACATAACATGATTCCTTGACAGCAATACGCTGTGTTTTCTGACAACTTGAAGTGGGCA
Source organism: Schizothorax lantsangensis (assembly GCA_027422415.1). Lineage (NCBI taxonomy): Eukaryota > Metazoa > Chordata > Actinopteri > Cypriniformes > Cyprinidae > Schizothorax > Schizothorax lantsangensis. Next base: position 7,552,752 of record CM049859.1, read on the forward strand.
GGATCATACAGATTAAAGGTGCAGTATGTAATATTTCCAGCTAGCGGTTGAAATGGGTACTGCAATTCTGACCCGGAATCTGCCCGAAACACACATTTCAAAGTAGAATTACTGGCTATAGCATTATTTTTTCAGAGAAACAGCTTTGTAAACATAACATGAGTCCTAAATATCTACAAACATATTATGTTTTTTTTTGGCTTTAGAAGAGTCAAAAACTTAAATAGTCAAGTCAAGTCAAGTCACCTTTATTTATATAGCGCTTTTAACAATACAGATTGTGTCAAAGCACTTAACAGTATCAAGTTGGAGGATAGAGTGTCAGTAATGTATAATAATAAGATTAAACACTCAATTTTCAGTTAAGGGCATTTCATTATTGAATTCGGAGATGTCATTGTCTGGCTAAGTTTAGTTTAAATAGTATCTGTGAAATCAAATTTACGATAATCGCTAGAAATTAAGTGTCCCCAACTGAGCAAGCCAGAGGCGACAGCAGCAAGGAACCAAAACTCCCTCTGAGACAGAATGGAGAAAAAAACCTTGGGAGAAACCAGGCTCAGTCGGGGGGCCAGTTCTCCTCTGGCCAGGATATTATTGTTTATTCATTGTTTACTTATTGTTTTAATTACATTTTTAAATATATAAATGTATTATATTTCTATTTTTATATTGTTGCAATTTCTAACAATAATAGTATTATGTAGTTAGGTATTTTATTATTACATTTTTAATTATTTGTTTTATTTTTAGTTTTATTGTATTTTAGTCGAGGTCTTCACTGGGGATATGTCTCTGGGGCTCATCGCTGACGATCAGGGCCGCAGACATCATCTCCCAGCGCCGATCCACCATCTGATCCGGACACGGACTGAGAAACAGAATAAGAAAGAAACAACTATTAGCGTAGATGCCAATCTTCTTACGATGTAACGAGTACATCGTGTGTTATGGGAAGTGTTCCCGGTTCCGGTTGATCTAATTAATGCAGCCTAACAATCCTTTAACGGATTTGAATAATAGAAGTGTGTTAGGTGTATGTCAGGTTAAAGAGATGGGTCTTTAATCTAGATTTAAACTGACAGAGTGTGTCTGCCTCCCGAACAGTGTTTGGTAGATTGTTCCAGAGTTTTGGTGCTAAAAAGGAAAACGATCTGCCGCCCGCAGTTGATTTTGATATTCTAGGTATTATCAAACGGCCAGAGTTTTGAGAACGCAGCGGCCGTGGAGGACTATAATGCGATAAGAGCTCACTCAAGTACGGAGGAGCTAAACCATTCAGGGCTTTATAAGTCATTAACAAGATTTTAAAATCTATACGATGTTTAGTAGGGAGCCAGTGCAGTGTTGACAGAACCGGCTAATGTGGTCATACTTCCTGGTTCTAGTAAGAACTCTAGCTGCTGCATTTTGGACTAACTGTAGTTTGTTTATTAAACGTGCAGAGCAACCACCCAGTAAAGCATTACAATAATCTAACCTTGAGGTCATAAACGCATGAATTAATATTTTTGCATTTGACGTTGAGAGCATAGGTCGCAGTTTGGATATGTTTTTGAGATGGAAGAACGCAGTTTTACAGATGCTAGAAACAAGGCTTTCAAAAGAAAGATTGCTATCAAACAGCACACCTAGGTTCCTGACTGATGAAGAAGAAGAATTGACAGAGCAGCCATCAAGTGTTAGATAGTGTTCTAAGTTATTACATGTGGGGTTTTTAGGTCCGATAATTAACACCTCTGTTTTTTCAGAATTTAGCAGTAGGAAATTACTCGTCATCCAGTTTTTTATATCGACTATGCATTCCGTTAGTTTCTCAATTTGGTGTGTTTCACCGGGCCGTGAAGAAATATAGAGCTGAGTATCATCAGCATAACACTGAAAGCTAACACCATGTCTCCTGATAATATCTCCCAAGGGTAACATGTAAAGCGTGAAAAGTAACGGCCCTAGTACTGAGCCTTGAGGTACTCCATACTGCACTTGTGATCGATATGATACCTCGTCATTCACTGCTACGAACTGATGGCGGTCAGATAAGTACGATTTGAACCATGCTAAGGCACTTCCACTAATGCCAACAAAGTTTTCTAGTCTATTCAAAAGAATGTTGTGATCGATAGTGTCGAACGCAGCGCTAAGATCCAGTAGAACTAATAGAGAGATACAACCACGATCAGATGATAGAAGCAGATCATTAGTAATTCTAATGAGAGCAGTCTCAGTACTATGATACGGTCTAAATCCTGACTGGAAATCCTCACAGATATCATTTTTCTCTAAGAAGGAATATAATTGTGAGGATACTACCTTTTCTAGTATCTTTGACAGAAAAGGAGGATTTGAGATTGGTCTGTAATTAACTAGATCTTTGGGGTCAAGTTGTGGTTTTTTAATGAGAGGCTTAATAACAGCCAATTTGAAGGTTTTGGGGACATATCCTAATGACAATGATGAATTAATAATAGCAAAAGAGGATCTATGACTTCTGGAAGCAGCTCTTTTATTAGTTTAGATGGAATAGGGTCTAACATACATGTTGTTGGTTTAGATGATTTAACAAGTTTATACAATTCTTCCTCTCCTATAGTAGAGAATGAGTGGAATTATTCCTCAGGGGATCTATAGTGCACTATTTGATGCGATACTGTAGCTGACGGCTGCATGGTTACAATTTTATCTCTGATAGTATCGATCTTGGAAGTAAAGTAGTTCATAAAATCATTACTGCTGTGCTCTTGGGAAATGCCAACACCTGTTGATGCTTTATTTTTCGTTAATTTAGTGACTGTATTGAATAAATACCGGGGGTTATGTTTGTTTTCTTCTAGAAGAGACGAAAAGTAATCAGATATAGCAGTTTTTAATGCTTTTCTGTAGGATAGGATACTTTCCCGCCAAGCTAAACGAAATACCTCTAGTTTTGTTTTCCTCCAGCTGCGCTCCATTTTCCGGGCTGCTCTCTTTAGAGTGCGAGTGTGCTCATTATACCACGGTGTTGGACTCTTTTCCTTAATCTTCCTTAAGCGTAAAGGAGCAACTGTATCTAAAGTGCTAGAAAAGAGACAGTCCATAGTCTCTGTTACATCATCAAGCTGTTCTGAGCTGTTGGATATGCTGAGGAATTGAGATAAATCAGGAAGATTACTTACAAAGCAATCTTTTGTGCTAGAAGTGATGGTTCTACCATACTTGTAACAAGGAATAGAATTTACAGTTTTAGCTATATGGAGTTTACACAAGACTAGATAATGATCTGATATATCATCGCTTTGCTGCAGAATTTCAACACCACTAACATCAATTCCATGTGACAGTATTAAATCTAGAGTATGATTTCGACAATGAGTAGGTCCTGAAACGTGTTGTCTAACCCCAATAGAGTTCAGAATGTCTATGAATGCTGATCCTAATGCATCTTTTTCATTATCGACATGGATATTAAAATCGCCAACAATTAAGACTTTATCTGCAGCCAGTACTAACTCAGATAGAAAATCAGCAAATTCTTTAATAAAGTCTGTATGGTGCCCTGGTGGCCTGTATACATTAGCCAATACAAACATATCAGGGGATTTATCACTAACACGTGTTTCTATAGATAATGTTATACGCAGCACCATAACTTCAAATGAGTTATACTTAAAGCCTGCCCTCTGAGAAATACTGAGAATATTGCTATAAATTGTAGCAACACCTCCCCCTTTGCCTTTTGGACGTGGCTCATTTTTATAGCTGTAATCTTGGGGGGTGGACTCATTTAAAGTAATGTATTCATCTGGTTTTAGCCATGTTTCTGTCAAACAGAGCAAATCTAGGTTATGATCATTAATCAAATCATTTACAAAAAGTGATTTTGTAGAAAGGGACCTGATATTCAGTAAGCCAAGTTTTATAAATTGTTTCTGTGTGTTGTAAACATTTTTTATTTGTTGAACATCAATTAAATGGTTACTCATAAATTGGTTTGGACGTTTTCTGTATTTTCTAGTTCGGGGAACAGACACAGTCTCTATAGTGTGATATCTAGGTGAAGGAGTCTCTATGTGCTGAGAATTAACTGACTTCTGTGACGTGAGGCGGCTAGCAGACGGTCGGTTTAGCCAGTCTGTCTGCTTCCTGACCTGGGCTCCAGTTAGTCAAGTATGAACTCTAAGACTATGTGCCAAATTTCTAGAGAGAAGAGCGGCACCACCCGAGGAGGGATGAACACCATCTCTTTTCAACAGGTCAGGTCTGCCCCCAAAACTCGTCCAATTGTCTATAAAACCTATGCTATTCTGCGGGCACCACTTAGACATCCAGCCATTGAGTGATAACAGTCTGCTATGAATCTCATCACCCCGGTAAGCAGGGAGGGGGCCAGAGCATATTACAGTGTCTGACATCGTACTTGCAAGTTCACACACCTCTTTAACATTATTTTTAGTGATCTCCGACTGGCGAAGTTGAACATCATTAGCGCCGGCGTGGATAACAATCTTACTGAATTTACGTTTAGCATTAGCCAGCACTTTTAAATTTGCCAAGATGTCAGGCGCTCTGGCTCCAGGTAAACAATGGACTATGGTGGCTGGTGTCTCTATTTTCACGTTCCGTACAATAGAATCGCCAATAACTAGAGCACTTTCACCAGGTTTCTCAGTGGGTGCGTCACTGAGTGGGGAGAACCTGTTTGATGTTCTGATCGGAACGGAAGAGCGGTGTTTTGACCCGCGACTAGGCCGCCTCACTGTCACCCAGTTGCCCTGCTGCGGGGGCGCTAACGTTACCGGAACCGAACAATGTACAGGAGTCCCTGAGCTAATCACATCCAAAGCAGTATCTACAGCCCTCACATTCTTACTGTCCTCAACTAAAGTTTGGATGCGTGTCTCTAGTTCTAAAACCTTCTCTGTCAGCCTAACTATTTCCCTACATTTATCACATGTGAATCCCTCATCGCTGACAGAGAGAGATAAACTATACATGTGGCAAACTGTGCAAATAACAATAGCAGGAGAAGAAGCCATTACTCACCGTGATTGATGAATGATACCAACTTAACTTCCCACTTACCACCTACCACTTACCACTGTTGTTTGATGAACTCGTGAAAAACGGAGCGAGAGAGAAATGAAAACGGAGCGATTAAAAAGAAAACAATAATAGGCGCGAATAGCAAAGCGAATGGAACCGCGAGTGACAAGCTAACCGGCTAGCGAATGCTAACGCGCTGCACTCGCGGTTTTAAAAGCGAGCGATCAGATTAGTTTGATAGATAATACCAGAAATATGGTGGGAATTAAGTTATATATTATTACTTTAAACAACAGACAGTGAAAGTAAGGTAAATATTCAATAAAAAGCGGAGCTACAATCGCAAACCTCTCAGCAGTACAGCAGTACAACAGACAGGAACAGACTGAAGCAGTCGATCAGCAAAACAGCACCTTTAAGTACATTTTACAAGTATTTTACACCTCTGGCCATAGGTATGCTTAACTGTCTAGAGCTACAATTGTAATTTGTAAATAATACAATTTAATTACAATTTATTTATTTATTTACTTTTATATTTTATTAAAGTTCTATTTTGACCCCTAGTAGGGTTATTTATTTATTTTTTTTACTTCCATAATATTTGAGGGAGGGGGCATAACAATACAATTCTGCTTAGGGCACCCATTTGGCCAGCAAGCGGCCCTGACTACCCCAATCAAACGTTGGTGGGCGAAGTTAGTGTAAACGAAGACTACCCAAGACGTGTCAGAATACCAAAGACGTGTCACTCGTATAGTTTTGAATGGTGAAAAATGCAATGCTCAATATAGCCGCTCAATCGCAGGAAGCCCCGCATTCTGAATGAAAGAGCCAATCGCTAATTGGTAAAGTCAGCGCATCACTGCAGATGCCGTTAGAAGATTTGCGATTCCGGCAAAAGTAAAGCCTTTCTCGAAACACTGCAATCAAACGAGGCTTTGAATGTCACTACTGACGTCATTTTACGGGGGAGTCTCCATACGGAGCTCCTTGTTAACCTTTTTATTTTATTAGCAAAACCTCACATACATACAAAAATATCTTAATTCATCTCCTATGTTGAATTTGTTTTGTTCTGATTTTGACTTTTATATTTCTTCAATAAGACTGTTAAAAAATAAAAAGGATGTGACATATTTAAAATAATATGATACAATCTTCAATCCCCCTGTACTTTGTAATATCTTTATTTGTTAAAACTGAATGTGAGCTATGCTTTTTTTTGTTTGTTATTTGTTTATAATCTGTTCTGTTAATTTTTTTTTTTCATTTTTCTTCAATAATAATAATAATAATTAAAAAAGAAGAAGAAGAAGGAGAAAATCGATACGGAGCTCCGTCTGGAAGTACCTGTCATTCCCAAAACAAGCTTCGAAGCCTCGGTATCACAGCCTCTTTCTGTGCACGTGCCTCGGATGTGTGCGCTCAGAAAACCGTGTATCAGAAGTTTAAACTGATATGACTTTAAAACACATGATTTCAGCACCATAGACATGATAATCAAAACCAAACAGATGTTTATTTTGGCAGAGATCTGAGATACGAGCTGTAAAGGCACAGTACTATTCTGGAAAAGGGGTGGGGAACAGCAGCTCATTTGCATTTAAAGAGACATGCGCAAAAACAGCCTGCTTCTGCTTCCACTCAAAATAGGCATTTTCAAAATGGTATAATAATTGATCTGTCAGGTATTTTGAGCTGAAACTTCACAAACACATTCTGGGGACCCCTGAGACTTATGGCGCTTTTCCACTGCATGGTACAGGGTTTTACAGTAACTGGTACGTGGTACTTTTTTCAGTACCACCTTGGCTGAGGTTCCATACTGTTAACAAAACGTGAAGTGTAAAATCTGCTGATCACTGATTGGTCGGAGAAAATCGTCACTGCGTGCAAACTTGCCACACAAGACACAACAGACCCGCTAGATTTAAATCAGCATGGCCAGTGAAGGATCAAACGCAACTATTTTGAATGAGCGCACCTTTTTATTAACCACCAAAAATGGCTGTTTCGTTGTCTGTTGAGGAAGTACGGACGTTCCTCTCGTTGATAGCCAAGGAGCGGATCCAGCGAGAGCTTGATGGAGTGACACAGAATGAAAAAGTCTTTCAGGAGTCACAGCAGTTGAGGCGGCTCACCAATAACAACATTTAAATAATCTCGCCCACTCTAAAGCGGTACTAAACTGCAGTGGAAACGCAAACCGAGCCAAACCAAGCCATGCCGTACTGAACCGTCCCGAGCCGAGTCGTACCATGCAGTGGAAAAGCGCCATTATATTACATCTTGTAAAAATGGGCATATTAGGTGCCCTTTAACAAGCAGTTTTGTCTGAACTCTGAATGCCATACGCAAACGCCGTCCCTGGTTTCAAGGGTATATTTCTCAGGATTTTATTTTTTACCGTGATTACCTTAAAATATGTTTTCTAAAATGAATGAATGAATTACTGAAGAAAAGAAAAGAAAAGAAAAAAGAAAATAGGCTTTATAGAGATTAGGACTATGAGACCTGGATTAGTTTAATGTAAATTGTTCAGTTTATTCAATTTATTAACCTTGATCCTGGAGGAACTGAAAATTAATGAATGTTTAGTTTCTATCTAAAATGGAAATGGCATTTTTGAAAGTTTCCAGTACCCTTGTTATTTGTCTGTTAGTTTTGTCACGTGTTTATTGCCATAGTCTGCAGTTTTCTCTGCTCCAATCACATTTTTAAAAATCAGGTCTTCTTCTTGGATGAATCATCAGCTCATAAAATAAGCGCTGAGAAGCCCTGCTTTTGTAAGTGTGGTTAACCAGTGCTCTACATAGAGGCAGTGCATTATTATGTTCCAACCTACTTTCAAATCATATCAAGTCATTATTGTTCAGAGGTTTCTAGAGCGAGGGAGAACTGTAGACTTGAGAATGAGAACTAAAGACTTAATTTCTATCATTTTCCATATTTTGTATTTCACAAATTTCTATTATGGATTTTATGGTCTCTGGATTGAAAATAACTAAATGGACTACTATTATGAACCCAGAGAAGACAACTGGAACATACAACCTGTGAATTTTGGAGGTAAGTTCAAGCAGACATAATGCATTTTCGTCCCTGCTATTTCAGAGCAAAATAAATTAACATACAAATGATTGAAAATTAAATTTCAGATTTGATTAATCACTGTTAGGTCTATCAAAGATTATAGAAGAATAATTATTGCATTAAATTGTGAATTAAACAGATGATTTTACAGAAATTTAATGCTGTGAAAAAACCCTTGAGCTTCTTTAGAAAACAACATCAGGCATAAGATTGAAATTAACAGAAATTATAGAAATTCTCAAGAAGGGACTTAGTTCATTTATTTGTTTTGCATAAATTTGAAAAGGGATGAAAAATGCCTTAAGTCCCTACAAGGAAAATGCATTTTTTTTCAAACTAAGCCTTGTGGATATCTCTCTCTCTCTCTCTCTCTCTATATATATATATATTTAAATCTGAATAATGACTGAAAGATATTTGTACAGTAAACATAAGGATGTTTTACTGTTAGCTGGTATGATATGTTATAATTTATATGCCATTTTATCATACATGTACTGTGAAATAAACATGTGCTGTGTGTAATACGGTCGGGCTCTGAAGGTACAAGCCCAACTTGTGACTTTTCAGTTTGTTTTCAATTATGTTTAGGTTTTTGTTTTTTATTTCTTGTGTAATTTATTTTCTGTAAAGCACTTTGAATTACCATTTTGTATGCAACGCTGCTCTATAAGTAAAGTTGGCTTGACAAGTTTTGCTGCTGTTGCTTTTACATGATTAGCTATACAGTAGCTGATGAAATATATGAAATCATAAAATTCTTTTGGCAAGTATACGGGGGTCTCAACTCTTTGGTGAATTTCACGTATGGACAAATACACCCAAATCTTATAGGTCATAATATAGGTCACATGTGCCATTCAACCCGGAAGGTTAATATTTGTTTCCGGTTGGTCGGTGGATCGATAAAACACAAGCCACCAAAAAACCACCAACAACAGTGTTCATCATAATATTTAATAATTAATTGTTCTTATACAACATCTGTTATTAAACAGCTTGGAACAGATTGTCAACACAATGGTAAGGTAAAACTATCATTGCGTGATGACCTCGAAGTGTTTTAAAAGAAAAATTGCTTTATAACATTCCATTTTATATACTGTATACCCTAATTTCTAAAGTTCTGTTAAGATAATAATAAAATAACGTTTCTCATTAAATAAGGGTCAAACTTGCTGCAAATTTGCTCAAGAACACCCGGTGGAGAAAGACACTTTCTTGAAGCAAGAGGCTGTGGCTGTTGAGATCTCATCTAGTCAAGCTCAGGTATCATTATACAGACATAATTATTTTAGGAATATGAATAATGCGCAATCTCTACAAATGCCTGTATGAATATTTCAGATTTCCGTCCAATGTAAGGAGAACTCTGAGGGTCAAGACGGAATGGTGCTGTTTGACACGGAAGCCTTTCCCATGGTCAACATCCACTGTCCTACCAGTGTAGAAGATCTTCCTGAAGGTCAATGTAAACAGCAGTAGATCTCTGCAGTTTTTACTTAAGTAAAAGTATGAAAGTACATGCTTTTAAAAGTACTTAAGTATCAAAAGTAAAAAGTAAATGCATTGTTTTATTGTCACATTGTTGTATACTTACAATACCTTATGCCACTAATGCAACCTACTGAATACACATTTATATTTACATTTACATTTATGCATTTAGCAGATGCTTTTATCCAAAGCGACTTACATTGCATTCAAGTTACAGTTTTACATTTTATCAGCTCTTAGCTGAATACACTGATTAGCTTGTATTATCTTTGGAATTAAGAGCTTTTATGTTACCAAATCTATAGAAATGGAACAACTGAATGAAGATAATCATCTTTATTTTTTATTTAACACTCCTACAGCTACATTGAACTCATTTTAATACTTGTTACAAAGTTATTTTTCAAAGAGATATTGAAGGCTATGCTATGGTTCATTTTAGGCAAACAAAGCAAACATTGAAAAGAAAACAAATCTTTAGTCTTTTCAGAAAACTGGAACATACTCTCTCAGTATGGTCTTGGGTGTGCACGTTGCGCCAAAGAACCGTCTTTTTGAATTTTACCATCAGCTGATCAGTGTTCATAAAATGCTCCGAAATCAGTGAACTTCACAACATGTGGCTAGGGTTGGGTATTGTTTGAATTTTATCCATTCCGATTCTGATTCTGCTTATTGATTTCAATTCTTATCGATTCCCAGTTTAGATTCCAAAGTTGTAAAAAAGTGAAAACATTTTGACCTGTGTGATCATTTAACCTACTTATTGATCTTTTGTTTGCAAAAAATATATGTATTTATGTGCAGTGTTTTGACAATAAAATAATGTTCAGATTTATATACTTCCTTGGCCAGTTTTTAGCAGCAATTTACCAGTAGGCCTGAGTAGTAAGGTTTTTTTATATATGGTAATAGCAGCCATTTTTGACGGATATATTAGCCTACCATTTGTATTGCCATAATTTAACTACAAATATTAAACTATAGTTACTATAATGAAACTATGTTAAATTTGTGGTTACTGTAGTTTTACTACAAATAGCATAATTATGGTTACTATAGTGAGAGGATAGTCAAGTCAAGTCAAGTCACCTTTATTTATATAGCGCTTTTAACAATACAAATTGTGTCAAAGCAACTACACAATATCAAAATGGGAAAATAGTGTCAATAATGTAAAATGACAAGATTAAACACTCAATTTTCAGTTAAAGGCATTTCATTATTGAATTCAGTGATGGCATCGTCCAGCTCAGTTCAGTTCAAAACGTTTCTGTTCAATCAAGTCGACGATATTGCTGGAAATGAAGTGTCCCCAACTAAGCAAGCCAGAGGCGACAGCGGCAAGGAACCAAAACTCCATTGGTGACAGAATGGAGAAAAAAACCTTGGGAGAAACCAGGCTCAGTCGGGGGGCCATTTCTCCTCTGGCCAGACGACACAGCAGATCAATTCCAACTGCTGCAAAGTCAGATTGGAGGGCTCAACTGATTCCCGAGGTCTTGTCCTGATGGCTGTCTAGGTGACGGGGTCCTCACTGGGGGTCTGTCTCTGGGGCTCATCTAGGTGTCCTGGTCTCCGCTGACGTTCAGGGCTGTAGAGGTCGTCTCGAGGTGCTGATCCACCATCTGATCTGGTGACTGCAGTGACCTCGGAATAAGAAAGAAACAGACTAATATTAGCGTAGATGTCAATCTTTTTACGATGTAACAAGTACATCATGTGTTATGGGAAGTGTTCCCGGTTCCGGTTGATCTAATTAATGCAGCCTAACAATCCTTTAATGGATTTGAATAATAGAAGTGTATTAGTTTGTTATGTGTACGCCAGGTTAAAGAGATGGGTCTTTAATCTAGATTTAAACTGACAGAGTGTGTCTGCCTCCCGAACAGTGTTTGGTAGATTGTTCCAGAGTTTGGGCGCTAAATAGGAAAAAGATCTGCTGCCCGCAGTTGATTTTGATATTCTAGGTATTATCAAATGGCCAGAGTTTTGAGAACGCAGCGGACGTGAAGGACTATAATGCGATAAGAGCTCGCTCAAGTACTGAGGAGCTAAACCATTCAGGGCTTTATAAGTAATTAACAAGATTTTAAAATCTATACGATGTTTAGTAGGGAGCCAGTGCAGTGTTGACAGAACCGGGCTAATGTGCTCATACTTCCTGGTTCTAGTAAGAACTCTAGCTGCTGCATTTTAACCATCTGTAATTTGTTTATTAAGCGTGCAGAACAACCACCCAATAAAGCATTACAATAATCTAACCTTGAGGTCATAAACGCATGAATTAATATTTCTGCATTTGACATTGAGAGCATAGGTCTCAGTTTAGATATATTTTTAAGATGAAAAAATGCAGTTTTACAAATGCTAGAAACGTGGCTGTCAAAGGAGAGATTACTATTAAATAGCACACCTAGGTTCCTGACTGATGACGAAGAAATTACAGAGCAGCCATCAAGTGTTAGACAGTGTTCTAGGTTATTACTTGTGGGGATTTTAGGTCCGATAATTAACACCTCTGTTTTTTTCAGAATTTAGCAGTAAGAAATTACTCGTCATCCAGTTTTTTTATATCGACTATGCATTCCATAAGTTTCTCAATTTGGTGTGTTTCACCAGGCCGTGAAGAAATATAGAGCTGAGTATCATCAGCATAACAGTGAAAGCTAACCCCGTGTTTCCTAATGATATTTCCCAAGGGTAACATATACAGCGTGAAAAGTAACGGCCCTAGTACTGAGCCTTGAGGAACTCCATACTGCACTTGTGATCGATATGATACCTCTTCATTCACTGCTACGAATTGATGGCGGTCAGATAAGTACGATTTGAACCATGCTAATGCACTTCCACTAATGTCAACAAAGTTTTCTAGTCTATTCAAAAGAATGTTGTGATCGATAGTGTCGAACGCAGCGCTAAGATCAAGTAGAACTAATAGAGAGATACAACCACGATCAGATGATAAGAGCAGGTCATTTGTAACTCTAATGAGAGCAGTCTCAGTACTATGATACGGTCTAAATCCTGACTGGAAATCCTCACAGATATCATTTTTCTCTAAGAAGGAATATAATTGTGAGGATACAACCTTTTCTAATATCTTTGACAGAAAAGGGAGATTCGAGATCGGTCTGTAATTAACTAGATCTTTGGGGACAAGTTGTGTTTCTTTAATGAGAGGCTTAATAACAGCCAATTTAAAGTTTTTGGGGACATATCCTAATGACAATGACGAATTAATAATAGCCAAAAGAGGATCTATGACTTCTGGAAGCACCTCTTTTAGTAGTTTAGATGGAATAGGGTCTAACATACATGTTGTTGGTTTAGATGATTTAACAAGTTTATACAATTCTTCCTCTCCTATAGTAGAGAATGAGTGGAATTGTTCCTCAGGAGATCTATAGTACACTATTTGATGTGATAATATAGCTGACGGCTGTGTTACGACCTCTAGGGGTTAGCCGTAACAGAGAAAGGAAACCGAGTTCACACCAGAGAGATGCCAAATAAAGTTTTATTTTTTTTTACACATGGGAATCTCTTCAGGGGCAGACGAGGCCAAAACAATAAACAAAACGCACTTCTATTTTTAATCCCTAAATAAGCTCAAATGAAAATAAAGAAAACAAAATACAGACCAACTTCCCTACCTCCCTCAACCATAAACAAAGTGAAAACTATACATAAATAAAAATGGCGTCTAGCCCCCTACATCCCTTAATTTGGCAAACGTGTTAACAAGAATATTTACAAAGTTGCAGGCGTAAGCAAAGCAGAATCAGAATCCAAGTCGTAGTTAAAACAGGCAATGTTCAGATAAACAGGATATATACAATTTGATCTCAGAACAACAAACACTCAACAGATTTACTATACTCAGAATATCTCTCTCTGGCACGACAATCCACAGGACAGCAGTGAATCAAAATTCTAGCAACACACGACGGCACGAAGTCAACGAGGCTCAAAGGCACTAGACGAGTGTTTGGGGAGGTCCTTATATCTGGAAAAAGTGCATAGAGGGACCAATCACCACCTCCAGCTGGTTAACAGAAGCCACACCCACCTGAAACACAAACATGCCTGCACACCAGAGCAGAGAAATCAAATACAAAAACAATTCAGATACATAGAATATCTCAAGATCCTAACACCCCCACCCATAAAATAAAACATACAATGTTTTACTGATTGACACGGGACAATGAGTCGGCAATAACATTTTCAATACCTTTCTTGTGACATATTTTCAAGTTGTAACCTTGACAGATCAAAGACCATCGCATTAAACGATGATTGGCATTAGACATTTGTTGAAGAAAGGTAAGAGGGTTATGATCAGTGAAAATAGTAACAGGCTGTACAGTCGAACCAATATACACTTCAAAGTATTGCAAGGCGAGGATTAATGCAAGGGCTTCTTTTTCTATAGTGCTGTAGTTCATTTGATGTTTGAGGAACTTCTTCGAAAAGAAACTGATTGGATGATTCAAACCATCTTCTCCGGTCTGCAATAAAACAGCACCGACACCGGTACCACTGGCATCAACTTCTAACAAAAACGTTTTTCCAAAATGAGGGGCAACAAGCACAGGGGCACTACAGAGCAGAGTTTTCAGAACTTCAAAAGCAGATTGACATTCTGGAGTCCACTTAAAAGAAACAGCTTTACAGAGTAACCCCGTGAGAGGGCTGGCAACAACGGAAAAATTCTTACAAAAACAGCGATAATAACCGGTCATACCGAGAAATCGCCGAAGCTCTCTCCTAGTCTTAGGGACTGGAAAATCAAGGATAGCCTGGATCTTTGAATTCAGAGGACGAACTTGACCACTACCGACTTCTTTACCGAGATATGTGACCGTAGCACAACCAAATTCACACTTTGCTAGATTCAAGGTAAGATTCGCATCAGAAAGACGTCTGAAGACTTCATCTATAGTTTTAAGATGATCTTCCCAAGTCTAAATAAGTAACATCATCTAAATAAGCTTCACACTTAGACACATTAGATAACACGATAGACATTAATCGCTGAAATGTAGCTCCCGCATTTCGAAGGCCAAAAGGCATGACCCGATATTGTAGGAACACATCAGGGGTGGCAAAGGCAGAGATTTCAGATGCACGCTCAGTAAGCGGCACCTGCCAATAACCTTTTAGCAGGTCGAGTTTTGTCACAAATTTAGCGGTCTACACAATCTTCCATGCGCGGTATAGGAAAGGAATCAGCTTTGGTAAATGCATTAACTTTTCTGTAATCTGTACAGAACCTTGAAGCACCATCCGGCTTAGGGACAAGAAGACATGGGGAACACCATGGGCTAGAACTAGGGACTGCTAAGTTTTGTTCAAGTAGATATTGGGTTTCTTGCCTCATTAATTCTCTCTTGAGTGGATTTACACGATATGCACTTTGCTTGATGGGTGCATGTGAATCAACATCAATGTCATGAGTTAGCACTTGTGTGGTGGTGGGGAAGTCACTGAATAAAGATGGATATCTCTTAATCACATCTTTGACATCAGCCTGGGCAGACATGGATAAGTGAGACAACTTTGCTGAAAAGTTTAACAGAGTTTCTGAATTAGACAAACGAGCAGAAGTAAATGTAGCACTATTCATCTTCAGACCATCAATTTCTGGTGAATATTCAGAGGGTGGTACACCTACCGGAGTAACAGTAAGGACAGGGGTCTTAACCTCAGAGTCAGAGCGTGCCACATATGCTTTGCTGATCGATTGCTTCAGTCTGTTCCTGTCTGTTGTACTGCTGTACTGCTGAGAGGTTTGCAATTGTAGCTCCGCTTTTTATTGAATATTTACCTTACTTTCACTGTCTGTTGTTTAAAGTAATAATATATAACTTAATTCCCACCATATTTCTGGTATTATCTATCAAACTAATCTGATCGCTCGCTTTTAAAACCGCGAGTGCAGCGCGTTAGCATTCGCTAGCCGGTTAGCTTGTCACTCGCGGTTCCATTCGCGTTGCTATTCGTGCCTATTATTGTTTTCTTTTTAATCGCTCCGTTTTCATTTCTCTCTCGCTCCGTTTTTCACGAGTTCATCAAACAACAGTGGTAAGTGGTAAGTGGTAGGTGGTAAGTGGTAAGTTAAGTTAGTATCATTCATCAATCACGGTGAGTAATGGCTTCTTCTCCTGCTATTGTTATTTGCACAGTTTGCCACATGTATAGTTTATCTCTCTCTGTCAGCGATGAGGGATTCACATGTGATAAATGTAGGGAAATAGTTAGGCTGACAGAGAAGGTTTTAGAACTAGAGACACGCATCCGAACTTTAGTTGAGGACAGTAAGAATGTGAGGGCTGTAGGTACTGCTTTGGATGTGATTAGCTCAGGGACTCCTGTACATTGTTCGGTTCCGGTAACGTTAGCGCCCCCGCAGCAGGGCAACTGGGTGACAGTGAGGCGGCCTAGTCGCAGGTCAAAACACCGCTCTTCCGTTCCGATCAGAACATCAAACAGGTTCTCCCCACTCAGTGACGCACCCACTGAGAAACCTGGTGAAAGTGCTCTAGTTATTGGCGATTCTATTGTACGGAACGTGAAAATAGAGCCACCAGCCACCATAGTCCATTGTTTACCTGGAGCCAGAGCGCCTGACATCTTGGCAAATTTGAAAGTGCTGGCTAATGCTAAACGTAAATTCAGTAAGATTGTTATCCACGCCGGCGCTAATGATGTTCAACTTCGCCAGTCGAAGATCACTAAAAATAATGTTAAAGAGGTGTGTGAACTTGCAATTACGATGTCAGACACTGTAATATGCTCTGGCCCCCTCCCTGCTTACCGGGGTGATGAGATTCATAGCAGACTGTCATCACTCAATGGCTGGATGTCTAAGTGGTGCCCGCAGAATAGCATAGGTTTTATAGACAATTGGACGAGTTTTTGGGGCAGACCTGACCTGTTGAAAAGAGATGGTGTTCATCCCTCCTCGGGTGGTGCCGCTCTTCTCTCTAGAAATTTGGCACATAGTCTTAGAGTTCATACTTGACTAACTGGAGCCCAGGTCAGGAAGCAGACAGACTGGCTAAACCGACCGTCTGCTAGCCGCCTCACGTCACAGAAGTCAGTTAATTCTCAGCACATAGAGACTCCTTCACCTAGATATCACACTATAGAGACTGTGTCTGTTCCCCGAACTAGAAAATACAGAAAACGTCCAAACCAATTTATGAGTAACCATTTAATTGATGTTCAACAAATAAAAAATGTTTACAACACACAGAAACAATTTATAAAACTTGGCTTACTGAATATCAGGTCCCTTTCTACAAAATCACTTTTTGTAAATGATTTGATTAATGATCATAACCTAGATTTGCTCTGTTTGACAGAAACATGGCTAAAACCAGATGAATACATTACTTTAAATGAGTCCACCCCCCAAGATTACAGCTATAAAAATGAGCCACGTCCAAAAGGCAAAGGGGGAGGTGTTGCTACAATTTATAGCAATATTCTCAGTATTTCTCAGAGGGCAGGCTTTAAGTATAACTCATTTGAAGTTATGGTGCTGCGTATAACATTATCTATAGAAACACGTGTTAGTGATAAATCCCCTGTGATGTTTGTATTGGCTAATGTATACAGACCACCAGGGCACCATACAGACTTTATTAAAGAATTTGCTGATTTTCTATCTGAGTTAGTACTGGCTGCAGATAAAGTCTTAATTGTTGGCGATTTTAATATCCATGTCGATAATGAAAAAGATGCATTAGGATCAGCATTCATAGACATTCTGAACTCTATTGGGGTTAGACAACACGTTTCAGGACCTACTCATTGTCGAAATCATACTCTAGATTTAATACTGTCACATGGAATTGATGTTAGTGGTGTTGAAATTCTGCAGCAAAGCGATGATATATCAGATCATTATCTAGTCTTGTGTAAACTCCATATAGCTAAAACTGTAAATTCTATTCCTTTGTTACAAGTATGGTAGAACCATCACTTCTAGCACAAAAGATTGCTTTGTAAGTAATCTTCCTGATTTATCTCAATTCCTCAGCATATCCAACAGCTCAGAACAGCTTGATGATGTAACAGAGACTATGGACTGTCTCTTTTCTAGCACTTTAGATACAGTTGCTCCTTTACGCTTAAGGAAGATTAAGGAAAAGAGTCCAACACCGTGGTATAATGAGCACACTCGCACTCTAAAGAGAGCAGCCCGGAAAATGGAGCGCAGCTGGAGGAAAACAAAACTAGAGGTATTTCGTTTAGCTTGGCGGGAAAGTATCCTATCCTACAGAAAAGCATTAAAAACTGCTATATCTGATTACTTTTCGTCTCTTCTAGAAGAAAACAAACATAACCCCCGGTATTTATTCAATACAGTCACTAAATTAACGAAAAATAAAGCATCAACAGGTGTTGGCATTTCCCAAGAGCACAGCAGTAATGATTTTATGAACTACTTTACTTCCAAGATCGATACTATCAGAGATAAAATTGTAACCATGCAGCCGTCAGCTACAGTATCACATCAAATAGTGCACTATAGATCCCCTGAGGAACAATTCCACTCATTCTCTACTATAGGAGAGGAAGAATTGTATAAACTTGTTAAATCATCTAAACCAACAACATGTATGTTAGACCCTATTCCATCTAAACTAATAAAAGAGCTGCTTCCAGAAGTCATAGATCCTCTTTTGCTATTATTAATTCATCATTGTCATTAGGATATGTCCCCAAAACCTTCAAATTGGCTGTTATTAAGCCTCTCATTAAAAAACCACAACTTGACCCCAAAGATCTAGTTAATTACAGACCAATCTCAAATCTTCCTTTTCTGTCAAAGATACTAGAAAAGGTAGTATCCTCACAATTATATTCCTTCTTAGAGAAAAATGATATCTGTGAGGATTTCCAGTCAGGATTTAGACCGTATCATAGTACTGAGACTGCTCTCATTAGAGTTACTAATGATCTGCTTCTATCATCTGATCGTGGTTGTATCTCTCTATTAGTTCTACTGGATCTTAGCGCTGCGTTCGACACTATCGATCACAACATTCTTTTGAATAGACTAGAAAACTTTGTTGGCATTAGTGGAAGTGCCTTAGCATGGTTCAAATCGTACTTATCTGACCGCCATCAGTTCGTAGCAGTGAATGACGAGGTATCATATCGATCACAAGTGCAGTATGGAGTACCTCAAGGCTCAGTACTAGGGCCGTTACTTTTCACGCTTTACATGTTACCCTTGGGAGATATTATCAGGAGACATGGTGTTAGCTTTCACTGTTATGCTGATGATACTCAGCTCTATATTTCTTCACGGCCCGGTGAAACACACCAAATTGAGAAACTAACGGAATGCATAGTCGATATAAAAAACTGGATGACGAGTAATTTCCTACTGCTAAATTCTGAAAAAACAGAGGTGTTAATTATCGGACCTAAAAACCCCACATGTAATAACTTAGAACACTATCTAACACTTGACGGCTGCTCTGTCAATTCTTCTTCTTCATCAGTCAGGAACCTAGGTGTGCTGTTTGATAGCAATCTTTCTTTTGAAAGCCATGTTTCTAGCATCTGTAAAACTGCGTTCTTCCATCTCAAAAACATATCCAAACTGCGACCTATGCTCTCAACGTCAAATGCAGAAATATTAATTCATGCGTTTATGACCTCAAGGTTAGATTATTGTAATGCTTTACTGGGTGGTTGCTCTGCACGTTTAATAAACAAACTACAGTTAGTCCAAAATGCAGCATCTAGAGTTCTTACTAGAACCAGGAAGTATGACCACATTAGCCCGGTTCTGTCAACACTGCACTGGCTCCCTACTAAACATCGTATAGATTTTAAAATCTTGTTAATGACTTATAAAGCCCTGAATGGTTTAGCTCCTCAGTACTTGAGTGAGCTCTTATCGCATTATTGTCCTCCACGGCCGCTGCGTTCTCAAAACTCTGGCCGTTTGATAATACCTAGAATATCAAAATCAACTGCGGGCGGCAGATCGTTTTCCTTTTTAGCACCAAAACTCTGGAACAATCTACCAAAAACTGTTCGGGAGGCAGACACACTCTGTCAGTTTAAATCTAGATTAAAGACCCATCTCTTTAACCTGACATACACCTAACACACTACTACACTTCTATTATTCAAATCCGTTAAAGGATTGTTAGGCTGCATTAATTAGATCAACCGGAACCGGGAACACTTCCCATAACACACAATGTACTCGTTACATCGTAAGAAGATTGGCATCTACGCTAATAGTTGTTTCTTTCTTATTCTGTTTCTCAGTCCTTGTCCGGATCAGATGGTGGATCGGCGCCGGGAGATGATGTCTGCGGCCCTGATCGTCAGCGATGAGCCCCAGAGACATATCCCCAGTGAAGACCTCGACTAAAATACAATAAAACTAAAAATAAAACAAATAATTAAAAATGTAATAATAAAATACCTAACTACATAATACTATTATTGTTAGAAATTGCAACAATATAAAAATAGAAATATAACACATTTATACATTTAAAAATTTAATTAAAACAATAAGTAAACAATGAATAAACAATAATATCCTGGCCAGAGGAGAACTGGCCCCCTGACTGAGCCTGGTTTCTCCCGAGGTTTTTTTCTCCATTCTGTCTCAGAGGGAGTTTTGGTTCCTTGCCGCTGTCGCCTCTGGCTTGCTCAGTTGGGGACACTTAATTTCTAGCGATTATCGTAAATTTGATTTCACAGATACTATTTAAACTAAACTTAGCTAGACAATGACATCTCCGAATTCAATAATGAAATGCCCTTAACTGAAAATTGAGTGTTTAATCTTATTATTATACATTACTGACACTCTATCCTCCAACTTGATACTGTTAAGTGCTTTGACACAATATGTATTGTTAAAAGCGCTATATAAATAAAGGTGACTTGACTTGACTTGACTTTCAGCATATTAATATGACAGACACGTGATTTACGCCTACGATCGGGGGTGTAAACAATATAATCAGTGTCACTCAATTTTTCCTTAATCTCATAGGGACCAGTGAATTTAGCTTGAAGCGCAGAACCAGGCACAGGAAGCAAAACGAGAACTTTATCACCAATTTGGAATGAGCGCTGGACAGCCTTTTGATCATACCGTGTCTTCATTTGGTCTTGCACAGAATCAAGAGAGCGTTTAGCCAGTTTCCACAACTGATGCAGTCGGTCACGAAATGAACTAATATGATCTAAAACGTTCTTAGTGGGGGAGGGATGGTCAGATGAAAGAATTTGCTCCTGCAAAATCTTCAATGGACCACGCACAGTGTGCCCAAAGATCAACTCTGAAGGACTGAAACCGAGGGAAGCTTGAGTCGTAGTACGAATGGCAAACAACAACAGTGGGATTTCCTCATCCCATTCTTTTTGCTGTTCAACACAAAAGGTTCGGAGCATGGATTTGAGAGTCTGATGAAACCGTTCGATGGCACCTTGGGACTGAGGGTGATACGCACTAGATACCTGATGTTTGATGTTTAATTTCTGTATTACTTTGGCAAACACTTTAGACATGAAATTTGTTCCTTGATCGGATTGAATATATTTAGGCACCCCAAAAGTAGTGCAGAATTTGATGATCGCTTTAACAATTGCATGAGCTTTAAGTGAACGCAAAGGTATTGCTTCAGGATACCTGGTCGATGCACACATCAGAGTTAACAAGTAGGAATTTCCAGATTTAGTTTTGGGCAACGGCCCGACACAATCAACCAAAATGCGCTCAAACGGTTTGCCAATCACTGGTATCGGCTTCAATGGGGCCGGGGGAATAACTTGATTGGGCTTGCCAGATAACTGACATGCATGACAAGACTTACAGAATTTGGAAACATCAGATTTAATTGAAGGCCAAAAAAAGTGTTTCAACAAACTATCATACGTTTTTCTAACACCTACATGACCAGCAAGTTCATGGTCATGTGCTACACTCAAAACTTGCTCTCGAAAAGGTTTTGGAATGACAACTTGAAAAACGGTACCCCAATCATCGGTGACATGACGTGGAGACCACTTACGCATAAGGACGCCATCGTCGAAGAAGTAGCTATGAGGTGTCGCACCTCATGACAATAAAAACAATCACGATTTTCCACATTTAAAACACTTGAAGCGTTTTTAGGTTCTGTCGGGGAATCTTTAGAACTACGGACACAATCAGAAAAATTACGCTTTATGGGCGATGGAAACACTACTTTATGAGTAAGCACAAACTCATCCGCGAAAACAGTGGCTTCAGAAAGGGCAGACACTTTCTGTTCATTCAAGTATATCACGATTTTCTCAGGTAAACAATTCTTAAACTCTTCCAACAACATTAACTCTTTTAACTGCTCAAACATGACAACTTTATTTGCAGTGCACCACTTCTCAAACAAATTGGCTTTGTCTCTTGCGAATTCAACGAATGTTTGACTAGGGGTTTTCACATGATTTCGGAATTTCTGTCGGTATGCCTCTGGAACCAGCTTGTAAGCGCGCAACACGGCATTTTTCATTACCTCATAATTCAAGCTCTGTTCAAGCGTTAAAGCGGAACAGACTTCCTGCGCTTTCCCAACAAGTTTACATTGTAACAGGAGCGGCCAAATAGTCTGCGGCCACTTCAAAGCAGCAGCGATGCGTTCAAATACAGTAAAATACGTATCGACTTCACTCTCACGAAACAGTGGAACTAATGCAATTTGTCTGCTGATATCAAATTCAGGTTTACTTACTTGTAAGGCGCGTCGCGGTGCAGGAACAGGGCTCGGAGTGGAAGCATTTGCAGGTGGTGATACAGGCATACTCACGCTGGGCGCATCAGAGGCTGAGGGGTGAACAGATTGCTTAGTTTTTAGCTCCAGGTCCAGCTCCTTGAGCCTGATCGCTCGCTGGGTCTCAAGATCAACCGTGCGCACATGCAACAGTTGGCTCTGATATTGCTGTTTGCTCAACTCCAACTCCAGCTCTTTCGATCTGATCGCCAGCAAAGGATTACTAGGAGAAGGAAGGTTAGCGGGATCCATGCTAGTCAACTCCGCGGGTTTGGGTTCCACCCCCTCCCCTACAGAAGCCGACACTTGATCTGCAACACCCGCCTCACCTTCACCTTCTTCAGACAAAACCCCACATTCAACCAAATGCCTGCAAATCACTTTCTTAATGTCCTGTTTCCTAGCACCACGAGTAACCTGGATTTGATATAAATCCGCGATTGATAACAAATCCTCTTTGCGGCAAATATCAAACTGATGTACTGAAGGTTCGATCGCGAACTTATCTAATTCAAATCTTGAAGCCATTTCTAATTCCCTCCGCCTTAAAATGAAAACCACAAGGCAAACAAACAAACACAAATCCAATTTCATTAGCTTCTTATGTCTCGTTCACGCGACAATACAATTCCAATTAGTTTTGGAAAAAACTTTTTGAGACGAGCCCCCAATTTCCGTTGGGGGTAGCAACACTAGCTTGCTATATTCTTTTTCTATACTTGTTTTCTGTGTGTGTGTGTGTGTTTGGGTGTATATATATATATATATAATTTACAGAGTTCTGGCATGAAACTCTAGATGGCATAGTCCGATAGGTCTAACTCAATCTGACCTAACAACATCATTATCACATGGCACAGTTGATTGGCTCTCTCCTGTATTGGTAGCCAATGAGTTCGTTGCTCAACATTCAAATATATGACTAGTAGTGCTTGCTGTAGCAGTTTGCAGCATGCTTCAGAAGCAGAAATCAACGTCTAAGATAAGTGAATGCTCTTCTTATCCATATGGCTGTGTATATTGTGTGGTCTGCCTAATTGAATTAAAAAATGAGCAACCATAATCAAGTTTAAACTAAGTGTCAGTAGCAGTTTTGCATTGTATTCAGGAGCGAAATATTAAGCCTATTAGCAGCAGCATTTAGCATCTGTGTTTATACAGCTGGAGCAAAACGCAGTTTAGAGCATGTAATTGTGAGCATTAGTGAGCACTTCTCCTTTGCCGAGATAATCCATCCACCTCACAGGTGTGGCATATCAAGATGCTGATTAGACAGACTGATTATTGCACAGGTGTGCCTTAGGCTGGCCACAATATAAGGCCACTCTAAAATGTGCAGTTTTATCACACAGCACAATGCCACAGATGTCGCAAATTTTGAGGGAGCGTGCAATTTGCATGCTGACTGCAGGAATGTCCACCAGAGCTGTTGCCCATGAATTGAATGTTCATTTCTGTACCATAAGCCGTCTCCAAAGGCGTTTCAGAGAATTTGGTAGTACATCCATCCGGCCTCACAACCGCAGACCACGTGTAACCACACCAGCCCAGGACCTCCACATCCAGTATCTTCACCTCCAAGATCGTCTGAGACCAGCCACCCAGACAGCTGCTGCAACAATCGGTTTGCATAACCAAAGAATTTCTGCAAAAACTGTCAGAAACCGTCTCATCTGCATGCTCGTCGTCCTCATCAGGGTCTCGACCTGACTGCAATTCGTCGTCGTAACCGACTTGAGTGGGCAAATGCTCACATTTGATGGCGTCTGGCACTTTGGAGAGGTGTTCTCTTCACGGATGAATCCCGGTTTTCACTGTACAGGGCAGATGGCAGACAGCGTGTATGGCATCGTGTGGGTGAGCGGTTTGCTGAAGTCAACGTTGTGGATCGAGTGGCCCATGGTGGCGGTGTGGTTATGGTATGGGCAGGCGTATGTTATGGACAACGAACACAGTTCTTGCATGGACAGCATGCTCACCGGACATGTCACTCATTGAGCATGTTTGGGATGCTCTGGATCGGCGTATACGACAGCGTGTTCCAGTTCCTGCCAATATCCAGCAACTTCGCACAGCCATTGAAGAGGAGTGGACCAACATTCCACAGGCCACAATCAACAACCTGATCAACTCTAAGCGAAGGAGATGTGTTGCACTGTGTGAGGCAAATGGTGGTCACACCAGATATTGACTGGTTTTCGAAACCCCCCCCACCCTTATGGATTATCTTGGCAAAGGAGAAGTGCTCACTAACACAGATTTAGACAGATTTGTGAACAATATTTGAGAGAAATAGGCCTTTTGTGTACATAGAAAAAGTCTTAGAACTTTGAGTTCAGCTCATGAACAATGGGGGCAAAAACAAAAGTGTTGCGTTTATAATTTTGTTCAGTGTATATATTTGAGTTTTAATGGTTTTACATGTTGTCTTAGCCATTTTAATCCTCTTAATCATTTTAATGTGTGGTTGTCTTTAAATGTTCATGGGTCTGCCAGGAAGTAGACCAGGGCTGCATTCAGCCCCAACAAAATGGTGCAAAAACTGGCAAATGGCTTTCAGGACAAAACTGGCTTCCCTGGAGTCATTGGGGCAATCGATGGCACACACATTCCCATCCCAGCACCCACACTCCATAGAAACCGTTACATAAACAGGAAAGGACATGCAAGTATTCAACTCCAAGCAGTGTGTACATTACAGATGATGTTCCTGGATGTGTACACTGGTTGGCCGGGGTCTGTGCATGATGCTAGGTTGTTTCGGAACTGCCCATTATATGGCCATCTCCAAGATGTAATGAGAAGTGACTACCACCTGCTTGGAGACTCCGCATTCCCACTCAGCACATCTCTCATTACACCATACAGAGATAATGGGCACTTATCCCAAAGGCAAAAAAAAAATTAACACACTCCACAGCTCAACCAGAGTTGTAATTGAAAGGGCATTTGCCCTTCTAAAGGGGAAATGGAGAGGACTGAAGTACTTGCCCATGGAAGACCTTAAAAAAGTACCAGTGGTTATCACAGCTGCATGTGCTCTACATAATTTCTTCTTGAGGGAGGAAGGCCACCAAATGGAGGATTGTGAAGAGGTGGATGGCAACAATGACAATGATTGTCAAGCAGGACAACCCGAAAATACTTCAGATCAAAGAAAAAGGGATGAACCTAACCATCAGCAGAATGTGGCAAAAGGAGAAAACACAACTTGCTATTTCTTCATCAAAGCATTAATTATTTTAAGATGTCGTTACGTGCGCTTGCCACTTCCACTGCTTGGAAAGAAAGATTAAACTTGGTGACCTTAAAATGGTAATGATCAAGGCAGCAAACATCAGTTTCCTCCGACAAATACATTTTGCGGTTCTCACATGGACTTACACATGTCTGCATCTACTGTAAATTAGAGTCTTGTGCCAACAAAGCTACTTTAAACATCCAGTTAACCCAGCTTCTAATTACCTGAGCCACACAATAGACATCCTTCAAATAAAGCTGTTAGCAACACTACCAAGTTACACAGCAAAAGTAGATGACAACATTGGAGCTACTTTGTATCCAACATGGATGCTAATGTGAGGCCATTTTATGACATCACTGAGTGGTTGAATGGAAACTTACAAATAAGATCCAATAATGTATAAGATTTTTATAAAAGCATGTATATAATATTTTCTTTGATTAAACTGCACTCAACTCATCTGATGTGCTAATTCATGTTGATGTGGCACAAAAAAAAACAAAAAACAAAGACATGGAAAAGATTATCACCAGCAAAAGATGACACGATCAGGACCGGCTCTACGCTGGGATCATCAGCCAGGAGGTCCTCCACTGATGAGAAAAAGACCCAGCTGCTGGCACCACTCCCAGTCTTCTTCCTACTGTCCACTATTGTTTTGTATCTGATAATAGAAACCCAGAAATAGCAAATGTCTTCAAGTGGCCCTACTCCCAAAATAATGCAAATGCCAGTATTAAAACAAACCTGTGTTTTAACCGCCTGAACTTATTGTCACATGCCTCTGCTCCAAAGTCATCAAGTCAAGTCAAGTCTGCTTTATTGTCAATTCTTCCACATGTACAGCACATACATACAGAGAACTGAAATTGCGTTACTCTCAGACCCTTGGTGCATACAGTTAACATTAAACACTGACAGTAGACGTTCAAATACAGATAAATACAGTTTAAACATATGTACATACAAACTATACAGATATACAAATGAGGACATTGTAGAAAAAGAAAAAAAAGAGATAGATAAAGGCACATGGCAGATAGAGTGCAAACCAGTTAAATAAAACAAAACTGTGCAGATATACAGTATGTGTAGTGCAAAAAAAGAACAGTCTTTTATCAGACTGTCAGAAGAGGTAGTTTGCAGTCAATGCTGGATGAGGTAGTGATCAGTCCAATGCTGCACAAAGTGACTGGTGCGGGTCACAGTTTGTAAGTGTGTGTGTGTGTGTGTGTGTGTGTGGGGGGGGGGGGGGTGGAAGGTCCTGGGGATGTGGGGAGCTGGGGGTGGGGGTTGTAGTTTCAGAGTTCAGTGTTGGGGGGCCCCTGTGTTCAGTGTGATGGTGCTGGATGTGTTAATGCCGACCCGTACTGCCTGAGGTCTCCCGGTCAGGAAGTCCAACAGCCAGTTGCACAGAGAGGTGTTGAGCCCCAGCTGGACCAATTTGTGAGTGAGCTGTTGAGGGATGATTGTGTTGAATGCTGAACTGAAGTCTATGAACAGCATCCTGACATATGAGTCTTTTTTGTCCAGATGTGTGAGGGCTGGGTGGAGGGCAGTGGCGATGGCATCATCGGTCGAGCGTTTGGACCTATATGCAAACTGGAAGGGGTCCAGGGAGGTGGGGAGGACAGACTTGATGTGTTGCATGACTAGCCGTTCAAAGCACTTCATGAGAATAGGAGTGAGTGCTACTGGACGGTAATCATTGAAGCAGGATGGAGATGACTTCTTCGGGACTGGAATGATGGTGGTAGCTTTGAAGCATGTGGGGACAACAGCCTGACTTAGTGAGATGTTGAAAATGTCTGTGACGACATCAGTGAGTTCCACTGCACAGTCTCTCAGTACACGCCCAGGAATGTTGTCAGGACCCGGAGCTTTGCGTGCATTGATCCTGCTGAGGGATCTCCTCACGCTGTCCGGGGACAACGTCATCACCTGGTCGCCGGGAGGAGGTGGAGTCTTCTGTGCAGTGGTGCTGTTTTGTGCCTCAAAGCGAGCAAAGAAGGCATTCAGCTCGTTCAGCAGGGGGATGGTGCTGTCACAGGTCTGTGGTGGGGGCTTGTAGTCCGTAATGGTCTGTATCCCCTGCCACAGGCTCCGAGTGTCTCTGCTGTCGCTGAAACGATGGGCTATCCTCCTGGAGTACTGTCTCTTGGTCTCTCTGATGCCGCGGGATAGGTTGGCCCTAGCTGTCTTCAGGCCCTCCTCATCTCCAGCTCTAAAGGCAGCGTTCCGAGCCTTCAGAAGTCTGTAGACCTCCCCTGTCAGCCACGGCTTCTGGTTGGCCCGGACAGTGATAGTCTTTGTGACCGTTACATCATCAATGCACTTGGTGATGTAGGCAGTGACAGTCTCTGAGTACTCTTGGAGGTCTGTGGTGTTGTTGTATGTGGCAGCCTGCTTAAACATATTCCAGTCAGTGGTGTCAAAACAGTCTTGAAGTGCCTCTGACGACCCTTCCGGCCACACTTGTATCTGTTTGTGTATTGGTTTGATGACTTTAACGAGCGGTCTGTATGCAGCCATTAGCATGACAGTGATGTGGTCTGAGGTAGAGGTCTTCACGGAGGACCCGAGACCCGAGGACCCGAGACCCGACCCGGGACCCGTACGGGTTCGGGTCTATAATTTAAATGGTCAGCCGGGTCCGGGTCGGGTCCCAATCTATTACTTCGGGTCCCGGGTCTTTTTAACTTTGTGTGATATACCCGAGTCGATTGGAGAACACCGTACCCGCCAGAGATCAGCGTCAGTCAGCATGCGTGTGTGTAACTTGCAGTTTGTAAAATTAGGATGAGAAAAGTGTGAGCGGGAAATAAGGTGGAAGAAAAAACAAACAAACACGCGTTACCTCAGCTGCCAGAAACAGAGCGCGGGCGGAGTTAATGCAAACGGACGGTGATCATGGATTTCTTCATGAGTGATGTGGAAAAAAATGCTGAAACAAAACTGAAGTGTAACGAACTTCTAATTCTGTGCGTTTGTTTGCTAAAAAAAAATTGCTCCGAGTCTTTATTACAACCAACAAAAAGTATCGTTATTGTAGTTCAAAAGGGTAAACGTAACAATCGAAGTTGACTCCAGATGAAAAAAAAAAAAACTGCGAAGTTGCATTAGTCATCCGTGTCCGTGACAGCAAGTAGACTTTTGAAGCTGGAATAATGAGTGGATTAAGCCTAACGCCCGTTTCACACCGCAAGCGTGAGCGGCGCGTGAGCAGCGCGTATTTATTTTGGCGCCCATGTTAACAAATGAGTGTATTCACACCGGGAGCAGGAGCAGCACGTGAGCGTCAAGCAGGAGCGTCGCGTGAGCAGCAGTGCCGCGATCGTTTCGGCGCCCAGTCTATTTTTGCTGCGCTGCTCACGCTCAAATAAATTGACAGCACAGTTTTGATGGACAAAATAAATATGATTTCACACAAAACTGCTATAAACGCACAGAACAAGCATAAAATGCACAGAATACGCATGTCTAGTGTGTTTAACAAGAATTGTTGTCAAAAGAAAATTAAGAATCCAAAATATGTAGGCTACAGAAGATATAAACGTGTTTTTAATTATTAAGTTTGGGTGCAAGTATGGTGTACTGAAAAAAAAAGCCAGAAAATATGACAAACTTCTAAAGCTGATTCACGGCAGAATTGAATGTTTTTTGCTTTGGAGCCGCTGCGGCCGTCACGCTCTACAAACGCTTCCGGTGTGAATACTCTGGCGAGTTTGCAGCTGCAGCAACGCTGTAGTTACGCTGACGCGCTGCTCACGCGCCACTCACGCTTGCGGTGTGAAACGGGCGTAAGGCTGTTTCAGACGGCAAGAGAGAGGAACAGCCTAACATGGATGGAAATTTATTGGCAAAGAGGATTGTATGCATCGCAGTCAGGCAGAGGGCTACTAGCAGTTAAGGAATCGCAACTTGTTTATTGACTTAATAGCATTTGCTGTGCAATATAGGCTATGTGCCGATCGGGACGGGTGCAGTCAGGTCTGTATCTTCCCAGCCGGGTTCGGGTCCAACTTTCAAATAATGGTCGGGTCCGCGTCGGGTCCGGGTAGTACATTTAAGGCATTTCTCGGGTCTGCGCGGGTTCGGGTCCCACTTTCAAATAAAATACGGGTCCGGGTCGGTTCCGTGCAGCATATTTACGGGTCTCTTCGGGTTCGGGTATGAATTTTTGGACCCGTGAAGACCTCTAGTCTGAGGCTCCAAGGTGGGGGAGGGGGAGGGGGAGGGCCTTGTAAGCTCCTCTCTGGGTGGTGTAAACAAAGTCCAGCGTATTTTTTCCCCTTGTTGGAAAGTCAACATGTTGGTGTATTTTTGGGAACACACTCTTTAAGTCTGCGTGATTAAAGTCTCCAGCCAAGATGAGAAAAGCATCTGGGTGGGCTGTCTGCTGCTCACTGGTGTGCTGGTACAGATCATGTAGTGCCTCACTCCTGTTGTTGTTGGAGCTGGGAGGGATGTATACAGCAACGAGCAGTATGGCTTTATATTCCCTCGGTAGATAGAACGGCCGGCACTTAATAATCATAAACTCCACCAGGGGTGAGCAGTGTTTGCAGACCACAACAGCGTCGCGGCACCATACATTATTGATGTAAACACAAAGCCCGCTGCCGCATCTCTTACCTCCCTCGACGAGAGCTCTGTCTGCTCGATAGCATGTTAGCTGGTCGAGCTGCACTGGGCTGGACTGGCCGCCAATCCCCGGAAATGTCATCTGGCCCTCTCCGAAGCTAAGTACTTGGGCTACCAGATGGGCCGGGGCCTCATCAAACCTCAGGAGAAAAAGGTGGCAGCCATTCTCTCGGCACCACGGCCCACCTCAAAAACTCAGGTACGGGCCTTTTTGGGGTTGGCGGGTTACTATCGCTGCTTTATCCCTAACTTCTCCTCCTTAGCAGCTCCCCTGACAGACCTGACCAGGAAGGGGCAGCCGGAGATAGTACCCTGGGGTCCCACCGAAGATGAGGCGTTCCAACGAGTGAAGGCGGCACTCACCTCGGAGCTGGTACTGCGAGTCCCAGACTTTAACTGCCCCTTCCTGTTGCAGACGGACGCCTCCAACACCGGGCTGGGAGCCGTCCTCTCCCAGGTACAGGACGGTGAGGAACACCCGGTGATCTACATCAGCCGAAAGCTGACCCCAGCGGAACAACGTTACGCCGCTGTTGAGAAGGAAGCGTTGGCCGCCAAGTGGGCAGTCCTGGAGCTCAGGTATTACCTCTTTGGCAGAAAGTTCACTCTCATTACTGACCATGCCCCTTTACAGTGGATGGCCCGGGCCAAGGATACGAATGCCCGAGTAACGCGCTGGTTCTTGGCGCTCCAGGACCTCCACTTCGTCGTGCGACACCGGGCGGGGACGGCCAACGCTAACGCAGACGGGCTCTCGCGGATATGGGCAGCTTTCGCAGGTCTGTCAGGGTTCACTCCCCACTAGAGCTGCACGATTCTGGATAAATTGAGAATCACGATTTTTTTTCTCAAATAGAGATCACGATTCTCCCACGATTCTGAACTAAACAAAATAATGTGTGACAAAATATTAATTGCTGCAGTCTATTTAAAAGTGTTTAATTTAAATTAATTATTAAACATTTTAATATATAATACAGTATGGCCAGGTTTCACAGACGGGGCTTAGACTAAGCCAGGATTAGATCATAGTTCAATTAAGACATTTAAGCAATTTTTATAAACATGCTTAGAAAAAAACATTACTGGTGTGCATCTTGAGACAAAACAAAGGCACTGATATATTTTAAGATCAGTCAATGCGAGTTTCTTTCAGTTGAAACAGCTCAGATTTACATTTTTGTCTAGGACTAGGCTTAAGCCTCGTCTGTGAAACCCGGGGTATATGTATTTAAAATATAGTGTATTTAATACACCAACTTTTAGAATTAAAATTATGGGGGGGGAATGTGACGCATGTCCCGAGCACTCATCAGCGTCGCCCTGGAAACAAAGGAGGAACACCTGCACGCAATCATCGTGGGCTGGCCGGCCACAGCTGAATCTCATCAGAGAACAGCCACAAAAGCCACCAAGTCACACACACACTGGTGAGACATGTCTCCAGAAGACTTACCGCTAACCCATTCTCTATTTGACTTCCAGAGAGCAGTGTGTGACCGGCCAGCCACAGCATTTGAGCACAGTACGGACACCCAGCACCTGGACACTCGGACTGAGGCGGATCATGGAGCACCGTTTCACTGCACCAAGACACGTTGGCACTCTTTACCTCACCAATAAACACACCCTCCGGGGCCTTTATTGTACTCCTCTTGTCGTGTGATTCTTCAGCCCGTTACAATATATACAGTGCCCTCCATAAGTATTGGAATAGTAAAGACAAAATTGCTCTGTTGGCTGTGGAGTCAAGACATTTGCAAACATGATTAAAAGATGAATATGAAACAAAACTACAGAATGTTACATTTTATTATTAGCTGTTTCAACACATATATGTTTTACCAAATAAAAAGAACAGCACTTTCAGTTCATCCCACTATTTGATGTGAGCATAAGTATTGGAACAGTTGAACATAAGGCAGATATAAAAGATTAAAAGCTATTATTTAGTTGCAGATCCCTTGTGCGCAATCACAGCAGTGAGTCTGTGACCCATAGACATCACCAGACTCTTGATCTCATCCTTTGAAATGCTTTTAATGCAGCCAATTCCAATTGTTGCTTGTTTTGGGGAGTTTTTGCCTATACTCTCCTCTTCAGCTGGTGAAATTCATGTTCAATCGGATTTAAATCTGGAGATTGATTTGGGCAATCTAAGACTTTCCATTTCTTTGCCCTTATAAACTCCTTGACTGAACTGGCAGGGTGATTTGGGTCATTGTTCTAATGCAATATGAAGCACTTCCCAATGACTCAGGTGGCATTTTCTTGAATATTGGTAGCCAAGATGGTTTTGTACCCTTCCAAATTCATTCTGCTAGTGTCATCATACATTAGGTCATCAGTAAAGTTGAGAGGGCCTGTTCCAGAGACAGCCATGCATGCCCATGCCATGACAACACCTCCACCATGCTTTACAGATGAGGCTGTATGCTTGGGATCATTTGCAGTTCCCTTTTTTTCTCCACATTTTTGCTTTCCCGTCACTTAGATAAAGGTTCATCTTTGTCTCATCGGTCCATAAACACAGTTCTAAAACTCTTCTGGCTCACCTTTGTGCTTTTTTGCAAACTCTAATCTTGCCTTTCTGTTTTAGGTGCTGGTCAGAGGTTTGTATCTTGCTGTGTAGCCTCTGTAATTCTGTGTCAAAGTCTCCTGCGGAGAATAGATTGTCAGACCATCACCCCAGCTTTCTGGAAGTTGTTGGTGATTTTACAGACACGTCTTTTAGGGTTCATTTTCACAGCTTTTATGATTTGTCTGTCATCAACTACTATTGTTTTCTCAGCCGATCAGGTCGTTGTTGGTTGCTGGTGGCTTCCAAACTCTTGATTTCTCCATGCCCTTTGTTTTTGCTATAGCTCTAATTGACTTCCTCTTTTCTTTTAGCATCCAAATTGCTTGCTTTTCTCTCAAAGTCAGCTCCCTCGTCTTCATCCTGGTTTCGAATGTAAGATTCAGAATGCAGAAGTAATGGATAGAACTTATATGACACATTCCCTGCTTTTAATATCTGAAGAATTAATGCAACAGGACACAGCTGATCACTTAGAAAGACCTGTGAGGCAACTGTTCCAATACTTATGCTCACATCAGATAGGGATGAAACTCTAAAAGTGCTGATCTTCTTAGCTGGTAAAACATCTATGTGTTAAATCACCCAATAATAAAATGTGAGATTCTGTAGTTTTGTCTCATATTCATCTTTTAATCATATTTGCAAATGTCTTGACTCAACAGTCAACAGAACAATTTTGTCTTTACTGTTCCAATACTTTTGGAGGGCACTGTATATATATATATATATATATATATATATATATATATATATATATACACACACACACACACACATATACAGGTATATATATATTGTCACATGTTCAGTATGTTTTGAGTTTGTTTTCTGTCTCCGCGTGATCCCCCTGACCTATTTTTTTCCCTCGTGTTTGATTGTTCCTCTGTTTCAGCTGGGTTTAATTAATTATCTAGTTTTCTCCCTCCATGCCCATATTTGGCTCTTCCCTTTCCTGTTTCCATTTGTGTTGATTTGATTCCAGGTGTTTCTTGTCAATCAGTCTCGGTTAGTCCTTGTGTGTAGTGTATTTAAAGAGCGTTCTGTTTAGCTTCCTTTGTCTGCTGTTATATGTCTAAATGTCCCTGTGCTATGTGTGTGACTCCTGGCTTCCCTGTGTTTTCCAGTGTGGATTAATAAAGATGGTTTCTGAATCTCCTTCATCTCTGTGCTCCTCGTTTCCGACACAGTAGTAGCAGATCGTGACATATACACACACACACACACATATATATGTGTGTGTATATATATACATACATACATACACAAATACAAATATATATATATATATTCACACATACATGACAATAAATTTGTTCATATTTGGATACATATATTTTGCATACATTTTCACATATATTTGTGACATTATACTGCATATGTTAAATTATATGTGTGGCCAATATTTATATATTTACAAATATATAATTCCATATATGAAAATATATTAAAATATGTACCTTGAATTGTGTTCATATATTGCTAATACATATTCCCATATAAGTGTGACTATATGTGCACCATATATGTTGACATATATTCCCCAATATATGGAAAACGGCAATTCCTGATGTATTATTGAGTATATTGTAATATATTACCACAATGTATTATTCTATATAATTACCAATATACTGAAAATTCTTTAATATATTGACTGTTCATATATAATAAAATATATTTTCTTTCCATAAGGGTAGGCCTAGTGGAAGTTGACTAGGCCCATTCGATGCACTAGCCTGTTCCAAAGGGATTGCTGAAACAGAAATGGAAGCACACATCTTACCAAATTCAGACTGAAAACACATCTATTTAGCCTCACATACTACTGACTAACCACCCCCACACCCTATTTAATTCTCTTTTTTATCAAAGAAAAACAACATAATTCTACCTTGTTCATGAACTTATTTGGTAATTGCAAACTGTTTCTGTTTATTCATACATCAGAATCCTCCTCATCCTCCTCCCTTTGAATGCAGCAGGTTTGTAGTTTGCACATTTCTGTGCACTTTAATTTGTTGGCAAGACAGGAACAGTCGGGAAGCTTGCAGGTCCGTGAACACTTGCAGGCCATAAGCTCCAGAATAGCCATTGGTGCTGGGGCTCCCCGCATCCAGTCTAACATCAGCATACCTGTACAAATAAGTGTAAAATATTTATCATCCATTTCAGTGAGGTGTCCAAATGTCTAGAAATTACCTATACATATTTATACTATTTTATTATTAGATATTAGAAAATGCTGTATTTATTGTAAGCATACCTTTGTCATCAGTTGTCCATCCATGTCCTTTTGGTTCGGGTATGTCTGGCTGTCCTTCCAGACAGTGCCTCCAGACAGCTGCCTGGTAATTGGCACGCTGTATATGCAGCTTTAAGCAGTCCCTGCAAGGGGGAAGTAGGCTGGACTCCACTTCACCCGTTTTGGTACAGAATAGCAGGTAACGTAGATCATTGACATCACATACACTAGACGATGGTGCATACATCCTGCAGACAAATGATTCCATGTTGCTGTATAATTCCTCTGATACATCCCAGGATGTTCCCAAGAATTTGAAGGACTCTTGGAATGTCTTGTGGTAGTGGGATGGCATCTGCACTTGCTGCTTGCTTCTGAAGGCAAAGGGCTGTGTCAATTTCTTCTACCTGAGAATATGAAACACCATGGCCGAGTCTATTCAGTACAACCTGGTCTCACAGAATTCCGTGTAATGACCACGGACCCTTAACTCCGAATCTGTGGTGGCATCACGGAATCGCCGAAAATTCCGTGATGGGCTCACAGAAGTAATACCAATGCAAGTCAGTGACAGGCATCAGCCGTGGTCCACGCACGGATCCACTGGTTGTCACCAACGCGATACTGGGAATTTTATCGTCATAATTAAATTATATATTAGGTATCAACATTGCCATTATTGCATATATGTTGGGGTGTGATTTTTCAATGTAAACAGCCACAACAGTTTTATTTATATTACATTACACATTTATGAGCACGTAACCCAACCCCTGCCCCTAAACCTAACATTTGTCAATAAAACAGAAGATATAACAGACAGACACAACTACCGTCATAATTTATTCAAAAAGTATTAATGTTCCAAGCCTTCCGAGGCTAAACGATTGATTTGTGAGAGGAATAGACGCGATCGCCGTCTCCGTCCGCCGTAAAAGCTCTTCCTATGTGCTGCAGTCTTTATTCGTAAATTCAAAAAATGCCGCCAGAAGAAGCCTTACGTCAGCTTTGGTTGTGAAATGCCATATTGGCTCTTGCGTGTCTCGTGATCGATTGCGTCATGCTGTTGTGACAGTCTATTGGCTCTTGTATGTTTCGTGACCGATTGCGTCATGCTACGGGACGGGAGTATCTTTTTGAATGAGATGTGAGCGTGTTAACGGAGCGGGATCATTTTCAGCGATTAAAACCTTGTGTTTTACTCTCTTCTTCGCATAAAGACTTCGTATGGCTTCAGAAGACTTGGAATGCAACATGACTTGTTTGTAATGCTTTTATACTGCTTGTTTATGGTCAGTTTTTTCAATAAATACCTGTGACTGCACTTATCTTTGCCTGTTACGTGTTTTATATTGTTCAGAGGTGGCTAGGTTTAGGGTAGGGGTGGGTTAGGTGCTCCAGTGAAAGTATAAATTTATATACAAATATAACTGCACTGGAGTCACTCTTTTTACGTGGTCCACACAAGTCAATTGAGGCAGCGCTGGTGTTGAACCAGTGGATCCGTGCGTGGACCACGGCTGATGCCTGTCACTGACTTACATTGGTATCATTTCTGTGAGCCCATCACGGAATTTTCGTCGATTCCGTGATGCCACCACAGATTCGGAGTTAAGGGTCCGTGGTCATTACACGGAATTCTGTGAGATCAGGTTGATTCAGTATCTTTATCAGTTCCACATTTCCAGTGAGTGACTTGACAGCAAAGGGTCTACAGATTGTGGACTGAAGAGCTGATTGTGGACTTCAGAAAGAGACACCTGCTGCCCTACACTCCTCTTGTGATCAGCGGGACCCCTGTGGAGAGAGTAAGCAGCTTCAAGTACCTCGGTGTAAACATCTCCGAGGACCTGACTTGGACTACACACATCCAAACACAGGTTAAGAAAGCCAGGCAAAGACTGTACCATCTGCGACAGCTGAGGAAATTCAGGGTCTCACCAACAATCCTGAAAACTTTCTATGCAGGGACCATAGAATGTGTATTGACTCAGTGCATCTCAGTGTGGTATGGAAACAGCTCCAGCCAAGATTGCAAGGCCCTGCAGAGAGTTGTGCGCTTAGCTGAGCGTATCTCTGGGTCGGCTCTCCCCTCTCTGCAGGACATCTACCTCAAACGCTGCAGAAGCAGAGCTGTCAAAATCATCAAGGACTCAAATCACCCTGGAAACTGTCTCTTCACTCTGCTGCCATCTGGTAAGCGCTTCCGCAGCCTGATGGCAAAAACCGAGAGACTTAGGAGGAGTTTCTTCCCCAAGGCCATCAGGCTCCTGAACTCAAACTCAGCCTCTTAACATCATCTGACTTACTTCAAATCACTAATCACACACTCATTACTCTCTACCTCATACTGTCAGTGTCATTTGCTCATTTGCACATTTGCACACAACACTTTCTGTGTCTTGTAACATATCTTATCTTATTTTTATATTTATTTTATTTTTTTGTGATTGGCTGCTTCATGTCAACCATGTTCAACCTGTTTGCACATTCCTCTCTGTACAGTCATGCTTATCTTAATATTTAATTATACAGCATACTGTCATGCACATTCTTTTATATTTTATATTTTATTCTTTATATCTTATTTTTATTCATTTTATTTTATGTATACTTCCCTTGTGTTGTATTTTTCAATATTTGCACTGTCCATGGAGCGGACCCGACTCTCATTTCACTGCTGGTTATACAATCTCTGTATAGTCGTGTATGTGACAAATAAAACTTGAAACTTGAAACTTGAAACACAATATGTTTTGTAGGCTTGACTTTGCCGCAAGTAACAGCATAAACTAGGTCTTGGCTGAATTAAACTGTGAGCCTTTGCACCCTCTGGGATGGGTTATTACCTACTTTGGGTGAACCTGAATCTGCCATACTTCTCTATTCTGGGATGTACATTGCTCTGAAAATAACAGAAATACCGGTATATCAAGAACAAGGAACATTTAAATATGTGGTGCTAAAAATAGCATCAGGACTAGCTGTTTCCAATGATGCTATGTGCTAGTCTATGCAACAAAGTAATGTGAAGTAATCTGGTTTTGAAATCACATGAAATTTCAGCCGTCTTGCACTACTTCCATCTCTGCGTCTCCACACACTCATCAATCTTTTTTTAATTACTCACGAAGTTGTTATTGTATAAAACAGGTATCAAATGTAAGAGTGGACCTTCTGCTTCACAGTGACACTAGTACCTTGCTTGTAGAACAAAGATGGTCGGAGTAATCTTGATTTGAAAGACAAAGTTGCAATCATCGGTCATTTCTTCACTCATTTTCACACAGCTGAGTCATAGCTGAATAAGTCGCGAAGTGCTTGTAGCCTCCAAGGGTAACACATATCAAAATAAACAGCCGGCCTCTTTTCAGATAAATGCTAGTGGTTTATCTGTACAACGAAGTATGGTGGAGTAATCTGGTTTTGAAACTAGCACCAGTCGTTGTTGTTGCATAATATACTATTTCATATACAGTCCATACATATTTTTTTCAAATTGCTAGGTCATGGATTGTCCCACCATCATGGTTCTGATAGCACCAGATTACAGACAGTCTTGTCTATCCATATCTGAAAAGATATCCCCCTAACATCAATATATTTTGAGATAGATATACAAATATAACAATTTAATAGATGCAAAAAATAGTTTTCTTTAATGTGAAGGCTAATATAAAACGTATACAGCAAATATCATGTCAAATTATGGCAGATATGGATAGCCCTGACTGTCCTGAAAAAATCAACATATAGCATTTTTGGCTACCTCTTACAATAGACTTCATACAAACCTGCTGTGCATATACGGATGATAATGGCAAAAATAATGATTGTCCCAAAAGATTAGTAAAGCTACTCATTTGAAATGGTTACCATGTTTCAAAGTACTTATATGGACTCTACAAACAAACTGGTACCTAAGAGATTTTGCCAACTTAGGTGGTACCAAATTCTGGCTTGGCCCATGGACTGATAGCCATAGGCCACTATTGTAAAGCAGGTCGGCGTGGTAGCCCAGGCTCACTTAGCCATAGGCCACTATTGTTAGTGTGTGTGTGTGGGGGTGGGGGTGGGGGGGGGGTGGGGGGGGCAGCTGTCATTGGAAGTGGAAGATTTAATTCTGTTGCAGCAGCTGTCTGGGTGG
The DNA here is from genome assembly GCA_027422415.1 of Schizothorax lantsangensis. Lineage (NCBI taxonomy): Eukaryota > Metazoa > Chordata > Actinopteri > Cypriniformes > Cyprinidae > Schizothorax > Schizothorax lantsangensis. The sequence continues at coordinate 7,592,034 of CM049859.1, forward strand.
CTGGTCTCAGACGATCATGGAGGTGAAGATGCTGGATGTGGAGGTCCTGGTCTGGTGTGGTTACACGTGGTCTGCGGTTGAGAGGCCGATTGGATGTACTGCCAAATTCTCTGAAACGCCTTTGGAGACGGCTTATGGTAGAGAAATGAACATTCAATTCACGGGCAACAGCTCCTCTGGTGGACATTCCTGCAGTCAGCATGCCAACTGCACGCTCCCTCAAAACTTGCGACATCTGTGGCATTGTGCTGTGTGATAAAACTACACATTTTAGAGTGGCCTTTTATTGTGGCCAGCCTAGGGCACACCTGTGCAATAATCATGCTGTCTAATCAGCATCTTGATATGCCACACCTGTGAGGTGGATGGATTATCTCGGCAAAGGAGAAGTGCTCACTAACACAGATTTAGACAGATTTGTGAACAATATTTGAGAGAAATAGGCCCTTTGTGTACATAGAAAAAGTCTTAGATCTTTGAGTTCAGCTCATGAAAAATGGGGGCAAAAACAAAAGTGTTGCGTTTATAATTTGGTCAGTGTATGATACATTGTACCAACTACAGATTTTTGACATATAGTGCAGTTAGGATCAGATGTTAATCCCATTCTGTATCGTCTATATGTGATTATAGAATGTGTTGCATAAGCTCTATGGATGGTTTTAAAATGAATAAATTGGTGACTCCAATTTCGAGATGTTTCACGTATATTTGACCATACCGTAAGCCAATCAGGACAAAGTCCAGCCTGTTCTAAATCCTTTTCCCACATTACCTCAATTGACAAACGTTTACACTGTGTTTTTAAAAGAGAGTTATAAATATGTGAGACCAGGCCTTTAGACTCTTTTGCAGGATCAAACAATCCTGCCATTGGGTGTGAAGGTAGTGATGTGTTCCATGGAACTCCGTAAGCTTTCATGGCTGATCTCAATCTCAAATAAAGAGAAAAAAAAAGAGCCAGGTATGTCAAAGAAAGTCTGTAAATTATGAAATGAATATAAACCAACTTTACTATAAATATCTCCCAGCATGCAAATTCCCTTAGAGGCCCAAAGTGGGCATGTGAAAGGTTTCTTTCCTGTCAATATATTAGTATTATTCCATAGGGGGGAAAGTTTATGAAATTTTCAAACATTTTCTCTGCTTTTTTCCATACTGCCAAACAATTAGCAATTATACTGCCAAATTTAACTTTGTTTCTTGCCTTTTAAATCTGTATATGGAAGATCTTGAAGCCTATTAGGCTGTACCAATGCAGTCTCTATGGATTTCCAAGGCACCTTACAATTCTCGTCCATCCAGACCCACAAAGCTCTTAGTTGAAATGCCCAGTAATATAGTTTTAAGTTAGGGAGAGACAACCCTCCCATCAGTTTAGGACGCTGCAAAGTGGAAGATTTAATTCTAGCTTGTTTACTGTTCCATATGAATTTGGAGATCAAAGATTGGGTTTGCTCAAGAAACTTAGGTGGAGGAGAAATTGGAATCATGAAAAACAAAAAAAAATATAGCTGCAAGCAGCGATGGCGGGCCCAAGCGGCAGTGCAAACGCTACCCCGGTGGCAACAAACAACCGTGCCCAGCGGGCACATGCACTACAGTAACCCTCTGGCAGTCTGGTTTTAAGGGATACGGCAATTAAAGGGTTAATCCAAACCATCAACTCTGTGAAACACACACAGAACACAGTGGTGGCACTAGGGCGGGTCCCATCACGAACTTGCTTAGCCCCGGCACAGCTACCCCCCCCCAAGGATTTCCAAATGATTTTCCTGTTTTTTAACTCTCGGTATCACTCTCATTAACATTGAAAAATAAATATTAAAAACCTAAAAAATATGTGGCCTATAAACAATTGGTAATATGGGGAGGGGTCAAGCAATTCTTTGCACAAGACGGTGAACGTCAGTCAATTCACTATAGAGAAAGTGAAAGTAAAAAAACTGACGGCTAACGCTGCATTAATGGCGCATATTCTCTATGAGACAACGAGAGACGAATCTATTTTAACATATGCTGATAACGGTATATAACGGTCTCAAATATTCCCTTAATATTTCTCTTGTGGCTCATATAGTAAAAAACATGAGAAGAAATGTAGTTTGCGTTAAACAGGTTGTTTTTGAAAATCGGTGCATGAAATAAAGCTGCTCTGAATTTTCATTGATGAGTGCAGTGTTATAATTATAGGCCTATAATTCATTGTATAAATTAATAGACCTGTTTTAAAAAAGTTTTTAAAAACATTTTCAATGAGGAGTAAGCTAGCCTATTTTATTATTCTCACAGCGCATCATGCGGTGATGAGCTATGAAATTAGTGCGGAGCAAATAATTTCATGTAATTTAATAATAAAAGTAATCTAATAATAATAATAGGCCTAATAATAAGAAGAATGTAACAGGCCTACATTAATTGGAAATGCTAAATCCTCTTAATATTGCCAATTTTTGAAGCTTTTTACAATGGCCTATCTCTGGCTATCATCTACACATGATACGATGCAAATCAGCACGGGGAGGTTATCTCCCGCAATGTGTGCCCGTGTGGAAATAGTTGTATGAATTGTCGGCACTATCTATTGTAAATGGTTAGAATTTACCATGTTTTCCTAACAGTTGGCATTGATTGACTGACACTTGATGGTCAGAAAAAAATGACAAGATATGTGTAAAAAAATAAAGATAACTTAAATAAATAAATAAATAAATAAAAGAAAACAATGAAAAAATAAAAAATCCCAAATTTCTTTCTTTTCTATATTCATAAATTATAATACTTTGTAAGTGTCATATTTGGCAGTTGGCATTAGAAGTTATATTACTAATAACAGTGGCATATGTGAAGTTTAATACCACAGGAAAAAAGTTAAATATGCCTTTTTCGAAGCTGCTGTATATAAAAAAAATACGATAGCTAAAGTTAGGCGTTCATTATTTTCTCTCAATTTAATTAGTTTTTTATCACCCCCTCTGAACTGTTAAGCCCCCCCGTAGCACCCCCAACAAAAAAATCCTGGAGCCGTCACTGACAGAACAATATATAAAACTTTAGTAACACTTTACAATAAGGTTTCAGTTTTTAACATTAACTATATTAATTAACATCAGTACGTATATATTATTGTGAGTGGTTCATAAGATCATTTAGAAAGTGTAAGTAAATGATTAATAAACTATTTAAATGTACATTTATAAATCTTATTATTTAGACACATCATAATAATTGCTCAATGTGTTAATAAATGCGTCAATGTATCTTGCTGCTAGTAAGATACAATCTTGTTTTTCATCTAATAAATATTGAAGTTGTGTTTTCTTGTTTAACATTTTGAAGTCAGGGTAAAGTATTTCAAATTTAAGATAAAATTTCTTTCTAATTTCTTCATAGCAGCTGGTAAGGAAGTGTTGCTCTGTCTCCACTTCTCCATGGGTACAGTATGGGCAGATGCGGCTCTCTCTGGGCAGCCAGTGCTGTCGATATCTGCCCGTCTCTATAGTCAGAGTATGACCGCTCAGTCTGTACCTCGTCATTTGTCTTCTTAATTTACAGTCTTTCACTGTACTCAGATATTCTGCAGTTGTGTAATCTCTATTTAGGGTCAAATAACATTCAAGTTTACTTTGTTTTTCTGTTGTTTCATTCCAATAGGTTAGATCATTTTCTTTTAGTGTTTTTATAATTTGGGTGGGCAGAATTTTGTGGATGGGTGTTTCAGTGTCCTGATGCTGGATGTTGTTAGTCATGTTAGTTTGTGTTTGCAGCTTCAGGACCCTCTCTCTCTCGTTTCAGGTTCTCTCTCTCTCTCTCTCTCTCTCTCTCAGTGTCACCCTGACTCTGAACACACACACACACACACACCCATCCCCCCCCACACACAGAAGGAGAGTGACATCAAAAGTCTGATAGTTTTAAAATGTTCAGCTATCCATAGTGTATTGTATATTCATGAAATTAATCACATTTCCTAAGAATGACTTGTTCTGTGTATGTAATTTTTTATGAAGTGTTTGGAAGCTGCACTTTAAAGATACAAGAAAATTACTGCTATCTTTTTTTACTGTTACTTTAATAAATCACCATTGCCACACTGTTCGAGATATTACCATTTTTAATAATTATTTTAATGATCTATAAGCATTTGTGAAATATTTTGCCTGCATTACAGCTTAGTCTTCATCTGTGAGCTGAACTGTTTTACTGTTACATTCATGAGATGATGTAAATTCAGATGAATATCATGTCAGAGGGTGTCATAGTTCAGTGTCAAATTAGTGTCAAATTATTATTTGCAGCACAAAAATTTATAAGACCACGTGTATGTATCTTTAGATTTTTTTATGTTGTAATTAACATAATTATTAACCTAATTATATAAAATTATGTTGTCAGTGCCCTACAAATTAACTGGTTCTTGGATTTTTATTTATTTGTGTCCCTAAGACTGACAGAAAAAGATAAGGCGTAGGAGATTTCTTAAGCTATAATGCAAAAAAAAAAAAAAAAGAATAATTAAATAAATAAAATAAAACGAATAATTAAATAAATAAATACTGAATGATTTTTTTCTAGTGATTAAAGAGATGTTTAAAAGTCTCTCTCTCTCTCTGTGTCTCTCTCTCTGTCTGTCTCTCTCACCCACCTCCTCACACTCACACTTAACACACAGACTCACCCATCCCCCCACATACACAGAGCCAGTGTGATCAAATGTCTTGATAGTTTATTAATTTTCTGTTATTCATAGACCTTTTGTAAAGTCATGAAACTAACCATACTTCTTCAGAATGACTTGCTCTATGTATGTAAAAAGTTTTGAAGTGTTTGGAAGCTGCACTTTAAAGATATAAGAAAATAACTGCTCTTTTTTACTGTAACTTTAACAAATCGCCATTAATACACCGTTCAAGATATACTAAATCCGTTAGCAATTTAGCATCTTCAGTATATTGGCATCATGTTGACAAAGTTTGGTGTGAACTACTTGTTTCTGCTTGGAGGAGTATGAATTTATTTACAGCTTGATATTCCCCGAAAATGACATTAAAAAAAAGATAGCCGGCTTCTAGTTGGTCGTAGCTAATGAGTGTAAATTAGAAAGTTGTCCGGCTTGATTAGAACAATTTATGTACCAAGTTTGGTGTATTTAGCTAAAACTAACCCCCCCATTTTTGACAAAAGGTGGCGCTATAGAGTGCCTCTTCCACGCCCGTTTATGAGCTTTTTCCAGTGTCTAACTATCATTAATACTCATATGTGTGTTGAGTTTCATGACATTCTAAACATGTTATCTGCTTCAAAATCACCAGAAACAAATTTTCAAGTTTGAAACGTTGCCATGGCAACAGTATTATAGATATCAATATTCCCTTCACAGTTTTACATCGGCCGTGTTTTGACATTATTCTGATGAAGTTTGAAGCAAATCGATTAAAAATAAGATGCTGAATTCAAAGCATTTTGAAAATGACACACTTCCTGCTGCCAGTTGGTGGCGCTATAACTTTGACTCCTAATAGTCACATCTATGCGCTCGGCATCATACAACGAACAAAACCCTGAAGTTTGATCAAGATCAGACAATGTATGTGGATGTTATTAGACGCTTCCTGTCTCTCATTTTTCACCATAAATTCATCGCCTCGCCACGGGCAAACCGTTCGAGATATCAAAAATATCTTGGCAATTTTGCGTCCCCAATGTCTTGAGATCATGTTCTCCGAGTTTGGTGGCAATCGGGTGGTAATCCTCAGAGGAGTATATCAAATTCCAGAGCATGCGCTTTTTAAACAGCCCTAAATAGCCGACTTCCTGTTGGGCAGAGCCTATGAAATGCAGGATGAAAGTTGTTCAGCTCAATGAGATCTATATGTGTACCGAGTTTCATATGAATATGTGCAAGTATGTGTGAGCTATACATCAAGTTTTCAGACTGTGCTTCAGGGGGCGCCGTAGAGCCCCTGTGACACGCCCGGGTCCCAGCCTCTGCTGCGTCCAATTGGCTGCAGATTCCAATGTGTGTGTAAATTTTCATTTGTTTTTGAGCATGTTAGGGCACCCAAAAACCCCTGGAAGGTTGAAAAAAAAAAAAATCCTTAGGGGAACAATGATTCAATATAGCTGCAAGCAGCGATGGCGGGCCCAAGCTGTCAGTGCAACCGCCACGCCGGTGGCATCACGAAAAAGGGGCACAGCGAGCACATGCATTTACAGTAACCCTCTGGCAGTCTGGTTTTAATTGATACAGCAATTAAAGGGTTAATCCAAACCATCAAGACTGTGAAAGACTGTTACTTTAATAAATCGTCACGGCAACACCGTTCAAGATATCAAAATCCGTTTACAAATTTAAGTTCCTGAATGTTTTGGCATCATGTAGACAAAGTTTGGTGTGTATAGTATAATAATCCTCTGAGGAGTATGCGTTAATTCACACCCATATTTTTCCAAATATCCACATTCAAATCAAAATAGCCGACTTCCTGTTGGTTGTAGCTAATGACTGTAAATTAGAAGGTTGTCCAGCTTGATGAGACCAATATATGTACCAAGTTTGGTGACTGTAGCTAAAACTAACCCCCCAAGTGTTCTGAAAAGGTGGCGCTATGCAGTGCCTCTTCCACGCCCTTTTATGAGCTTTTGCCAGTGTCTATCTATCATTAATACTGATATGTGTGTTGAGTTTCATGAAATTCTAAGCATGTTATCCGCCTCAAAATCACCGGAAAATAATATTCAAGTTTGACACGTTGCCATGGCAACAGTATTTTAAATATCAACATTCCCTCAACATGGGCCTATTCCTTTTACATTGGCCATGTTTTGACATTATTCTGATGTAGTTTGAAAAAAATAGAGTAAAAGTAAAACGCTGAATTCAAAGCATTTTGAAAATGACACACTTCCTGCTGCCAGATGGTGGCGCTATAACTTTGACTTCTGATAGTCACATCTATGCGATCGCCATCATACACCAAACAAACCCCTGAAGTTTGATTTAAAATCAGACAATGTAGGTGGAGATGGTAGGTTTAGGTGTATGTAAGGTGGGAGGAGTTGGATCTAGATCCAGCCACACCCCCTGGATCTTGTGTTCTGCAGTGAGGACCATCTCTGGAAATCCCTGACTAGAGGGGCGGTTTAACACAAGGGGTAGCACTGGGCACGTAGCTAGACCCAGAGGGCGGGCTGTCATTAAACGTCAAAATTTGATTGGCTGATGATTCTGTCACTAATGCTCGTAACAAATCAGATGTGACATCTTTCAACAAAAGGGTAGTACTATCTGTAGTGCTGGCCTCAGACTTTTTTATGTAAGATATTCCAGTTCAGCCTCAACTAAACTAATCATAGGCAATTTTGTAGACATTACACAAATGAAAATGATACCCAAATAATCAATAAAAACATTATTTCACACTATTTTATTTTTTATAAGGCCAGCAGAGAAGGCCCTGCTGCCCCTGACTGCCCACCGCTGGTTAAGTACTAGTAAATAGGAAATCCGTCCTTTATTAAGCATTGTTCCAGCATTAATAAGCATTAGTAAGCATTTTATAAATACAGCTATAAATGTTTTGTTCTTGAGCAAATATATAATGTTTAATAACTGTATTTTTATACTTTATTAATGATCAATTTAACATTTCTAAATGATTACGTTATTTACAAACCAGTTATTTAGCAATTGTCTGTGGTTCAATTGTCTGTAAGATAGCTAATCTTTTGGTCTTAGCTAATGAGTGTAAATTAGAAAGTTGTAAGACCACGTGTATGTATCTTTAGATTTTGTTTATGTTGTAATTAACATGATTATCAGACTCAGAATGAGCTTTATTGGCCAGGTATGTTTACACATATGAGGAATTTGTTATAGTGACAAAGCTCCACAGTGCAACAGAATGACAGCAACGGGACAGGACACAGACAACAAAAGAACAATATACAAATATACAAATAGGCAATGTACAAAATAGCAAAAACACTATGCAATACAGACAATCATGTGTGTCTGACGTGCAAATTTGAAATGGAAAAAAAATTAAATAAAAAATATTATATGTGTGGTGAATAAATTATTAACCTAATTATATAAAACTATGTTGTCAGTGCCCTACAAATTAACTGGTTCTTGGATTTTTATATATTTTTTGTCCCTAAGACTGACAGAAAAAGATAAGGCCTAGGAGATTTCTTAAGCTATAATGCAAAAAAAAAAAAAAAAAAATTAAATAAAATGAATAATTAAATAAATAAATAAAATAAAATAAAACGAATAATTAAATAAATAAATACTGATTGATTTTTTTCTAGTGATTAAAGAGATGTTTAAAAGTCTCTCTCTCTCTCTCTGTCTGTCTCTCTCACCCACCTCCTCACACTCACACTTAACACACAGACTCACCCATCCCCCCACATACACAGAGCCAGTGTGATCAAATGTCTTGATAGTTTATTAATTTTCTGTTATTCATAGACCTTTTGTAAAGTCATGAAACTAACCATACTTCTTCAGAATGACTTGCTCTATGTATGTAAAAATTTTGAAGTGTTTGGAAGCTGCACTTTAAAGATATAAGAAAATAACTGCTCTCTTTTTTACTGTAACTTTAACAAATCGCCATTAATACACCGTTCAATATATCCTAAATCCGTTAGCAATTTAGCATCTTCAGTATATTGGCATCATGTTGACAAAGTTTGGTGTGAATTACTTGTTTCTGCTTGGAGGAGTTTGAATTTATTTACAGCTTGATATTCCCCGAAAATTACATTAAAAAAAAGATAGCCGGCTTCCTGTTGGTCGTAGCTAATGAGTGTAAATTAGAAAGTTGTCCGGCTTGATTAGAACAATTTATGTACCGAGTTTGGTGTCTGTAGCTAAAACTAACCCCCCCATTTTTGACAAAAGGTGGCGCTATAGAGCGCCTCTTCCACGCCCGTTTATGAGCTTTTTCCAGTGTCTAACTATCATTAATACTCATATGTGTGTTGAGTTTCATGACATTCTAAACATGTTATCTGCTTCAAAATCACCAGAAACAAATTTTCAAGTTTGAAACGTTGCCATGGCAACAGTATTATAGATATCAATATTCCCTTCACAGTTTTACATCGGCCGTGTTTTGATATTATTCTGATGAAGTTTGAAGCAAATTGAGTAAAAATAAGATGCTGAATTCAAAGCATTTTGAAAATGACACACTTCCTGCTGCCAGTTGGTGGCGCTATAACTTTGACTCCTAATAGTCACATCTATGCGCTCGGCATCATACAACGAACAAAACCCTGAAGTTTGATCAAAATCAGACAATGTATGTGGATGTTATTAGACGCTTCCTGTCTCTCATTTTTCGCCATAAATTCATCGCCTCGCCACGGGCAAACTGTTCGAGATATCAAAAATATCCTGGCAATTTTGCGTCCCCAATGTCTTGAGATCATGTTCACCGAGTTTGGTGGCAAACGGGTGGTAATCCTCAGAGGAGTATATCAAATTCCAGAGCATGCGCTTTTTAAACAGCCCTAAATAGCCAACTTCCTGTTGGGCGGAGCCAATGACATGCAGTGTGAAAGTTGTTCAGCTCAATGAGATCTATATGTGTACCAAGTTTCATATGAATACGTGCAAGTATGTGTGAGCTATACATCAAGTTTTCTGACTGTGTTCCAGGGGGCGCCGTAGAGCCCCTGTGCCACGCCCGGGTCCCAGCCTCTGTGGCGTCCTAATGGCCGCGGATTCCAACGTGTGTGCAAATTTTCAAGAGTTTTTGAGCACGTTAAGGCCCCCAAAAGTACCCGGAAGGTTGAAAAAAAAAAAAAAAAAAAAAAAAAAATAATAATCCTTTGGAAAACAATAGGGCCCTGCGCCTTACTGGCTTGGGCCCTAAATATAGCTGCAAGCAGCGATGGCGGGCCCAAGCCGTCAGTGCAACCGCCATCCTGGTGGCATCACGAAAAAGGGGCACAGCTGGCACATGCATTTACAGTAACCCTCTGGCAGTCTGTTTTTTAGGGATACAGCAACTAAAGGGTTAATCCAAACTGTCAATACTGTGAAAGACACATACACACACACACATATGCACACAACAATATATAAAACTTTGGTAACACTTTCAATAAGCTTTCAGATATTAACATTAACTATATTAATTCATATGAACAATATTTATATAGCTTTTATTAATTTTAGTCTCTCTCTATCCTCTCTCACACTCACTCACTCGCACACACACAAAGAACAACATAAAACTTTTGTACCACTTTTCAATACGTTTTTAGTTTTTAACATTATGTAAGTTAACATGAACAATATTTTTATAGCACTTATGAATCTTGGTTAATGATATGTTCAAAATTGACTACTACATTATTAATTAAAATGTCTGGTTAATGTACATCAGTTACTGTACCATGAACTAACAAAGATTTTTTTACTTTATTTTTTAGAATTTGTTTTCTTAAGAAATATAGTAAAACAATGGTTGTTCATACTTAGTTGGTTAGTTTCGAATAAATTAATGTTAAAAACGATATTATTTAACTATTCTAGTTAACATGAACAATAATTATATAAAATGTATTAATGTTAATTAATGTTAAGTAAAAAAAAAATATTAATACATTATTAAAATATAAAGTTGTATCTTAACATTAGTTTATGTACTGTGAATTGACATAAAAATAATATTTTTAATGTTAGTATTAACTAACATTAAATAAGATTAATAAATTATTTTAAAATATATTGTTCCTTTTTAGTTCATGTTCGTCAATGCATTAACTAATGTTTTTTATATATATATATATCAGTGGCGGCTGCTGGTCTTTCAAAGAGGGGAAGCTCAAGAAAATAAATCAGTATTTATTTATTTAATTATTCATTTTATTTTTATGTAATTTTTTATTTTTTGCATTATAGCTTAAGAAATCTCCTAGGCCTTATCTTTTTCTGTCAGTCTTAGAGACAAAAAAAAAAAAAAAAAATCCAAGAACCAGTTAATTTGTAGGGCACTGACAACATAGTTTTATATAATTAGGTTAATAATTATGTTAATTACAACATAAGAAAAATCTAAAATTTAAAATTTAAAGTTGTATCTGATCATTAGTTTATATATGTGAATTAACATAAAATTAATATTTTTTAATGTTAGTATTAACTAACATTAAAAATATTAATAAATGATCTAAACATAGATTGTTCATTGTTAGTTCATGTTAGTTAATGCATTACATAATGTTAACCAAAGAGACCTTATTGTAAATTTTTGCCAACACTTTTTATGATCTATTACCATTTTTAATAATTATTTTAATGATCTATAAGCATTTGTGAAATAGTTTTGCCTGCATTTCATCTTAGACTTCATCTGTGAGCTGAACTGTTTTACTGTTACATCCATGAGATGATGTAAGTTCAGATGTCATTTCACAGGATGTCATAGGTCAGTATCAAATGAGTTTCAAATTATTATTTGCAGCACAAAAATGTATAAGTCCACGTGTAAGATTTAAAAAATATATTTTTTATGTTGTAATTAATATTATTATTAACCTAATTATATAAAATTATGTTGTCAGTGCCTTACAAATTAACTGGTTCTAGGATTTATTTTGTCCCTAAAAACGGGCAGAATAGGATAAGGCCTTAGAGACTTCTTAAGCTGTAATGCAATAAATAAATTAAATAAATAAATAAATACTGATTGATCTTTATTTCTTGTGGTTAAAAAGATGTTTAAATGTCTCTGTCTGTCTCTCTCTCTCTCTCTCTCCCTCACCCACCCCCTCACCCAGCTCCTCACTTCCACACTCAACACACACACACACACACACACACAGACAGAGAAACACCCATCCACCCCCACACACACCATAGTGCACACACATCAGATGTCTGATAGATTTTTTTATTTTCTGTTATTCATAGACCTTTTGTAAAGTCATGAAACTAACCATACTTCTTCAGAATGACTTGCTCTATGTATGTAAAAAGTTTTGAAGTGTTTGGAAGCTGCACTTTAAAGATATAAAATGACTGCTCTCTTTTTTACTGTAACTTTAATAAATCGCCATTAATACACCGTTCAAGGTATCCTATATCCGTTAGCAATTTAGCATCTTCAGTATCTTGGCATCATGTTGACAAAGTTTGGTGTGAACTACTTGTTTCTGCTTGGAGGAGTATGAATTTATTTACAGCCTGATATTTCAAAATACCCACATTAAAATAAATGTAGCCGACTTCCTGTTGGTCGTAGCTAATGAGTGTAAATTAGAAAGTTGTAAGACCACGTGTATGTATCTTTAGATTTTGTTTATGTTGTAATTAACATGATTATCAGAATCAGAATGAGCTTTATTGGCCAGGTATGTTTACACATATGAGGAATTTGTTATAGTGACAAAGCTCCACAGTGCAACAGAATGACAGCAACGGGACAGGACACAGACAACAAAAGAACAATATACAAATATACAAATAGGCAATGTACAAAATAGCAAAAACACTATGCAATACAGACAATCATGTGTGTCCAGGTCTGACGTGCAAATTTGAAATGGAAAAAAAAAAATTAAATTAAAAATATTATATGTGTGGTGAATAAATTATTAACTTAATTATATAAAACTATGTTGTCAGTGCCCTACAAATTAACTGGTTCTTGGATTTTTATATTTTTTTGTCCCTAAGACTGACAGAGAAAGATAAGGCCTAGGAGATTTCTTAAGCTATAATGCAAAAAATAAAAAATAATAAAATAAAATGAATAATTAAATAAATAAATAAATAAATAAAATAAAATAAAAACGTATAATTAAATAAATAAATACTGATTGATTTTTTTCTAGTGATTAAAGAGATGTTTAAAAGTCTCTCTCTCTCTGTGTCTCTCTCTCTGTCTGTCTCTCTCACCCACCTCCTCACACTCACACTTAACACACATACTCACCCATCCCCCCACATACACAGAGCCAGTGTGATCAAATGTCTTGATAGTTTATTAATTTTCTGTTATTCATAGACCTTTTGTAAAGTCATGAAACTAATCATACTTCTTCAGAATGACTTGTTCTATGTATGTAAAAAGTTTTGAAGTGTTTGGAAGCTGCACTTTAAAGATATAAGAAAATAACTGCTCTTTTTACTGTAACTTTAACAAATCGCCATTAATACACCGTTCAAGATATCCTAAATCCGTTAGCAATTTAGCATCTACAGTATATTGGCATCATGTTGACAAAGTTTGGTGTGAACTACTTGTTTCTGCTTGGAGGAGTATGAATTTATTTACAGCTTGTTTCCCCCGAAAAATGACATTTAAAAAAAAGAAAGATAGCCGGCTTCCTGTTGGTCATAGCTAATGAGTGTAAATTAGAAAGTTGTCCGGCTTGATTAGAACAATTTATGTACCGAGTTTGGTGTCTGTAGCTAAAACTAACCCCCCCATTTTTGACAAAAGGTGGCGCTATAGAGCGCCTTATCTTCCACGCCCGTTTATGAGCTTTTTCCAGTGTCTAACTAACATTAATACTCATATGTGTGTTGAGTTTCATGACATTCTAAACATGTTATCTGCTTCAAAATCACCAGAAACAAATTTTCAAGTTTGAAACAACGTTGCCATGGCAACAGTATTTTAGATATCAATATTCCCTTCACAGTTTTACATCGGCCGTGTTTTGACATTATTCTGATGAAGTTTGAAGCAAATCGATTAAAAATAAGATGCTGAATTCAAAGCATTTTGAAAATGACACACTTCCTGCTGCCAGTTGGTGGCGCTATAACTTTGACTACTAATAATAGTCACATCTATGCGCTCGGCATCATACAACGAACAAAACCCTGAAGTTTGATCAAAATCAGACAATGTATGTGGATGTTATTAGACGCTTCCTTCTCTCATTTTCGCCATAAATTCATCGCCTCGCCCACGGGGTAAACCATTCGAGATATCAAAAATATCCTGGCAATTTTGCGTCCCCAATGTCTTGAGATCATGTTCACCGAGTTTGGTGGCAATCGGGTGGTAATCTTCAGAGGAGTATATCAAATTCCAGAGCATGCTTTTTTAAACAGCCCTGAATAGCCGACTTCCTGTTGGGCGGAGCTTATGACATGCAGCGTGAAATTTGTTCAGCTCAATGAGATCTATATGTGTACCGAGTTTCATATGAATACGTGCAAGTATGTGTGAGCTATACATCAAGTTTTCAAACTGTGTTCTAGGGGGCGCCGTAGAGCCCCTGTGCCACGTGTCCCGGGTCCCAGCCTCTGTGGCGTCCGGACGCCAACAGGTTCGCAACGTGTGTGCGAATTTTCAAGAGTTTTTGAGCATGTTAAGGCCCCCAAAAGTGCCCGGATGGTTGAATAAAAAAAAAAATAAAAAAAAAAAAAAAAAAAATAAAAAAATATAGCTGCAAGCAGCGATGGCGGGCCCAAGCGTCAGTGCAAACGCCACCCCGGTGGCAACAAACAACCGTGCCCAGCGGGCACATGCATTACAGTAACCCTCTGGCAGTCTGGTTTTAAGGGATACGGCAATTAAAGGGTTAATCCAAACCATCAACTCTGTGAAACACACACAGAACACAGTGGTGGCACTAGGGCGGGTCCTGACAGGGCTACAGCCCCATCACGAACTTGCTTAGCCCCGGCACAGCTACCCCCCCCCCCCCAAGGATTTCCAAATGATTTTCCTGTTTTTTAACTCTCGGTGTCACTCTCATTAACATTTAAAAATAAATATTAAAAACCTAAAAAAATATGTGGCCTATAAACAATTGGTAATATGGGGAGGGGTCAAGCAATTCTTTGCGCAAGACGGTGAACGTCAGTCAATTCACTATAGAGAAAGTGAAAGTAAAAAAACTGACGGCTAACGCTGCATTAATGGCGCATATTCTCTCAGAGACAACGAGAGACGAATCTATTTTAACATATGCTGATAACGGTATATAACTGTCTCAAATTATTCCCTTAATATTTATCTTGTGGCTCGTATAGTAAAAAACATGAGAAGAAATGTAGTTTGCGTTAAACAGGTTGTTTTTGAAAATCGGTGCATGAAATAAAGCTGCTCTGAATTTTCGTTGATGAGTGCAGTGTTATAATTATAGGCCTATAATTCATTGTATAAATTAATAGACCTGTTTTAAAAAAAGTTTTTAAAAACATTTTCAATGAGGAGTAAGCTAGCCTATTTTATTATTCTCACAGCGCATCATGCGGTGATGAGCTATGAAATTATTGCGGGGCAAATAATTTCATGTAATTTAATAATAAAAGTAATCTAATAATAATAATAGGCCTAATAATAAGAAGAATGTAACAGGCCTACATTAATTGGAAATGCTAAATCCTCTTAATATTGCCAATTTTTGAAGCTTTTTACAATGGCCTATCTCTGGCTATCATCTACACATGATACGATGCAAATTAGCACGGGGAGGTTATCTCCCGCAATGTGTGCCCGTGTGGAAATAGTTGTATGAATTGTCGGCACTATCTATTGTAAATGGTTAGAATTTACCATGTTTTTCTAACAGTTGGCATTGATTGACTGACACTTGATGGTCAGAAAAAAATGTCTAGATATGTGTAAAAAAATAAAGATAACTTAAATAAATAAATAAATAAATAAAAGAAAACAATGAAAAAAGAAAAAATCCCAAATTTCTTTCTTTTCTATATTCATAAATTATATTACTTTGTAAGTGTCATATTTGGCAGTTGGCATTAGAACTTATATTACTAATAACAGTGGCATATGTGAAGTTTAATACCACAGGAAAAAAGTTAAATATGCCTTTTTCGAAGCTGCTGTATATAAAAAAATACGATAGCTAAAGTTAGGCGTTCATTATTTTCTCTCAATTTAATTAGTTTTTATCACCCCCTCTGAACTGTTAAGCCCCCCGTAGCACCCCCAACAAAACAATCCTGGAGCCGCCACTGACAGAACAATATATAAAACTTTAGTAACACTTTACAATAAGGTTTCAGTTTTTAACATTAACTATATTAATTAACATCAGTACGTATATATTATTGTGAGTGGTTCATAAGATCATTTAGAAAGTGTAAGTAAATGATTAATAAACTATTTAAATGTACATTTATAAATCTTATTATTTAGACACATCATAATAATTGCTCAATGTGTTAATAAATGCTTTATTAACACATATTCCTGCTTTAATTCATGATTAAGTCAGGTAGTTATAAAACATTTAGTAGTTGCCAGCCATCTATTTGTGTGAGCTCATCTAAAGTGAGGACTATTTATACATTATAAAGCATTTACAAAGGAGATTTAAAAGCTCATTTATCTCCCAAAAAGAAAAGTTAAACAAACACAACAGAGGGATACAGAACACATACATATTTTTTCAAGATGCAAGGTGACTGTACACTTGATAAAAAATGAAAAATAAACCTCTGCAATTTCATTGAAAAAAATAAATTAAAGTAAATATTCAAGTGTACAGTTTCATTATTTGCATCTTGAAAAAATATTTCTGAGTTCTCTATCCCTCTGTGTTGTGGTTGTTTATTTTTCTGTTAGGAAGATAACTGAGCCTTTAAATCTCCTTTGTAATAGATATGCCTAATAAATAAAGAACAAGGCATTTATAGCTGTATTTATAAACTGCTTACTAATGACTATTAATGTTGGGACAATGCTTAATAAAGGATGAACTAACTATTTACTAATGCTTACCTAATGATTCATAGCGTGCAGTTATAGCACTTATGATTCTTGGTTAATGATATGTTCAAAATTGACTACTACATTATTAATTAAAGTTTCTGGTTAATGTACATCAGTTACTGTACCATGAACTAAGAAAGATTTGTTTACTTTATTTTTTAGAATTTGTTTTCTTAAGAAATATAGTAATACAATGGTTGTTCATATTTAGTTGGTTAGTTTCGAATAAATTAATGTTAAAAAAATGATATTATTGAACTATACTAGTTAACATGAACAATAATTATCTAAAATGTATTAATGTTAATTAATGTTAAGTAAAAACATTAACATAAAATATTTTATGATTTTATGATTTTATCTTTTTATGATTTATGATTTTTCATAAAACACAAAAATTTGTATGT
The DNA here is from genome assembly GCA_027422415.1 of Schizothorax lantsangensis. NCBI lineage: Eukaryota > Metazoa > Chordata > Actinopteri > Cypriniformes > Cyprinidae > Schizothorax > Schizothorax lantsangensis. The sequence continues at coordinate 7,609,168 of CM049859.1, forward strand.
TGTAATTAACATAATTATTAACCTTATTATATAAAATTATGTTGTCAGTGCCCTACAAATTAACTGGTTCTTGGATTTTAATTTATTTGTGTCCCTAAGAATGACAGAAAAAGATAAGGCGTAGGAGATTTCTTAAGCTATAATGCAAAAAAAAAAAAAGAATAATTAAATAAATAAAAATAAAATAAAACGAATAATTAAATAAATAAATACTGAATTATTTTTTTCTAGTGATTAAAGAGATGTTTAAAAGTCTCTCTCTCTCTCTCTGTCTGTCTCTCTCACCCACCTCCTCACACTCACACTTAACACACAGACTCACCCATCCCCCCACATACACAGAGCCAGTGTGATCAAATGTCTTGATAGTTTATTAATTTTCTGTTATTCATAGACCTTTTGTAAAGTCATGAAACTAACCATACTTCTTCAGAATGACTTGCTCTATGTATGTAAAAAGTTTTGAAGTGTTTGGAAGCTGCACTTTAAAGATATAAGAAAATAACTGCTCTTATTTACTGTAACTTTAACAAATCGCCATTAATACACCGTTCAAGATATCCTAAATCCGTTAGCAATTTAGCATCTTCAGTATATTGGCATCATGTTGACAAAGTTTGGTGTGAACTACTTGTTTCTGCTTGGAGGAGTATGAATTTATTTACAGCTTGATATTCCCCCGAAAATGACATAAAAAAAAAGATAGCCAGCTTCCTGTTGGTCGTAGCTAATGAGTGTAAATTAGAAAGTTGTCCGGCTTGATTAGAACAATTTATGTACCAAGTTTGGTGTATTTAGCTAAAACTAACCCCCCCATTTTTGACAAAAGGTGGCGCTATAGAGTGCCTCTTCCACGCCCGTTTATGAGCTTTTTCCAGTGTCTAAGTACCATTAATACTCATATGTGTGTTGAGTTTCATGACATTCTAAACATGTTATCTGCTTCAAAATCACCAGAAACAAATTTTCAAGTTTGACACGTTGCCATGGAAACAGTATTTTAGATATCAATATTCCCTTCACAGTTTTACATCGGCCGTGTTTTGACATTATTCTGATGAAGTTTGAAGCAAATCGATTAAAAATAAGATGCTGAATTCAAAGCATTTTGAAAATGACACACTTCCTGCTGCCAGTTGGTGGCGCTATAACTTTGACTCCTAATAGTCACATCTATGCGCTCGGCATCATACAACGAACAAAACCCTGAAGTTTGATCAAAATCAGACAATGTATGTGGATGTTATTAGACGCTTCCTGTCTCTCATTTTTCGCCATAAATTCATCGACTCGCCACGGGCAAACCGTTCGAGATATCAAAAATATCTTGGCAATTTTGCGTCCCCAATGTCTTGAGATAATGTTCTCCGAGTTTGGTGGCAATCGGGTGGTAATCTCAGAGGAGTATATCAAATTCCAGAGCATGCGCTTTTTAAACAGCCCTAAATAGCCGACTTCCTGTTGGGCAGAGCCTATGAAATGCAGGATGAAAGTTGTTCAGCTCAATGAGATCTATATGTGTACCGAGTTTCATATGAATATGTGCAAGTATGTGTGAGCTATACATTAAGTTTTCAGACTGTGCTCCAGGGGGCGCCGTAGAGCCCCTGTGACACGCCCGGGTCCCAGCCTCTGCTGCGTCCAATTGGCCGCAGATTCCAATGTGTGTGTAAATTTTCATGAGTTTTTGAGCATGTTAGGGCACCCAAAAACCCCTGGAAGGTTGAAAAAAAAAATAATACTTAGGGGAACAATGATTCAATATAGCTGCAAGCAGCGATGGCGGGCCCAAGCGTCAGTGCAAACGCCACCCCGGTGGCAACAAACAACCGTGCCCAGCGGGCACATGCACTACAGTAACCCTCTGGCAGTCTGGTTTTAAGGGATACGGCAATTAAAGGGTTAATCCAAACCATCAACTCTGTGAAACACACACAGAACACAGTGGTGGCACTAGGGCGGGTCCTGACAGGGCTATAGCCCCATCACGAACTTGCTTAGCCCCGGCACAGCACCCCCACCCCCCCCCCCCCCCAAGGATTTCTAAATGATTTTCCTGTTTTTTAACTCTCGGTGTCACTCTCATTAACATTGAAAAATAAATATTAAAAACCTAAAAAATATGTGGCCTATAAACAATTGGTAATATGGGGAGGGGTCAAGCAACTCTTTGCGCAAGACGGTGAACATCAGTCAATTCACTATAGAGAAAGTGAAAGTAAAAAAACTGATGGCTAACGCTACATTAATGGCACATATTCTCTCAGAGACAACGAGAGACGAATCTATTTTAACATATGCTGATAACGGTATATAACTGTCTCAAATTATTCCCTTAATATTTCTCTTGTGGCTCGTATAGTAAAAAACATGAGAAGAAACGTAGTTCGCGTTAAACAGGTTGTTTTTGAAAATCGGTGCATGAAATAAAGCTGCTCTGAATTTTCATTGATGAGTGCAGTGTTATAATTATAGGCCTATAATTCATTGTATAAATTAATAGACCTGTTTTAAAAAAAGTTTTTTAAAAACATTTTCAATGAGGAGTAAGCTAGCCTATTTTATTATTCTCACAGCGCATCATGCGGTGATGAGCTATGAAATTATTGCGGGGCAAATAATTTCATGTAATTTAATAATAAAAGTAATCTAATAATAATAATAGGCCTAATAATAAGAAGAATGTAACAGGCCTACATTAATTGGAAATTCTAAATCCTCTTAATATTGCCAATTTTTGAAGCTTTTTACAATGGCCTATCTCTGGCTATCATCTACACATGATACGATGCAAATCAGCACGGGGAGGTTATCTCCCACAATGTGTGCCCGTGTGGAAATAGTTGTATGAATTGTCGGCACTATCTATTGTAAATGGTTAGAATTTACCATGTTTTCCTAACAGTTGGCATTGATTGACTGACACTTGATGGTCAGAAAAAAATGACTAGATATGTGAAATAAATAAATAAATAAAAGATAACTTAAATAAATAAATAAATAAAAGAAAACAATGAAAAAATAAAAAATCCCAAATTTCTTTCTTTTCTATATTCATAAATTATATTACTTTGTAAGTGTCATATTTGGCAGTTGGCATTAGAAGTTATATTACTAATAACAGTGGCATATGTGAAGTTTAATACCACAGGAAAAAAGTTAAATATGCCTTTTTCGAAGCTGCTGTATATAAAAAAATACGATAGCTAAAGTTAGGCGTTCATTATTTTCTCTCAATTTAATTAGTTTTTATCACCCCCTCTGAACTGTTAAGCCCCCCCTTAGCACCCCCAACAAAAAAATCCTGGTGCCGCCACTGACAGAACAATATATAAAACTTTAGTAACACTTTACAATAAGGTTTCAGTTTTTAACATTAACTATATTAATTAACATCAGTACGTATATATTATTGTGAGTGGTTCATAAGATCATTTAGAAAGTGTAAGTAAATGATTAATAAACTATTTAAATGTACATTTATAAATCTTATTATTTAGACACATCATAATAATTGCTCAATGTGTTAATAAATGCTTTATTAACACATATTCCTGCTTTAATTCATGATTAAGTCAGGTAGTTATAAAACATTTAGTAGTTGCCAGCCATCTATTTGTGTGAGCTCATCTAAAGTGAGGACTATTTATGCATTTATAAAGCATTTACAAAGGAGATTTAAAAGCTCATTTATCTCCCAAAAAGAAAAGTTAAACAAACACAACACAGAGGGATACAGAACACATAAATATTTTTTCAAGATGCAAGGTGACTGTACACTTGATAAAAAATGAAAAATAAACCTCTGCAATTTCATTGAAAAAAATAAAGTAAAGTAAATATTCAAGTGTACAGTTTCATTATTTGCATCTTGAAAAAATATTTCTGAGTTCTCTATCCCTCTGTGTTGTGTTTGTGTATTTTTCTGTTAGGAAGATAACTGAGCCTTTAAATCTCCTTTGTAATAGATATGCCTAATAAATAAAGAACAAGGCATTTATAGCTGTATTTATAAACTGCTTACTAATGACTATTATTGTTGGGACAGTGCTTAATAAAGGATGAACTAACTATTTACTAATGCTTACCTAATGATTCATAGTGTGCAGTTATTATGAAGTGTTACCCAATATTTTTATAGCACTTATGATTCTTGGTTAATGATATGTTCAAAATTGACTACTACATTATTAATTAAAATTTCTGGTTAATGTACATCAGTTACTGTACCATGAACTAACATAAATATTTTTTTACTTTATTTTTTAGAATTTGTTTTCTTAAGAAATATATTAAAACAATGGTTGTTCATACTTAGTTGGTTAGTTTCGAATAAATTAATGTTAAAAACGATATTATTGAACTATACTAGTTAACATGAACAATAATTATATAAAATGTATTAATGTTAATTAATGTTAAGTAAAAACATTAACATAAAATCTTTTATGATTTTATCTTTTTATGATTTATGATTTTTCATAAAACACAAAAAATGTTATGTTGTAATTAACATAATTATTAACCTTATTATATAATTAACCAAAAATTAAATTAAAAATATTATATGTGTGGTGAATAAATTATTAACTTAATTATATAAAACTATGTTGTCAGTGCCCTACAAATTAACTGGTTCTTGGATTTTTATATTTTTTTGTCCCTAAGACTGACAGAAAAAGATAAGGCCTAGGAGATTTCTTAAGCTATAATGCAAAAAAAAAAAATAAAAAATTAAAATAAAATAAAATGAATAATTAAATAAATAAATAAATAAATAAAATAAAATAAAACGTATAATTAAATAAATAAATACTGATTGATTTTTTTCTAGTGATTAAAGAGATGTTTAAAAGTCTCTCTCTCTCTGTGTCTCTCTCTCTGTCTGTCTCTCTCACCCACCTCCTCACACTCACACTTAACACACATACTCACCCATCCCCCCACATACACAGAGCCAGTGTGATCAAATGTCTTGATAGTTTATTAATTTTCTGTTATTCATAGACCTTTTGTAAAGTCATGAAACTAATCATACTTCTTCAGAATGACTTGTTCTATGTATGTAAAAAGTTTTGAAGTGTTTGGAAGCTGCACTTTAAAGATATAAGAAAATAACTGCTCTTTTTTACTGTAACTTTAACAAATCGCCATTAATTCACCGTTCAAGATATCCTAAATCCGTTAGCAATTTAGCATCTACAGTATATTGGCATCATGTTGACAAAGTTTGGTGTGAATTACTTGTTTCTGCTTGGAGGAGTTTGAATTTATTTACAGCTTGTTTCCCCTCCGAAAATGACATTAAAAAAAAAGATAGCCAGCTTCCTGTTGGTCGTAGCTAATGAGTGTAAATTAGAAAGTTGTCCGGCTTGATTAGAACAATTTATGTACCGAGTTTGGTGTCTGTAGCTAAAACTAACCCCCCATTTTTGACAAAGGTGGCGCTATAGAGCGCCTCCTCCACGCCCGTTTATGAGCTTTTTCCAGTGTCTAACTAACATTAATATTCATATGTGTGTTGAGTTTCATGACATTCTAAACATGTTATCTGCTTCAAAATCACCAGAAACAAATTTTCAAGTTTGAAACGTTGCCATGGCAACAGTATTTTAGATATCAATATTCCCTTCACAGTTTTACATCGGCCGTGTTTTGACATTATTCTGATGAAGTTTGAAGCAAATCGATTAAAAATAAGATGCTGAATTCAAAGCATTTTGAAAATGACACACTTCCTGCTGCCAGTTGGTGGCGCTATAACTTTGACTCCTAATAGTCACATCTATGCGCTCGGCATCATACAACGAACAAAACCCTGAAGTTTGATCAAAATCAGACAATGTATGTGGATGTTATTAGACGCTTCCTTCTCTCATTTTTCGCCATAAATTCATCGCCTCGCCACGGGCAAACCGTTCGAGATATCAAAAATATCCTGGCAATTTTGCGTCCCCAATGTCTTGAGATCATGTTCACTGAGTTTGGTGGCAATCGGGTGGTAATCTTCAGAGGAGTATATCAAATTCCAGAGCATGCTTTTTTAAACAGCCCTGAATAGCCGACTTCCTGTTGGGCGGAGCTTATGACATGCAGCGTGAAATTTGTTCGGCTCAATGAGATCTATATGTGTACCGAGTTTCATATGAATACGTGCAAGTATGTGTGAGCTATACATCAAGTTTTCAAACTGTGTTCTAGGGGGCGCCGTAGAGCCCCTGTGCCACGCCCGGGTCCCAGCCTCTGTGGCGTCCGGACGCCAACAGGTTCCAACGTGTGTGCGAATTTTCAAGAGTTTTTGAGCATGTTAAGGCCCCCAAAAGTGCCCGGATGGTTGAATAAAAAAAAAAAAAAAAAAAAAAAAAAAAAATAATAATCCTTAGGAAATCAATAGGGCCCTGCGCCTTACTGGCTTGGGCCCTAAATATAGCTGCAAGCAGCGATGGCGGGCCCAAGCGTTAGTGCAAACGCCACCCCGGTGGCAACAAACAACCGTGCCCAGCGGGCACATGCACTACAGTAACCCTCTGGCAGTCTGGTTTTAAGGGATACGGCAATTAAAGGGTTAATCCAAACCATCAACTCTGTGAAACACACACAGAACACAGTGTACACTAGGGCGGGTCCTGACAGGGCTACAGCCCCATCACGAACTTGCTTAGCCCCGGCACAGCTACCCCCCCCCCCAAGGATTTCCAAATGATTTTCCTGTTTTCTAACTCTCGGTGTCACTCTCATTAACATTTAAAAATAAATATTAAAAACCTAAAAAAATATGTGGCCTATAAACAATTGGTAATATGGGGAGGGGTCAAGCAATTCTTTGCGCAAGACAGTGAACGTCAGTCAATTCACTATAGAGAAAGTGAAAGTAAAAAAACTGACGGCTAACGCTGCATTAATGGCGCATATTCTCTCTGAGACAACGAGAGACGAATCTATTTTAACATATGCTGATAACGGTATATAACTGTCTCAAATTATTCCCTTAATATTTCTCTTGTGGCTCGTATAGTAAAAAACATGAGAAGAAATGTAGTTCACGTTAAACAGGTTGTTTTTGAAAATCGGTGCATGAAATAAAGCTGCTCTGAATTTTCATTGATGACTGCAGTGTTATAATTATAGGCCTATAAATCATTGTATAAATTAATAGACCTGTTTTAAAAAAAGTTTTTAAAAACATTTTCAATGAGGAGTAAGCTAGCCTATTTTATTATTCTCACAGCGCATCATGCGGTGATGAGCTATGAAATTATTGCGGGGCAAATAATTTCATGTAATTTAATAATAAAAGTAATCTAATAACAATAATAGACCTAATAATAAGAAGAATGTAACAGGCCTACATTAACTAGAAATTCTAAATCCTCTTAATATTGCCAATTTTTGAAGCTTTTTACAATGGCCTATCTCTGCTATCATCTACACATGATACGATGCAAATCAGCACGGGGAGGTTATCTCCCGCAATGTGTGCCCATGTGGAAATAGTTGTATGAATTGTCGGCACTATCTATTGTAAATGGTTAGAATTTACCATGTTTTCCTAACAGTTGGCATTGATTGACTGACACTTGATGGTCAGAAAAAAATGACTAGATATGTGAAAAAAATAAATAAATAAAAGATAACTTAAATAAATAAATAAAAGAAAACAATGAAAAAATAAAAAATCCCAAATTTCTTTCTTTTCTATATTCATAAATTATATTACTTTGTAAGTGTCATATTTGGCAGTTGGCATTAGAAGTTATATTACTAATAACAGTGGCATATGTGAAGTTTAATACCACAGGAAAAAAGTTAAATATGCCTTTTTCGAAGCTGCTGTATATAAAAAAAATACGATAGCTAAAGTTAGGCGTTCATTATTTTCTCTCAATTTAATTAGTTTTTATCACCCCTCTGAACTGTTAAGCCCCCCCGTAGCACCCCCAACAAAAAATCCTGGAGCCGCCACTGACAGAACAATATATAAAACTTTAGTAACACTTTACAATAAGGTTTCAGTTTTAAACATTAACTATATTAATTAACATCAGTACGTATATATTATTGTGAGTGGTTCATAAGATCATTTAGAAAGTGTAAGTAAACTGATTAATAAACTATTTAAATGTACATTTATAAATCTTATTTAGACACATCATAATAATTGCTCAATGTGTTAATGAATGCTTTATTAACACATATTCCTGCTTTAATTCATGATTGAGTCAGGTAGTTATAAAACATTTTATATAATGCAAAAAAAAAAAGAATAATTAAATAAATAAAGTAAAATAAAACGAATAATTAAATAAATAAATACTGAAGGATTTTTTTTCGAGTAATTAAAGAGATGTTTAAAAGTCTCTCTCTCTCTCTCTGTGTGTCTCTCTCACCCACCTCCTCACACTCACAATTAACACACAGACTCAACCATCCCCCCACATACACAGAGCAGTGTGATCAAATGTCTTGATAGTTTATTATTTTCTGTTATTCATAGACCTTTTGTAAAGTCATGAAACTAATCATACTTCTTCAGAATGACTTGTTCTATGTATGTAAAAACGTTTTGAAGTGTTTGGAAGCTGCACTTTAAAGATACAAGAAATAACTGCTCTTTTTTACTGTAACTTTAACAAATCGCCATTAATACACCATTCAAGATATCCTAAATCCGTTAGCAATTTAGCATCTTCGGTATATTGGCATCATGTTGACAAAGTTTGGTGTGTGAACTACTTGTTTCTGCTTGGAGGAGTAAGAATTTATTTACAGCTTGATATTCCCCGAAAATGACATTTTTAAAAAAAAGATAGCCGGCTTCCTGTTGGTCGTAGCTAATGAGTGTAAATTAGAAAGTTGGCCAGCTTGATTAGAACAATTTATCTACCAAGTTTGGTGTATTTAGCTAAAAACTATCCCCCCCATTTTTGACAAAAGGTGGCGCTATAGAGTGCCTCTTCCACGCCCTTTTATGAGCTTTTTCCAGTGTCTAAGTACCATTATTACTCATATGTGTGTTGAGTTTCATGACATTCTAAACATGTTATCTGCTTCAAAATCACCAGAAACAAATTTTCAAGTTTGACACATTGTCATGGCAACAGTATTATAGATATCAATATTCCCTTCACAGTTTTACATCGGCCGTGTTTTGACATTATTCTGATGAAGTTTGAAGCAAATCGATTAAAAATAAGATGCCGAATTCAAAGCATTTTGAAAATGAACATTTCCTGCTACCAGTTGGTGGCGCTATAACTTTGACTCCTAATAGTCACATCTATGCCTTCGGCATCATACAATGAACAAATCCCTGAAGTTTGATCAAAATCAGACAATGTATATGGATGTTATTACCGCTTCTGTCTCTCATTTTTTTTCGCCATAAATTCATCGCCTCGCACGGGCAAACCGTTTCGAGATATCAAAAATATCCTGGCAATTTTGCGTCCCCAATGTCTTGAGATCATGTTCTCCGAGTTTGGTGGCAATTGGGTAGTAATCCCCAGAGGAAGTATATCAAATTCCAGAGCATGCGCTTTTTAAACAGCCCTAAATAGCCGACTTCCTGTTTGGCAGAGCCTATGAAATGCAGGATGAAAGTTGTTCAGCTCAATGAGATATTATATGTGTACCAAGTTTCATATGAACATGTGCAAGTATGTGTGAGCTATACATCAAGTTTTCAGACTGTGCTCCAGGGGGCGCCGTAAGAGCCCCTGTGACACGCCCCGGGTCCCAGCCTCTGCTGCGTCCAAATGGCGCAGAATCCAATGTGTGTGTACATTTTCATGAGTTTTTTGAGCATGTTAGGGCACCCAAAAACCCTGGAAGGTGAAAAAAAAAAAAATTCTTAGGGGAACAATGATTCAATATAGCTGCAAGCAGCGATGGCGGGCCCAGCGTCAGTGCAAAACGCACCCCCGTGGCAACAAACAACCGTGCCCCAGCGGGCACATGCACTACAGTAACCCTCTGGCAGTCTGGTTTTAAGGGATACGGCAATTAAAGGGTTAATCCAAACCATCAACTCTGTGAAACACACACAGAACACAGTGGTGGCACTAGGGCGGGTCCTGACTGGGCTATAGCCCCATCACGAACTTGCTTAGCCCCGGCACAGCTACCCCCCCCCCCCCCCCCCCCCAAGGATTCCAAATGATTTTTCCTGTTTTTTTTACTCTCGTGTCACTCTCATTAACATTGAAAAATAAATATTAAAAACCAAAAAAATATGTGCCTATAAACAATTGGTAATATGGGGAGGTCACGCAATTCTTTGCGCAAGACGGTGAACGTCCATCAATTCACTATAGAGAAAGTGAAAGTAAAAAAACTGACGGCTAACGCTGGCATGTATGGCGCATATTCTCTCTGAGACAACGAGAGACGAATCTATTTTTAAACATATGCTGATAACGTAATATAACTGTCTCAAATTATTCCTTAATATTTCTCTGTGGCTCGTAAGTAAAAACATGAGAAGAAAACATAGTTCGCGTTAAACAGGTTTTTTTTGAAAATCGGTGCAGAAATAAAAGCTGCTCTGAATTTTCATTGATGAGTGCAGTGTATAAATTATAGGCCCTATAATTCATGTATAAATTAATAGACCTGTTTTAAAAAAAGTTTTTAAAAACATTTCAATGAGAGTAAGCTAGCCTATTTTATTCTTCTCACAGCGCATCATGCGGTGATGAGGCTATGAAATATTAATTGCGGGGGAAATAATTTAATGTAATTCTAATAAGAAAAGTAATCTAATAAGAATAATAGGCCTAATAATAAAAGAATGTAACAGGCTACATTAATTGGAAATGCTAAATCCTCTTAATATTGCCAATTTT